>CAMZMU010000096.1:84474209-84638924 GCA_947311845.1 Poa pratensis
CACATACCACACATATACACATACAAGACTTAAGAGGGTTCAAATGATATATATATCAATAAGAACTTGAGTAGCACAAGGGTAGGTGAATTGGGTGGAACTTAGAAGTTAAGCGTGCTAGGGTTTACCCGGTCAGCAATTCACAGATTCCTCAAATTCCAAAAGAAAAAAAAGTTATTTCAAACAGACGATTTTTCGCAGCAAAATAAAAAAAATTCAAAAAATTCAAAAAAATTCCAAAATTCCAAAAAAAGACACAAAAATGTATAACAAAGAAGATTGTTGAATTTTTTGGATTTTTTTGAAGTGTTTTGACTTTTTTGGATTTTTTTCCAAGCCTGGTGCGCCACAGAAATAATTTTTGTGGCGAGAATTCTGTGGCGCACCTGGCTTTTCTGGGGTGCGCCACAGAAAACCAAATTGGTGCGCCACTAATAGCCTTTTCTGTACTAGTGTATTCTTGAATTGAAGTTGAAAGATGCAAATGCTAGGGTTTCTCATGTTGAAAATGCTTTACATATCCATGAGGTTTTGTCGTGTGCTAATTGTAAAAGTGGGAAACAAGTCATGGATGCTGCTTGTGATAATTGTCTTGCTTTGTCTCATCAAGTTAATTATCTACAAGCTTCTTTGCAAAAGTTTTCTAGTGGGCATAAAAATCTGAATATGATCTTAGATAAGTCTAAAGTGAGTAAAAATAAGACAGGACTTGGTTTTAATGCTCATGCTCATTTTAAGGCTAATCCACCCACTATTGTTAAGTCACTTGGCAATGGAATATTTGAAACATCTAACAAGCCAACCAATGTGATATTTAAATCTGCTGGCATCATGTCTAATGCTCCTCCACCTTGTGCAAATGATAGGTGATACATCACATGCTAAACCTGAAAGTAGGTACAATTGCACTTTTTGTGGTAAATCTGGACATGTTGTAGGTTCCTGTTTTAGACTAGCTAAACTTATTAAGAAAGAAAGAAAGCAAGCTAGATCTAATTCTTTCAAGGCACATTATGCTCATCATAATTTTGTTGCTCCTAAATTTGTGCCTCGGGTGAACGTTTCACCTTCTACTACTACTTGCACGAGACATGTAAAATATGTCCCAATGTATAAAGAAACTCGTGCTTTGCCTACTCACCGCATGTCTCAGTACTGGATACCTAAAAGTTTTTTATCTAACCCCAGTACTGAGACCTCGGCATGTGTTTGTTGTTTGTAGGCACTTCGCGTGAGGAAGGAGAACATATGGCTAGTGGACTCCGGTTGTTCTCGTCACATGACCGGTGATAAAAATTGGTTCTCCTCCCTCACATGTGCATCTCGGGCTGAAAGTGTAACTTATGGAGATGCTTCTACCTCTACTATTGTGGCGAAAGGTACAGTAAAGGTAACCGACAAATTTATGTTCAAAGACGTCGCTTTGGTTGAAAATCTGAAATACAACTTGTTGTCGGTTTCACAAATGATTGATGATGATCTTGAAGTTTCATTTAGGAAAAATGGTTGCAAAGTTTTAGATGCTTCAGGTGATCTTGTCTTTGAGATATCACGTTTTGGGAGAGTTTTTAAGGCTGATTTTCATGCTTCTTCAAATGTTAAGTTTAGGTGTCTAGTTGCCAATACATCTATGGATTTATTCTTTTGGCATCGTAGACTTGGGCATATTAGTTTTGATCATCTCACTCGTATAAGTGGTATGAATCTTATAAATGGTTTGCCTAAACTTAAGAAAGAAAAAGATATTGTATGCTCTCCTTGTAGACATGGTAAGATGGTTGCAGGTTCACATACACGCGTTACCAGTGTCATGACTAACGCTCCAGGACAGCTTCTGCACCTTGATACGGTTGGTCCATCAAGGGTACAATCTTTTGGTGGTAAGTGGTATGTTTTGGTGATTGTTGATGATTATTCAAGATATTCTTGGGTTTATTTTATGGCATCTAAGGATGAGGCTTTTAGTCATTTTAAGAGTCTTGTGCATAGATTAAATGTTGAGCAGCCAGGATCTTTGAAAACAATAAGAAGTGATAATGGAACTGAATTTAAAAATTCTTATTTTAATCACTTTTGTGATGAACTTGTCATTGAGCATCAATTTTCTTCACCTTATGTACCACAACAAAATGGTGTAGTTGAACGAAAGAATAGAACTCTAGTTGAGATGCCCCGTACTATGCTTGATGAATTTTCTACTCGTAAAAAGTTTTGGGCTGAAGTTATATCTACTGCTTGTTATGTTTCAAATCGTGTGTTCTTGAGATCTAAAATTGGCAAGACACCATATGAACTACGATTTGGGCGTAAACCTGTTGTATCTCACCTACGAGTTTTTGGTTGTAAATGCTTTGTGCTTAAATCTGGCAGTCTAGATAAGTTTGAGTCTAGATCATATGATGGCATTTTCCTTGGATATCCTGCTCATTCACGTGGTTACCGTGTTTATGTTTATGAGACTAACCGACTAATGGAAACCAGTGAAGTGACTTTTGATGAGGCTAGTTCTGGCTCTAGTCCTCTTATTTCTGATGCAGGAACATATGTTCAGGGGAGGAAATCTTTGTAGATGATGAAGATGAGGATGAGGATGGCGCACCCCCTGCTGTTCCTACGCCATGTACGGTTGTTCGTACACCTACAACTACTGCTGCTACAGCCGGACATCCTCAAGAGACTACTTCAACTACAAATGTTGGGGATGAGCAAGCTGCTGAGTCAAATATTTCAGCACCCCGACACATTCAGAAAAGGCACCCTCCTGAGCAGATTATTGGAAGCATAACTGAGAGAGTCACACGGTCAAGGTTTATCGATTCTGACTCTCACACTCATTCTGCATTTGTTGCTTCTTTCGAGCCCAAAGATATATCTCATGCATTAACTGATGAATCGTGGATCAATGCCATGCACGAGGAATTAGAAAATTTTGAACGTAACAAAGTTTGGACTCTTGTTTCGCCTCCTTCTGGTCATACTCTTATTGGAACTCGTTGGGTTTTCAAAAACAAACAAAGTGAGGATGGTGTTATTGTTCGTAACAAGGCTAGGTTGGTTGCTCAAGGTTTTACTCAAGTTGAAGGTCTTGATTTTGATGAAACTTTTGCTCCTGTTGCTAGATTAGAAGCTATAAGAATTTTATTGGCATTTGCTGCATCTAAAGGTTTCAAGCTTTATCAAATGGATGTTAAAAGTGCTTTTCTTAATGGCTTTATTGATGAGGAGGTTTACGTTAAGCAACCACCTGGTTTCGAGAATCCAAAGTTTCCCAACCATGTTTATAAACTTTCAAAAGCTTTGTATGGTTTAAAACAAGCCCCCCGTGCATGGTATGATAGGTTGAAAACCTTTTTACTTGGAAAGGGGTTTACCATGGGAAAGATTGATAAAACACTCTTTGTACTGAAACATGGCAATGATCAAATTTTTGTACAAGTTTATGTTGATGATATTATCTTTGGGTGTGCATCTCATGCTTTGGTGTCAGAATTTTCAGAAACTATGAGCAGGGAATTTGAAATGACATGATGGGTGAACTTACTTACTTTTTGGGACTACAACAAGCAAACAAAGGATGGCACCTTTGTACATCAAAGTAAGTATATGAAGGATCTTCTACGGCTTTTGGGATGGAGAACTACAACCCCATATGACACCAATGGGATCTACGACGTCACTTGATCTTGATGAGGATGGTGAACCTGTTGATCAAAGGATGTATAAAGTATGATTGGTTCACTTCTTTATCTCGCCGCTTCTAGACCGGATATACAATTTTATGTATGCTTGTGTGCGCAGTTTCAAGCTTCCCCATGTGCATCACATCTACAAGCTGTCAAGCGGATCTTCAGGTATCTACATGGCACCCAATCTTTTGGCATTTGGCTTTCTGCTTCCTCTAGTATTTCATTGCGTGCATTTTCCGATGCTGATTTTGGAGGTTGTAGAATTGATAGGAAGAGTACATCTGGTACATGCTTATTTTGGGTGATTCATTAGTACTTTGGTCTTCTAAGAAACAAAGTTTTGTTGCACAATCTACTGCTGAAAGTGAATATGTAGCTGCTGCTGTTGTTGTTCACAAGTTTTATGGATAATATAGCAACAATGAAAGATCATGGGTAAATTTAGAAAGTATACCACTTTATTGTGATAATACTAGTGCTATATGTATTGCTAAAAACACTGTGCAACATTCCAGAACTAAGCACATAGACATAAGATATTATTTTCTTAGAGATCACGTTGAAAAAGGAAATGTTGTGCTACATTTTATAGATACTGAACGTCAATTGGCAGACATTTTTACTAAACCACTGGATTCTTCTCGGTTTGCTTTTCTTCGAGGGGAACTTGGAGTAATCAAACCATACGGGATGGTTTGAGGGGGAGTTTTTGAGTCATTTTGTAACATATGTAAAACAATTTTCTCTTGTGTGTCTCTAGTTATAATTGGTATTTTTCATGTTGCTTCTTTTTCAGTTTTTGTCTTCGATAATTGAAAAAAACTCAAAAAAAAATCTGAAAAGTAATGAGCATTGTATTTTATCCTGGAATGACATTTTGTATTCATGTTTATGCTTTAAGGAAATTGTCATTTTATATGTATGCTCGTATAAGATAGTTTATCTCATGACTTTCTAATACGAATGATAACTTGAACTAAATCTTGCCATGGTTAAACTTTATTAGTTGTGTTGGTCTTGGTTACTCAATTACTATCAATGATGATTTATTATGGTATCAAGATTAAAAAATGTGAAAATGACACGTGGTGTCAAGCAAGTTTTATAATTAAATATGCAAATGTCACACTGCATCTTCACGAGACTGCTTACCATTGTACTTTGGTATGAACTTGGAAGTTGTTGTTGTTTTGAAACCTTTGCCTTAAGCTTCTGATTGCCTACCATTGTCTTAAGCTTCTGATTGTTATTGCACTTTGAACATAGGCTTGGCATGGTACTTTGAATATAGGCTTGGCAAGGTTGAATTGACATGGTTTACAAGTTCTTTGAAAATTAAGTTTCATGTTTTTTCAATGCTTTACATATAGCTTGTTCATAGTGTTTGAGTATTCAACTATTGACATAGTTGATAAAGGGAGACCATGTCTTGTAATAAATCGTAACAATACTTGATTCTTGGTCATGTGTGGACTGGATTCTACTTGTATACATGTCGAGTACAACTACTTTTTGCATGACTTGGATGTAGAATTGTCATTTTCTTGATGTCTTATAATGCTCATTGAAACACAAAAATGAAATATGACAAACTATAAAATATTTTCCCTTTCTAGCTTATGGAAACATTTTAAAAGGGGAGAGTCTGTTTTGTGGTGTTGATGAAATTCATTGTCAAAGGGGAGAAATTTTCAACACATATACACACCACATTTTTACACAATTTCTTTGTGTTCTGGTATTGTTTTTTGTGTTCTGGTATGTGTTTCGTACACATATTTTTGGATCTTTTGTTGATTCTTCTGTTTTCATTTTTTTTTCAAAACCTTGAAAATCTGAAAGTTAAGTGAATGTGTATGCCAATCAATGTTTGGTGTTTATGTGATGTTGCCAATGTTTTCATCAAGGGGGAGATTGTGAAATCATGTGTGATGTGCAACATTGGCAAGTGCTAAGTAGAACATTGATATGGATACTTTGAGTAATATGGATACTTGTGTGGTGTGAGTTGTGTTGAACTTATCCTGAGTCAAGTCGCGGACTTGTGCTCGTACTGGTTATTTGTTGTGATCACTTTCAGGTTTGCCGGAGCTGAAGGAACGTGGTCGATGATGGGATCGAGGGACAAAGCTTGGGAGAAGCTGAGGTCGTGGGATCAAGGTCATGCGAGACGTTCGTGCGAAGGAACAATGAAAGTGAAGGCTACGATGATCCGGGAGGGCACCGGTTTGTCGTACATGGTTTGTACCGTACAAAAAATGTACGGTACTGAAGATGACTCTCGACATGTTGGTCGAGGTGCGAGATTCTGAAGACGTCACGATGTGCGAGGCGTCGCTAGAAAATCTGCGGAGAAAACGGTGGCCGATGAGCTAATGCTAAGTATAGCATTTGATTAGTGCATGCATGTGTTTTGTCTCATGTGGAGCAGCTCATGTGCATGTACGTGCTAGTTGACTGATTATGTAGCTAGCTGATCGATCATGTGCATATGGAGCAGCTAGTGCTGCATGCGTGCTTGCTTCTGCTGCTATCGAGAGAGGCAGCCAAGGAGCAGGTCCAGCGGAAGGTTTGGATCGGAAGTCGCGAGGGGCGGCTCGTCCTATGACAGAGGACGTCTGTGGTCGTGCGAGGCAGCACGATGCCAGAGGAAGCGATCGATCATCGAGGGAGGCGTGTGGATGCGTTAAAGGACAGACAGGGTCTGTGGTCCAGCGACGCTGTGCACGGCGCGACGGAAAAATATTTTCCGAACCGACGTCCGTTCTGTTTTGGATTAGGACTCTGTTTTAGGGTTTGCCTAGCTCTTTAAATAGAGGGGCATAGTCTAGGTTTTTGAGTGCGTCTCAGGAGAGGAACTCAGATCTGTAGCCTAGAAATTATTTGGAGAGTTCTTGGATGCTGGCACGCATCTTCTGTAATCGATCGACATCGTGGCAATAAAGTGATCTTTGGTGGTGTCATCTCTGAGCTTCTCTAATCTCGGTGAAATCTCTGTGTTAGATTTTTCTAATATTTTGCTGCAGGTTTTTCACGAGATTAAGAGAAGTTTGTGGTGCTTAATCTATCTTTCTTGCTAATTCTCGAAATTAGATCTAGATTGATTTTCGCAGTTTTCTGTCAGCTGTTACTGTTTTGATCATATCTTTAGATTCGTAACTCTGATCGAGCTGATTCTTGTTGCGTTGGTTAGATAATTTTCATACCTTTCATTAGAGTACTCATACGCAATATTTGGTTCAGTACATCTTGAGATACGTCTGTTTTAGCATCACGAATAGATTAGGATTTCAGGGTTTGAAATTTGGGAAAAGTTGTAATTTGCTTCCGCGCAATCATTCACCCCCCCCCTCTGATTGCCTATCTCGATCTCTCGCGATCACGTCATGATACTTAAGTTGGGTATGTCCATCACACCATTCACCCAATGATATGACTCCATTTTCAACTGACATAAATGTCACATGATCGGAAAACCTCGATCATCCGTCGACCAATGGACTAGCTAAATAGAGCCTACTAGGGACCTGATTGTTTATATACCACACGTGTATTAATGTTTCTGTTTAATACATTTATAGCGTGGTATAAAACTAATTATGAACATGTATGAGATATGACAATAATACATTTATTATTTGCCTATAGGGCATATCTCCTTCACACAATTCCACAAAGAACAATCCATGGTAAATATCCCTCTAATCTATTATCCAAAGAGTCACACACGCCACCCACACTGTCACCAAGGCTTTGTGTTGTCAACAGTGACTCCGGAAATTATACTAGCCAATTGAGTAGCATATACATCATATGAATTCAGCGATACTAACAATGCTCATGATCACACAAAGATCACACCATGGGAGAGAGAAATAACCACATAGCTACATCAAGAGCCCTCAGCCCCGATGAAGGACTACTCCCGGCGCATCAGGGGAGGCAGCAACGGCGATGAAGATGGCTCCGGGGACAATTCCCCATCCCGGCAGAGTGCTGGAACAGAGACTTCTGTCCCCCGAAATAGGGTTTCGGATGACGGCGGAGCTCGGAGCCGTATTTGGGAAAATCCTTCGGGGTCGTCATTTTTAGGTCGGGGGTCTTTATAGGCGAAGAGACGACGCGAGGAGGTGCACGAGACGGCCAGGTGCCGGACGCGGTTGACTTTTGGGCCACGCCTGGGCCCTGTCTGGGTGCTGTGGAGCCCGTTTTGGACGATGTCCTAGTCTACGACGATCAGCGGAAAATTTACAAAAACTTTTGCGACTAGACTTTTTCCATTTGACATCGTCTTCGGGTCGCTTCGGGACATCTTTAAAAACTGTCTGGTGGAGACAGATTTCAGAAATCAAAGTCCACCTCCAACAAGGCTCCTTTTACGTTCTTTGTCAATTTTCAAGTAATTTCTACACATCAAAGTGTAAAAACAAGAACACTGTGCACTTTTGCAACTATTAATAGGTTAGTCCAATAAATGCATAAAATGATATAAAACTATAATAAACACATGTGGCATTGTTATAAAACAAGCATGGAACATAAAAAATTATAGATACGTTTGAGACGTATCAGCCACCAGAGGCAATTCTCGTAGTGGTTCACCCTCCATCTCCTCTGGCCGTGGCATGCACAACCTCGGTTTTTTTCTGTCTCGCAAGGCGTCGTCACTCACAACAAACTTTGTGAGGGTATATGTAGAGGTTTTTAGGTCAGAACAAAGGTGGTGGCGAAAGAATTGATGCAATCCCACAATCGGGTGAAGTATCACCCATTGTGCGCAACCAGCCTCCTAGGATGCGTCGAGGGGCCTCCTCGGGTCGGTCTCGTTGTTATCCTCTCTGCTTTCGAAAATGAACAAACGCCCTGATTTTTTCCCGAATTGTTTCGGGTCCGAAAGGTTCATAAAAGTTAAAAATACCCGAAAATGGATTTTCCGTCTTCCAATATAAAAAATGTGATTTCTTGGAATCCCGATAATCATGTAAATTAAATGAAAGATTATAATCATGGCAAATATCATAAGAAATAATAGAATGAACTTCAAAAGGCATATATACGTTTTGGACGCTTCACACGACCATGCATTTATGGGTCCGAGCACTAGCATACCTTGCAGCATGCTTTCTAAAAAAGAAAGATACCTTTATACAAATCTCTACCTTTATAACTAGCTAGGTATGCAATAGCATTTGATAGTCTCTAAGTAGGCTGATTCACATCTCAAGTACATGCGCCAATATCAAGTCCAAAGACAAAGTGTACACATTGTTCAGAGAGATCAACCAACATTATCTCTATGTCTCAAGTTGGGTCAGTCCAACCACATGTTCATAATATGTGTCCATTATTGGTTTGACATCTTCATGTATAT
This sequence comes from Poa pratensis, assembly GCA_947311845.1. Taxonomy (NCBI): domain Eukaryota; kingdom Viridiplantae; phylum Streptophyta; class Magnoliopsida; order Poales; family Poaceae; genus Poa; species Poa pratensis. Next base: position 84,483,267 of record CAMZMU010000096.1, read on the forward strand.
GACTTATGAAACATAGTCATCAACAATTACATGTGCAAGTCCAGTATTCACGTGTGTCCTCACATGAATTTCGACTAGGTACAGGTTTAGTATTACCATACAAGTATCGAGTTTCACAAACAAGTCACCTACTTGTAATTACCACAAATATAATATTCATAAAACATTCAATAAATCATGAATACATTGAAATATAATCATCTCTATGATTGCCTCTAGGGTGTATTTCAACACTTTGTGCATTCAGCCTGAGAAAACCAAGCCGGGAATGAGGGGTGGGGGGAGGCCCACATGAGGCAGCCAAACTGAAGATATGGGAAAGGAGGCGAGGACCCAATGCGAAACATAAGAGGTAGCCAAACCGAGAATTGTCCCACCCTGGATCGCCGTCTAGGGGCATCCGCCACCAGCGCCATCACCAAGCGGTCTCGCCTCTCTATCCCCATGCTTTGTCCATAGTCCAACCGCATATGTTGTCCTCTCCAATCACTCTTGTAGAGGTCCAAGTAGGGTTGGACGAGGTACACAACCTAGGGATAACCAGGCTCACTGGACCCACACGTAGCCTCCCTGTCTTGGAAACCTCTATTGACACACTCCACAACCGACGCCGAAGACCGGGAGTTCAAGGTTAATCATCAATTTCCCAAAAGACTGCTGAGACCAGAAGACACCTTCTACTTGTGCATGGCGTCATTGGAGTAGAGGAGGGACCGAGGTTGGTGCTACGTTAGTATTAGTTAATTTAAGTTTAGAATAGGGTTTAGTTCTTGTTATTTTCAACCATGTTCTGAGTTTGTATGAGTTTAATTAAGTTGAAGTCCACTTCGATTGCAACCCATAACAAAACATACCAACAACTTAAAATGGCTCCAACATAACTAAAGATACATACGACCGGTCAACCTGGTCTAAATAGTCCACATACGCGAAACTGCGTCATGATAAAATCGAACAATGCAATCCACATATTGATCGTCTTCGCTCTTTAGTAAAAGATATACTCCCTCCGTTACTTGATGTAACGTGTATAGTTTTTTTAGAATAATTCCAAAATATAAGGTGTAACGTGATTTATGGACAATTTTGCCCATCCACAAAATCCCAATCTGTAACGGAGGGGATTATTTTCAATTTGTGGCTATTAGGGACTCATATTTTCTGATTTTTACAATAAGCAAATGAGTCCAACGTATATCAAATACCCATATTTTAATATTCGTGCAAACAACTATACACCTTAGATTCAGTAACAGAGGGAGTATCATTTGATAAGGTTTTAGCATGTCCCAATCATGTCATGATGTGCGTGGGGTACAACCATCTTAGTGTTTATGAGGTTAGCTCGAGAAAGAGAAGAACACGGGGAACTACAATTTGTAACTTGTCGCACGCGCACCCATTGTCGGATATTCCACTTTGGAGTTTTCAAAAAATGTGAAATAAATCGTGAACATAGGGTATGTTGTATCTTATGCAGTCACGCACATTCATCCAAAAAAATGATCATATGTGATTTGTGCAAAAAAGACAAATGAAAATTTGTGGGTGGACAAGATATAACATAACCTATGTTTAGCTCTTTTCTTTTTTTGCAGATGTCACATATGGTCATATTTTTGGATGAAAATCTGTGGGTGCACAAGATACAACTTTATTTCACATTTTTTTTAAACTCCGAATTAAGATACCATAATGGGGGGTGCGGGTGCAACGAAATATTCGCATTCGGAGAAAACTTTCATTCGGAGAAAACTAAACAGCGTGAAAAGACGGAGTAGCACAAAAAAGAAAGATAAAAATCTGTCACACCAACTCTCTCCACAAGGATTCACACACTGGATCTAGTCTCGATTACTCTCAACATACACACGAGGTCTGATACAAATTCGAGAATAGCAAGCAAGGGGAGGGATTCGAGAGCCGGGGTTTAGAGAGGAAGAGAACAAGGGTTCAAAGAGAGAGATCCATTTAGGTGGTAGTTGATCGATGATGATCCCGAGGTGGTCTTCGTGCTTAAGTAGTCCAGTCCTGGTCGGGGTAGCGTGTGGTGCGCCTCCTAGTCTGGGTTGCTGGTTGCGCTGGCCCAACCTGCGGCCCATGAGCTGTTGGGCTCATGACATTCCTCCCCCTTCGACAACGGCCTGTCCCCAAGCCGGTGCTCGTGGAAACCTGGCCTTCAGCTCCAAGGTGTTCTCCCAAGTGGCGAGCGACACGGGCATGCCAGTCCAGCGCACGAGAGATTGCTCCAGCATCTTGCCTCTACGACGAACTTGTCTTGTCTGCAACACCGCCTCTGGTACTTGGTGAGGTGGAATGGCGTCGTCGATCACCGGTAGCTCAGTGTGAACTTCTTCCGGTGGCGCGCCCTTCCGCAGCTGCAAGACGTGGAACACGGGTGGAGCTTGCAACCTGTAGGAAGACGAACGCGATAGGATAGGGAACCAACTTTCTATTCCACAAGAAAGGGACCGAAGAACCTGAAAGCCAGCTTGGCATTAGCAGGAATAGCCAGAGAAGTCTGAATATATGGCTGCATCTTCAGGTACACGCAGTCGCCCACTGCAAAGGTACGCTCCGAGCGTTTGCCATCAGCAAAGAATTTCATGCGATTGCTTGCTCGATGCAGATGCTGGCGAAGCACTGCGGTCATGAGTTGTCGTTCATTGAGCCATCCTTGCAAGTCCTTGATTGGCACTGTATCTGCCGTGATGCCAAAGTACCGAGGAGGGTGACCATATAATGCCTGGAATGGGGACATTTTGATCGCAGAATGGTACGTTGTGTTGTACCAAAATTTAGCAAGCCCCAGCCATTTGCTCCATTTAGCAGGACATGAACTGATGAAGCATCGTAGATAGGTTTCCATGCATTGATTGACCCTCTCGGTCTGCCCATCAGTTTGCGGGTGATACGCCGTGCTCATCCGTAACTCAGTCTTGGTTAGTTGGAACAACATCTGCCAGAATTTGCTTGTAAAGACTTTGTCACGTACTGTGCAACCTGAACACCTGATCAAAGTATGCTTGAGCCACCTGAGCTGCTGTGAAGGGATGCGACAACGGGATGAAATGACTGTACTTGGTTAGTTTGTCAACAACCATGAGTACTGCATTGAACCCAGCAGATCGAGGAAGGCCTTCAATAAAATCCATGGTGACTACCTGCCACGTCGAATCTTGAACCTGGTGTGGCTTAAGGAGACCTGGGTAGCGCACCCTCTCAGTTTTTGCTTGTTTGCACACAGTGTAGGCTTCAATGAACTTTTGCACTGCCATCCTCATTTTAGGCCAAGCAAACAATGGGCATAGCCGCTGCATGGTTGCCTGCACCCCGCAGTGTCCACCGATGGCTCCTGCATGCATTTGCTGAAGAATTTTCTGCTGCATTGTTTCATTTCCTCCCACCCAAATGCGGCGCTTGTATTTCAACAAGGGGCCTTCCCACACCAGATGCTGTGACTTGTGTTGCGGATCCTGCTTTTGTCGCAACATGCTCTGTGTTATGGTGTCTGTCGCGTACCCATCACAGATTTCCTACAACCATTCTGGGGTACCCATTGTCATGGCTAACACCTCCCCTGCTTCAAATGCTGGGTGTCTCGAAAGAGCATCGGCTACTTGATTGGCACTCCCCTTTTTGTATACAATATTGTACTGAAGCCCTAGCAGTTTCATGACAGCCTTTTGCTGCCAAGAAGTGGTGAGGCATTGTTCATCCAAGTGTGCTAGTGCTCTCTGATCCGTCCTGATCACAAACGGTGATTGCCGTAGGTACGGACGCCAACGATCCACTGCCAACAGAATAGCAAGGCTTTCCTTCTCATAAGTAGAGAGACCACGCAGGCGAGGTCCCAGAGCACGACTCAAGTATGCCAAAGGGTGTTGATCCTGCATCAACACAGCTCCAATGCCACGATCACTGGCATCTGTCTCGACCACAAATGGTTTCTTGAAGTTTGGCAATGCCAGCACTGGTGCCCTAAGCAAAGCATGCTTCAAGGCTTCAAGTGCTGCTTGATGATCCTATGTCCACACAAACAACTCATTTTTCTTTGGGATATTTAATTCTGTGCCCCCAGCTCCTTAGTTGTACTCACTTTTCCCCACGCTCTAACTTTTTGCTCTCTTTTGCCCACTCCCTTAGCTGAAACTCTCACAAATGCTCACAGCGGACGTGTGCCGTCGTTTGCCGTCGGGTCAATGCATTGACCGTTAGATGCTGACTAGTTCCTTATTTGTGCTGCTGACGAGTGGGACCCCAAGGAGACACGTCGGACCAGCTTGTCTGAATCTGAAACTCAGTGTTACCTGAACATATCGAGACACTCAGGCGCGCCCGGCCCCCTCCGCTGCCGCCGCCGTCGTGCCGCCTCCGCTGTCGTCGTCCCCTCCACCCTCTAACCCTATTCCGCTTGCGGCGACGCCGCGTCTCCGCCAGATCTACTCATCTCCCCATCTCGGACTACGAAGCGATGTCAGGGGAGGCCGCCGTCAAACCCATCGATCGTGGAGAAGATTGGGTCGAATCCAATGGGGATAATTCATGGATTCCAGATGGGTAAGCAACGTATACCCTCGAATTGATTAGGAAACTCGTAGATTTGGCTGGATTTGACCAATTTTGCTTAATCTATTTCCGTTCTCTAACTGCATCCTTTATTTGACTCGGATAGGATTGATCCCGCGCTTGCTTTTCGGCTGGCTGTTAGAATGGAAATTAGCGAGATCCGCGGTACGAAGGCGCATCACCTAACTGGATTTTACTTCCCGAAGGTGGTAGAAACAATCATTTGTTTCAAAGCTTTTCGCGAAGGTCTCCAGCGTTGTACATATGGTTGGAGCGATGCCGACGCTGTTGAACTGCAATATTTCAACACTAGCGAGCAAACATTTCTCCCACTAACTTGCGACGAGCATTTGGGATTGCTATTTACTTTGAATGCTGAGAGCCGTTTCGGTAAAATTCATATCTGTGTGCTTCAGCCACGCAAAGCGCGGGACAATGGGAAGGGTGGGTGCATCCTCTGCCACTGCTAATAGCCAGCAACCTGGCACTCCTTGTAGGTCGAGACCAAGCAAAGCCAGTGGTTCTGAAAGCCACAATATGTCTGCTGCGGATTCGGCTGCTTCTCCTGTCCCTTCTGCAGCCGCTGTTTATGAAGAGGCAGAACTGACGTGCCTGCAAATGATGATGAAGACGAGATGATGTACCCTGAACTGGTAGATATAGCCAGTCAGCAAGCAGTGGATGATGAATATCCGGAGCAGCCCATCAGCCGTGCTAGGTTTGATGACACTGACGATGAAGAGAAGGAGGAGAACATGGACAGCTTAATCGAGGATGAATACGATGGTGAGGACATGCCAACAATTGAGTGGAATAGGGAAGCACCTGAGCTTACTGAAGGCACCATATTTCAATCCATGGTGGACTGTCGGAATGCAGTGACAACATGGTGCATTCTAACTGAAAACACTTATGAGATTAAAAGGAGTGAGCCGTCAAGGTTCACAGTTTTTTGTCCATATGATAGGTGTAGGTGGAGGTTGCATGCATCTCTTATGTTAAAGAGCAAATATATTCAGGTAATCCAAGTTCATTGAGTAATTTAGTTTCACATCATTTAGTAATGTTTCTTAACTGTTTTTGCCTTTATTTTGTTTCAGATAAAGAAAAACCCACACAAGCACTCCTGTCCACCTGGAGGGGGAGGGGGGAAGGCCAAAACCAAGCTAGCAAAAACTAGGTGGGTGGCAGATGCGATATTGGATTGGCTGAGGGAAGAACCTGGACTTGGTCCAACAGCACTCCATGGGAAGCTTTTTGAGAAGTACAAGATAAAAATTCCTTACATGAGAGTTTTCAATGCTAGGGAAAGGGCTCTTGACAGAATTAATGGTCAATGGAATGACAGTTTTCAGCTGCTTTACACCTTCAAAGCTGAAGTGGAGATGGCTAGTCCAGGGAGTGTTGTAGAGATTGACAAGCATACAGTTCCATTCAAAATAAAAGGGAAGTCATTTGAGAAGGAGTGCTTTAGAAGGGCTTTTGTTTGTTTCAAGGCTTGCTGGCAGGGGTTTCTAGATGGTTGCAGGCCCTATTTGGCCGTAGATGCTACACATCTGACTGGAAGATGGAGAGGACAGCTAGTAGCAGCTTCTGCAGTTGATGGACACAACTGGCTATTCCCAGTTGCATTTGGTGTGGTGGAGGCAGAGTCCGAGGAAAGTTGGGTCTGGTTTCTGCAGCAGTTGCGCAACATTATAGGCACACCCCCAGGTTTAGCCATACACACAGATGCTTGCAAGGGCTTAGAGAGTGCAGTAGAAATTGTATTCCCAGGAGTGGAGCATAGGGAATGTATGCGACACCTAGCGCAAAATTTCAAAAAGAAGTTCAAAGGTAAAGTTTTTGATGAGAACTTATGGCCAGCATCATACACATGCAGCAAAAGGAAGTATGAACACCATTTGAGAGTGTTGTATGCTCAAACTCCTCTTGTGAAGGAGTACATGGATGCACATCATGGCAAGGTGTGGTCAAGAAGCCAATTCAACGAAATCTGCAAAGTTGATTATGTGACCAATAACCTTGCAGAATGCTTCAATGCAAAGTTCAAGTCAGTGAAAGGGCTCTTGCTGTGGCAAGCATTCGACAAGATGAGGCAGATGATCATGATAAAGATGGCTCTTCGCAAAAGAATTGCAGAAACAAAATATGTTGGTCATCTTATGCTCCCATCACTGATTAAGGCATTGCATTTGAAGGCAAGAGGACTGAAGATGAGATGCATTCGATCTGATACACTTGAGGGTGAGGTAGCCTATACTGACAGTAAAAATAGGTATGGAGGTATCCAGTGAACCTAGCAACTAGGGAATGCAGTTGTAGGCAATGGCAGATCCGTGGGAAGCCATGCATACATGCCCTACATCTGATGACTGTCATTGGGGGTGCAGATGGTGAAGTTGATCAATATTGCTCGGACTATTTCTCTGTTGCCAAATTTATGGCTGCTTATGCTGACAATGTGCCTGCACTCTTGGGAAAAGACCAATGGAATATAGTTGATCCAGGGTTCAAACTCTGCTCCCCTGTACTCACTAGACCACCAGGAAGACCAAAGAAAAACAGGTTCAGAACAGGTGAGGAGGGTCGTGTACCAAAAAAGCGTGCTTGCAGAAAATGTGGAGTTCTGGGGCATATTGCCAGGCTTTGTACCAATCCAGTGGAGCCATCATTTGGAGAGGAGGAAAGATGGACAGCAGCCAATGCAGAGGAAAATGCAGCAGCAATGGAGATTGAAAATGCTGAGGAGAATGCAGCTACACTGGAGATTGAAGCAAATGAAGCTGTACCAGCACCTTGGTATGTGTTTGCATTTGTAGAATGCAGCTACCCTTTTGTTTGCATTTGTTCTCTTTTTAACCTATGGCTTCCCTTTTATTTATCAGCTCTAGGGAGAAAAGGCCTAGACATGAAGAAACCGAAGAAACTGAAGTTCAACCATCATCTGATGGCTTAGATTTTGAAGCCATGGCCTTTGATGGTTTTGAAGCTATAAGAGAGGAAGAGGAGGGGGTAATTGTTCCAATTGTTCCTTTAAAGATTGTTGAACCCACAGATGACCATCAATTGGTCGTCAAGTGCTCGGCGAGTGGAAGTACTCCATCAGCAACTCCACGGCCAAAACCCCAAGTAAAGAGCAAAAGGATCAAGAGTCTGAATCAGAAGAGCATCTCAACTAGGGAAACCAGGAGCAAGTCGTGAAGCCAGCTGCGAACACAAGGAGCAAGTCGAAGATTTGAATTTGAACTTGATACATTTGTGTTAAGATGTTTGTGTTGTCAATTCGAGCTACTGTGAAAACTTATCAGGTGTAATAATGTTGCTTGTACTTTGGTATCTTATTTGAGTAAGAATTAAAATTTCCATCAAAATTTGAATTTGAATGAATATTTGAATTTGAGGTTGAACCAAAGTTAGAGTTGAACCAACATATGAGGTCCATTGCTCTGTGCTATGTATTTGATCGAACATTTTAAGTCCAATATTTGAAGGTGATCAATCCGAATGAGAAATGTGCTAGAAACGAGCTCGAAAGCTAGGGTAAACAGCCCTATTTGTAATCAAGTTTTTTTCGACCTTGTCTAAATGAGGCATAATTTTTTATTAACACCTGTTCCATATATATAGAGTAAAAACGAAGTCCCACTATTTATTGAACTAATCTTCATATTATTACATTTTTTTTGGAAAAATATGCTATTAACTGAAAATCATGAAATAACACGTTTTAAATATGAAAATGAAAAAGTAATTTCAGAACCTTCATATTCAATCCAAAATGAAGCTTTTGTGATTTTATTGATTTTTTTGAATTTTATCAAAACCTAAACCCTCTCTCACTTTCCTACGAACTCTGAACAGTTTCATACGTGATAGCTCATTTGTGTGAAGCTTTTTTCATGAAAATGTACCAACACCAAGTTTATATTTTTTTCTCGTAACCATGTCACATATTACGGCAATGTGCACTGGTTTTGTTATTTTTTGATTTTTTTTGAATTACTTATGCTCATTTGAATGTGATTTCGATGTCTCACTTCTGAAAATGGTTTTTCATGAAAATGACCCTTAACCCTAAACCCAGGGTTTTTTGGTAACTATGTCTTATAAAACGACGAACTATGCAAGTTTTTTCATTTTTTGATTTTTTTGAATTATTTGTGGCCATTTGAAGTTCAGGTCAAACCCTAATAACCCCGTTGACTGACTCAAAACCCCGGAGCATCTCTCCAAACCCTAGCGTCGAACGTCCGCCGTCGGATCGGAATCTAGCGCCAAACTCCACCCGTCAGATATGGCCTTCCACGGGCGATCCGCGCGAAGCTGGTTCTGCATCTTGATTGGCCGCAAGGGAGTTTTACCATCTGCCCCACTTTACATCTGAAATTGGATTATTCACACATGTCAGTGAGACGAGATGTTGCAAATATTAAAACTGCAAAATACAACGAGGCAAATCGTCAAATCTCCCCCTTCTCCATCTGACAGAGCAGCTCCTTCTCCACCCACGCACAGAGCAGCTCGTCCTCGCCCACCATTGTCTCCCCTTTCTTCTGCTTCTTCTTCTCCAGCGACGAGAGCAGCGATTCTTCTTCTCCGGCGACGAGATATGTCGGACTCTAGTTCAGCCTCCCGCCCCTCGTGGCCCCAGCATGGTCCAGTGCCCATGGAGCGATGTCCTGACTGCGAACGCATCGCGCCATTGGTACGGTTGACTTGTACGTCGGACAAGAATGGCAACAAAGGGCGAGAGTTCGTGAAATGCGAGAGCAAGCCAGAGGGGCAGGTTAGATCTCATGATTTTGCTCTGATTTCTTTTTCCCTTTGCTCTGAATTCTTTTTCCTTGGATCTGAGATTTAGGGTTCATATTTTTGTTTCAGATCGTGAGCCATGCGGCCATTTCGAATGGCTGGATAACTACGTTCCAGGCTTAGAGCTAGATCTCAGAGCTCGATGCCTTTCAATGGTGCCGCAACCCGGCAGCAGAATTTGGTCTCCGACAGTGCTGCTCCGACAGTTGGGGATGCGGATCTGAAGGGGGAACTAAAGAAGATGAACAAGAACTTGACGCAGCTGACTAATTGAAGAGGCAGTCGAATCAGCTAGCTTTAGGATTTTACATTTGTGTAATTGCTCTAGGAATTGCTTACTTGCTGGTCGTCAGTCGTTAGAGATGTTACTAGTGTGGATCTGGTGCTCTTATGTTGCTTAAACTGTGTCTGTATCAGTTAGTTCTTGCTTAACATCAGTTTCGTCAGTTAATTCTTGCTTACCATCAGTCTCTGTGTGGATCTGGTGCTCTCTGTATCACCGCATTTTTGTACGTGTTCTTGACACTTTCAGTTTCTTCAGTTTCGTCAGACAACACCTAGCGCAAAAGGAAAAAAACAATATTGAGTTCTTGGGCCCAAACAGAAACAAAGCTATGTTGGGCCGGTCCATGCGTTGACTCTGAAAGGCCCGCAAAGATAGAAGAGGCCCAGAAATTAGTGCACGCGCTCACTCTGTGTTTTTTTGGCTGTATTTATTTGATTGCACAGAGTGCATGTTGATTCCAAAATTGCCACCAACAATTCAAAAATGGGAAAATTGAGTGCTCGTTTTTCGTTGTTTCAAATTGCACATACACAACAATTGAGTGATCTTTTTTCATACACAACAATTGAGTACTCTTTTTTCATCGTTTCAAATTTTACCTAGCGGTGCATGTCTCAATAAATATTGGGATAAATATTGGGATCCCATAAATATTTGGGACAAGACAAATACAACACAAATGTAACACAACATGAATTAAACACAATTAACACACCATACCCTTAGTAAAGCACGCATACCATAGATATAGTTCTTACATAACATAGATAAAGTTCATACATATAGCACGACATACATAGTAGGGAACGGGCAACAAACCATGAACGCAACAACAACACATAGATAAAGATTCCCTAAAGATAAAGCCCTAGCACACTAGCTATAGGGCAACACACACAAGGAAAACACCGTCATGACCTCCACCGCCGTCTTCACTGCTCCTCCTCTAGACCGTTCTCGCCGAGATAGTACGGGAGGCTGTGCATGCAGTTGGCAGCGGGGAAGATGCTCTCAAAGTCAGTGAAGATGTTGTAGGTGGTGAAGGCGATGAACTCGCACCCACACCAAAACACCTGGCCGAGCAGGTAGTAGGCGTCGAATCTGTTGGTGAAGTGGGCGACGAGCCCTATCGGTGGAGCGGTGGGGTGGGCACGCTGTTCCTCGAGGCGGAACATGGTCGGCGAGCCGGCCGGGAGGTGGTGAAAGCCCGCACGAAGGAACCACTCGGCAAACTCACGAGGACCCCTCCAGCGTGAGATCGCCCACACGCGGAGCGAGGTCTCGACGATGACGCCGGCGGGGTACCGCCTCTCCGGCACGGTGGGCGGCACGTGGAAAGTCGGCCCGTTGAACTGCATCCTTGCGTCGCTGCGTGTTTGCTTTGGCTTTTGCTGAAGTAGAGAAGGGAGGAGGCGCAGATGGATGTGTAGAGGAAGAGGCAACCGAAGGGCGGTTTAAATAGCCAAGGGAGAGGAAGAGGAGGTAGATTGATGGGTGCCCTAGATTGAAACGGTTTATTTCACACTGGATCGAGGGCGTGGTGTCGATCCGTTTGTGTAGCCTAGGTTTTTTTACCGTTTACACACGATGCGTGAATCGATGTGTGGACTCGACGCGTCGAACGACGCGACAACTGCTTCGACGGTGCATCAGTGGCAGCGGCAACTGAACCGAGCGGCTGCATGCGTAGGGACTGAATCGACTGGCTGCGTAGACTGAATCGACGCATGCGTGCGTGGCGGCGCGCATGCATGCAACCACGTCACACTAGATCGAGGCATGGTGCCGATCTGTGTATGTCTAGCGTACGTAGCCTAGGCTTTTTTTGACTGTATTCACACTAAATCAATGCATGAATTCATGCGTGAATCGTCGTGAACCGACACGTGAAATGACGCGACAATTGAATCGAGCGTGCGATGCTGGTTAGGTGGCAGGTGAAACGAGTACATGGCGGAGCGTGCGGCACTGGGAGGGCATGACAACTCAAACGATGGCGTGCGTGCACAGCGGCGGTTGCCTGCGTCGTTGCCTGCATGCAGGGCGGCAGGGAAGCAACACCGTCCGTCTGCGTGCGTGGCGGCCCGCATGCATGCGACCATGTCAACACTGCGCTATTGCCATGCATAGCAGGCTACAACGATGCATAAAAGGCTAATCGCGCGCGTCTATAGCAGGCTCAATTTAATTTTCAACAAAGGGTGCCGTTCTACGATGTACGAAGCCAACCACGGCCCAACCAACAAAGCCACAGAAACATAGCCCCACATGTCAGGTCCAACGAGCGACAGTCAACAGAGTCCCACGCGGCCCTACTCGTCAGAGTTAACGGTCAAGACGGCAACGTCCGCTATGAGCATTTGTGAGAGCTTCAACTAAGGGAGTGGGGAAAAGGGAGCAAAAGTTTCAAGTGTGGGGAAAACTGAGCACAACTAAGGAATCGGGGGCACAGGAGTAATAATCCCTTTTTCTTTAACAAATCAGTCAAGATTCGGCTAATCAAGCCGTAGTTTGGGATAAATTTCTGGTAGTACCCAGTCATACCAAGCCATTTGCGTACATCTTTTGCATTGAGCGGCATCGGCCAAGCTTGAACAGCTGTAATACTTTTTGGGTCTGTGGACACACCAGCTGCAGAAATCACATGCCCCAGATATTTAAGCTGTTGTTGTGCAAAAGTACATTTGGATTGCTTCACCTTAAGCTTGTGTTCTGCTAACAGCTGAAACACAGCGCGTAGGTGCTCCCGATGCTCTTCGAGAGTACTGTTATACACCAGGATATCGTCAATGAACACAAGGACGCACCGGCGGAGTAGAGGTGCTAAGATGGTGTTCATGGCATTCTGAAACGTTGCTGGTGCCCCTGTTAATCCATACGGCATCACCTTAAACTCATAATGGCCCTGGTGTGTCTGAAAGGCGGTTTTGTGTTCCTCTCCTTCTGCCATTCTTATCTGATGATAACCGGCACGCAGGTCAAGACAAGTAAACCATGCCGCACCTGCTAATTCATCGAGGAGCTCGTCTATTACTGGCAAGGGAAAACGGTTCTTGATGGTGAGTGCATTAAGATAGCGAAAGTCAATACAGAAACGCCAAGTGCAATCTTTCTTCATGACCAATAGAACAGGTGAAGCGAAAGGACTCGAGCTGAACTGGATAATACCCTGACGCGGCATTTCTGCAATTTGCTTCTCGATCTCGTCCTTCTGCTCGGGATTATATCAATAAGGCCTTTGATTCACGTGCCTAGCTCCTGGAATGAGTGGTATTTTGTGATCAAACTCCCGGCGAGGTGGCAGACCTTGTGGTTCTTCAAACATAGTAGCAAACTCTAGAAGCAGTTTCTGTATTGGGGCAGGACATGGTTGCAGAGCCTCTACTTCCTTCACTTCCCTTAATTGAACCAGATGACAAATAGCATTGGCCTTGGTCAAGGCTTCCAACTGATGCACTGCTATCTGTTGACAGTGAGATGTATCGGCAGTAATACCTTGCAGCTGTACTGCCCTGCCTTGATGCTGGAATGTAAGTTGTTTCAGCCCCCAGTGTACCACCATAGAACCAATTCCTTGCAACCAATCCATCCCAAGAATTATGTCATAACAGCCAAGAGGAAATAGTCGAAGAGTAGTGGTGAACTCTTCTCCTTGTGCCTGCCAGACACACGCCGGAATTTCTGCATCACACTTTAGTGTACCACCATCTGCGACAGTCACATTCATAGGTCTGCACTTGCAAACATCTGACCACTGAGATGCAATAGTGGCACTGATAAAACTGTGGGTACTGCCAGAATCCACCAATATGAGCACTTCCCGATCACGCACCACCCCTTTGAGTCTGACAGTTTGTGGAGGTTCAGCACCTTGCAAAGCAGCGTGTGAAATAACGCACAACTCTCCTCCAGATTCACCCTGCGAGGAATGTGTTTCCATCTCGCAATTGAACAAACCCATCAGTTCTTCCACCACATGGAGCTGCACGGTAGGACCACAGACATGGTCATGGCCCCATTTCTCCCCACAGGTGTAGCAGAGACCGCGGGCACGCCGGTATGCCCGCATGGCTTGCACCTTCTCGTCAGTGATTGGCGCTCGCGCCGTGGTCGTAGCACGACGATCATCGGAGCGGTTCACCACTGGTGCTCCAGGAGGGCCCAAACTGGAGTGGGATCGATTCCAGCAGCACGACGGCGTGGTTGTGGATATGGTGGAGAGTTCCTGCGGCAGGGCTTCGCCAAGCGGTGCGCGGGAGGTAGAGGAGTAGCAAGCAAGTGGTGCGGCAAAAAACCTCAGCCTCTTGGTGCGCCTCTCCCTCTCTTTATATAGGCAAGGGGCTACAGCCACTTTATTTCCCAAGTGGAAACCCCCTCTTTCAATAGTGGTAACCCCTTCTCATTTAAAAGGTGGTAACCCCCTCTCTCAAGAGTGGTAACACCCCTTTTAAAGGGCTACCCATTGAATGGATGCATGGACCAAGTAGGGCTGGTCAAATGGACCAGTGGGCCACCCTTGGTCGTCCAGGACAGGTGGGCCCCACAGTGGGACCCTCCGGAACCTTCTAGAACATTCCTACACTCTGCCGAAAAAATCCCGAACTTTTCCGGAACCCTGAAATCAACTTGCCATATATAAATCTTTACCTCCGGACTCTTCCGGAGCTCCTCGTGATGTCTAGGATCTCATCCGAGACTCCGAACAATATTCGGACACCATTATTAAAACTATCTCAGAGCTACTCTAGCGTTACCAAACGTTAAGTGTGTGACCCTACGGGTTCGAGAACGTGCAGACATGATCGACACACCTCTCCGATCAATAACCATTAGAGGGACCAGGATATCCATAATGATTCCCACACATTCAACGAAGATCTTTATCAGTTGAACCACTATGTCGTGGACTACTATAATCCGTATACAATTTCCTTTGTCACGCGATATTTTACTTACCCGAGATTTGATCGTCAGTATCACTATACCTAGTTCAATCTCGTTACCGGTAAGTACTCTTTACTCGTTCCGCAATACAACATTCTCTGTGACTAACTCGTTAGTCACGTGCTTGCAAGCGTTACCGAATGTGCACTACCGAGTGGGCCCAGAGTATACCTCTCCGAAACGCGGAGGGACAAATCTCAGTCTTGATACATGTAATTCAACAAGTACTTTCTGAGATACCCGTAAGACACCTTTATGATCACCCTGTCACGAAGCGATGGTTGATGTCCCCAAAGTATTCTTCCGGTACCCGGGAATAACATGATCTCATGGTCTAAGAAACATGATACTTGACAATAAAAGGCATGACAATATAAACTTACTGAAACGATCAATATTGTTATGCTTTGTTGGCTCTGTCCATCACGTCATTCTTCTAATGACATGGTCTCGTTAATTAATTAACAACTCATGTTCATGGTTAGGAAACCATAACCATCATCAATTAACGAGCTAGTCTAGTAGAGGCTTACTAGGGATGCGGTGTTGTTTATGCAACCACACATGTATTATGTTTCCGGTTAATACAATTATAGCATGGAAGATAAACATATATCATGAACACGGAAATATGATAATAACATTTTTATTATTGCCTCTAGGGCATATTTCCAACAATCTCCCACTTGCACTAGAGTCAATAATCCAGTCAATAAGTAAGCATTTAACACCTATGTCATTCAAGTGTTATTACCATGCTTCGCGTGTGGTAAACTCCATCAAAAGATCTGACATGTTCAGGTCCGTTTGTATTTGCACGTCTTAGCGTCTACACGCATCACTCATTCTCTAATGAGATGGCTTTGTATATATTTGGTCAACCGGTGAGACCTTAATTCCTCAGCTTAAACTAATGTTACCAACATTTGTGAAAATGTAGCTTTATAGTGTCACCATTCTTGGAAATTCACCAAGTTCAGTAAATAACTCTTAGACACAAAAATACTCCTCATATTTGTTGTCAACACAACGCTATACTTAGCCTTTGTTGTAGTATTTATCACAGTACTTTAATTTTCAAACTCATTCAAAACCAGCATGGAACTTTCTTCCAGCCTATTGTGCCACCCTTCAACACATCTTTTAATTGAGATAGATTTATTTGGATCGATGACAAAACTATTAGTGTAACATATTACAACAAATAGTTTGTCATTACTACATATGAAAACACATCCTTAGGTTTTCTAAAACTACTTAAGGATCTTTCCTACTGTTGTCCAATCATCATATGAATTATCCTGGTATAACACTTTATAGCATAGGACTTATCTGGTTGTGTACATATCATGGAACACATGACTTAGAAATCTCAATCTTTGCTCATCATGTGTCAAAACACTTGATATTGCTCAATTCTTTTCCATGCAGCAAGAACCCTTTCTTGTCGTTTTAATATTGACTACTTCAATACTTCATCCATGAACTTTGGCTCAATCATATCAGGCGCTTCAATCCATCTCTACAGATATTGATACCCAATATATTGTTTAGCCTAAGCCTTTCATCAATATGAAATCTTAACCGTGTTTTAAAATACATATTTTCAAATCAACTATATGTCATCTACATAAAGTATTAGAAATATGTCTTAGCACTCCCACTTAATTTCTTGTAACTCTACAAGTATCTTCACTATTCATGATGGAATCAAACTCTTTTGATAGCTTCATTAAAGTAAAGATTCCAACTTCGTTATGCTCATTTCAACCATTGAAGTTTGCATACTTTTCTAGAAACCTTTTGAATTTTACAAAACTCATAGATTGTGTCACGTACACATCCTTAATCAGCCTTCATTGAGAGGAAAGTTGTTTTGTTATTCAACTGCCATATCAGAATCTGTAACCTTTTCTAGAACTATCCGTAAAGACGAAAGTATCACTATGAAAGATCAAAATCTTTTCATAGTCAACTCTTTGAACTTTGTCGCAAACACCTTTTTGACAAGTTAAACTTTCTATGGATGTAAACATCCACGTCTTGTTTCTATATAGATCCGTTTGCAATCGTGAGGATTCATGCCTTCCGAAAGGATTACCAAGTCACATACTTGACTCATAGCCAATTTATAAAGTCAGGGCCCATCATTCGCTTCCTTCATAATTTGCAGGTCCTTTGTTGTCAAAACAACACTTCATTCTCAAACCACAAGTTGGTCTAAGTACAAAGTTTTACGACCTTCGTGGTTCAGTTTGCAAACTCTTTCCAAGTTACTACAACACATGTAGTGTCTTCCACTTAGTCAAATTAGGAGACTCTAGAACAACTTCTAGTGATGCGCTACTCTTGACATGATAACGATGATTCTCTAATCTCATCGAGTTGCAATGTCCTCCCACTCACTTCTTTCGCAAGAACAACTTTCTCGAGAAATCTACCCTTTCTGACAAACAACATTTGTCTTAGGTTTGGTGATAGGAGAAATACCCAATGGATTCTTTGGGATAACCTTATAAACATATTGTAATACCCCAAACTTTGATGCTAATATTTTTAGTGTTGTTTTATCTTCTTACAAAAAATAGGACTCTCGTGCTAGTTAAGTCAGGTTTGGGAATGATAATTTATAAAATAAAAGGATCAAGAAAGGAAAATAATTTTCTTTTGCGTGGGAGCTAGTACTTGAACTATTGGTCTCATTTTCGTAGCAAATAGCACCACCAGTTGTGCCTAGTGTTGCTACGTTAGACCAGACCAGATCTTTGTTAGCAAGACAATTGAGTGAGGAAAGAAAGAGATGGGCTGGGCTTCTTTCCAACCCAAGTCGAACTCGTATACTAGCCTGGCCTTTTAGTAAGGTGGAGGGACGAACACCTCTCTGCCCTAAACCTTTTCCAGGCTGAGTTCGTCGTGGCCGCCGCCGCCACCAACTCGTTAGCTGTGACGTCGTTCCGTGCCGCCGGCCGTGTCCGTCTCCGTCGGGTCATAGGGTGCTGCCCCTGCTGCTGCGTGGAATCGTCTCGCCAAGAACTACGTCGCTGCCGGGTACGCGGTTACTGTCAGTTTCCTGCTAGCTAGTTTCCGATATTGTTTAAGCGAGTAGGTGCAGCCATGGATCGTCCCCTGCGTAGTTACTGGTGTTGTCTTCTTCAGGTCGTACCAATATTTGTGCTTGGTAAATGAATAGGAACCTATTTTGCTACAAGTAGGGCTGTGTTACAGCGGGATTGCTGATGTAATTTTGGATCGCTGGGGAGTTTCAGAGCACTGCACCTGCACAATCTGTTGTTCCGTATAATTTCTGGTTGTACTATGTTACTTCCTGGGTTTTAATCTACGGTCAGACATTTAGCAATTGGATTGGTTTTGCCCAGAATGTTTAGACCGTGATTAGTATTTATTAGTGGCCTGTAGATGTTTTGTAGTACGATAGCTTGTGCCACCTGACAGCCTTGAATAATTGTTGCAATATTTCCTAGCACCTAGTTTGATGCACGCTGAGACAATAGCAGGTGTTGGACTAGTTTCCTTTTCTTGTGATCCTTGATGCCTCCGTGTATTCCGTACAGCAGCTTTGCTTATGCCTGACGTTGCCTCTAGTGACAGTGAAAGAAAATGTAACGTTCCTAGTCTGGTCAGAACTGATAGCTAGTTCTTTGTGGTTCAGTTTTACCAATTGTAGTAACAGTGTCCTTTATATATTTGTGAAAGTAGCGAGCTTGTGTATAGGAGCGACATAATATTTTGCTTGTATATTTTTGAAGTGATCATGTGTTGAGAGTGATATATGTTTCAATAACAGGTGCTGGTACTTCCAGTTTGGAATCCTACAGTACAAAGTTTGTACCCCACGTTTGAGGCAAGTCCATGAGGGGATAATACCTTGCATGATTCCCCTCACTCAACTTTTATTTTCTAGCACTTGTTCTTTATTTTAGTGGAAATATATTGTTTAATTATATGTGTGGAGACAAAGTGAATATGGCAAAGGATAAGTGGCGATTGCATTCTTGCATGACATCTTAGAGACAGTGCATAGTGTTGTGACGTACTGAGGTAGTCACCTTGAGACCGTCAATGATGGGTTGCGACCCACATTGTAGGCAATCTCCACAAGTTAGAGTGAGTGGACGCCGACGGGTGTCCATTCAAGCGATACCGGTATACGCAAAGAAAAGTGAAAGCAGAGAGCATGTAGGCATATTTAGTCTTCATTGTGTTGTGACAATTTTTAAAGGATAACCGTTGGTGTGGTGTTTTATGCAATGCTTATTATTTATTTATGTTCTTGCTGAGTACTTTGTACTCACCCTTGTGGCTTCTATGTTTTTAGGTATCTTTGAGGACGACATGCATGGGATTGGGAGTAGCACCTCTACATGTTTCGACACACTACTATCACACATTACAACCTTCCTTACATAGATTAGTTTTAACCTAAGACTCAAGGTTGACACTCTGTTCTATGATGTTTGGATTATTCTTGTGGCTACACACTTGGTCATTAAGAGACTCTTGGATTTTGATTATAGCTATGTCTTGTTGAATCTGGTAGTTGTGTGTTTGTATAAAATTGGAGGTATATTCTTATCTAATGTCGTGGATGTCACTTTAAACAAAGGAGACTGACGAAATTTATATTTTACCTTTGGTATGTGGAAATGTTATAGTATGTGTAGCATTGCCAGGTAGGGTTGATATCTGGGGTGTTACACATATATTTATCCGATTTTGGTTGTAAACATTTTACACATGCTATGCATACCAAAATTTAAGAAAAGACAATTTAGGTAACTATCCAAGCCATAACGCGTACGGTGTCATTTTCAACGGATCACGATGGCGCTCTTTTCAGTGTAAAAGCGGTAGTCTCTAAAGCATAAACTACAAAAATATAATGGCATTTTATTTATCTTACCATGTCTTGCAAAGTTCGATTATGTCTCTCGAACACTCCATACTTCTGTGGGGTTTTCGAGAAGGATAAGTTGTGGAACAATTCTGCAACTCCTCAGATGTTTCGCTAAACTCGTAACTCAAATGTTATTCTTTATGATCCAATCATAAATACTTGATTCTCTTGTTATACTTGATTCTCTTGTTACGATGATTTTTCACTTCATACTAACAATACATTGAACTAATTCAAAAAATGTCAAATTCCCTTCTCATTAAATAGATATACTCATGTATCTACTCAAATCATCGATGGAATATGAAGAAAAATTAATCCACCACACACGGCTATACATAATGGACCATGTACATCAATATGTACAATCTCCACTAATTTTGTCGTCCGTTCTACTTTGGCCTATGAACGGAGTTTTAGTCATCTTTTGGAAGAGATCTCACAAGCGTCAATTCATTCAAAAACAAAAATGACTCTGAAAGTCCATCAACATGGAGTTCCTTCATGTTTTCCTTTCCATTATGAATTAAAACGGCGGTGTCACAACTTAAGTGAAATTCTTTAATTTTACGTCTTGTGACGTTTAGCATTTAGTCTTATATATGTTTATTTTACCAACACGATTTATATTAACTCATCCATCAATTATGGAACATGGTCATAGTTAGAACAACTCATTTGTTCTCACAATAAGCAGGAACAAAATAACAACTTATTAAGTTCTTAAAATAAATCTTGAAGGTTTGTTTCGATGCGACGGTGAACACAATAACACTTTATTTTCGTTCTTGTCGTGATCGATTTGTCATCTATTACTAGTTCTTTCAGGCCCTTGTACTTATTGCATTGTGTTGCTATGTATGACAATTCATACCAACCAATCTAGTATCAAAATACCCAAAAAATACTTTGTTAACTAGTAATACATCTATAACCTGTATATCATGCATATACTCCTGAGCTGGACTTTTCCAGTCTTTTCTTTTCTGCCATATACTTTTGCAATTCTATTTTCAGTATTTCCCTTTCCTTTACAGAAGAATTATTCAACATCAAACAATGTCAGTCGAACTAGCACATTTTCCTTGGCGTGTTAGTCATATACTATCACCCATGGAGCCATACTTTGAAGTTGATTGCTTTACTAATATCACCATATTATTGACATTCTTCAGGATTCCACTCATAGCAATCTTCAAGCATAGTAAACAATTTTTACCCACACTTTTAATCCATCGCATCATAACAATTTTGTGATGAAGCTACCATAGCTCGAAGGAAGGAATTTAGAGAATAATATTAGTGCCAAACTTCTTGGATGATTCAAACCCTAGCGTCTTCAATCCTTGCATATATTCAAATAATATAAGCACACATTGTCACAATAAATTACACTCAGTCAAGTTGCCACAAACAGGGTTCTAGATATCAATATATCTTTCACTCCTCGCTTGTTTCTGAAAACAATTCTTTTCAGCTCCTAGATCACCTGATTCTCAAAACATTCTTTTTGAAGATCGGGTATCATGGAAGCAAGCATGACACTAGATACTAAGTAGGAATCATTTGCTCTTTTAGATCAATCAATCATTAATCACATGGAGCTAGGTAGGTATTACCGAAAATTTACAGTAGGACTCTTATTTAAATTTACCTAATACGGTACCAGTCCATAATGGTTTTGTCAGATCAAAACAGTTTTATCTCAATTAACAATCTAAGTGTAAGGTAGTTCGTGGATGCCAAAGTCTACTACAAATTATGCAAATACACTATGATAGGTGGTTCATGATAAATTTTGTTCAAGTTAATTCAAAAATTACTACGTGAACTCCCACTCAAAAATAACATCCCTCTAGTCTTTTCAGTGATTACACAAACCAAATTCACTACACCGATAACCGATCATCACATGAGATGGTGCAGCTGCAAAGGCGAACATCAACATGTTCATATAATCATCCATATGACTCATGCTTTACCTTTCGGTTACGTGTTCCGAGGCCATGCATGTATGCACATGCTAGGCTCGCCAAGTAGAACCGTAGTATTTGCGTGTGTAAATCTGGCTTACACCTGTTGTATGCGAACGTTGAGTCTATCACACCCGATCATCACGTGGTGCTTCGAAACGACGAACTTTCTTAACGGTGCATACTAAGGAAGAACACATTATTATCTTGATATTTATGTGTGAGGGATCATCTTATAATGCTACCGTCGCGATCTAAGCAAAATAAGATGCATAAAAAGGATTAACATCACATGCATGAATAGTGTTATATGATATGGTCCTTCTTGCACTTGATCTCCATCTTGTGCGTCATGGCATGATCTCCATCACTCCACCGGCGTGGCGCCAAGGTCCATGGCGCCTCCTTCTTGATTGTCCTCCAAAATTACAACATATCACATGGATATGATATTCGGCACGCATGCCATAAAATTAAAGACAACCATTAGGCTCCTGCCGGTTTGTCATAACTTACAAAAAATGTCATCTCATACAACAAGTTTGAAACACTGACCATATCACATCACATGCCCTGCAAAAACAAGTTGGACGTCCTCTAATTTATTTTGCATATTTTACGTGGCTTAGAGCTTTCGAAGAAAGAACTGTTCTTACCTACGAACATGAAACCACAACGGTGATAAACAAATTATTAACAACCCGTTGTAGATTAAATCTTAACTATAGTGAGAGAGACAGACACCCGCAAAGCCACTTATGCAATACAAGTTGCATGTCAGTCGTGGAACAAGTCTAATGTACGCGGACATATAAAGTTAGTCCGGGCCGCTTCATCCCACTATGCCACTAAGATTCAAAATACACTAAGGAAGCAATAACATGATTATCAATGCCCACATACACCTATGTGTTATACCCGAACCAAAACATCTACGCATAGATCCGGCTGTGATACCACTGTAGGAGTTTGCGTGATAGAAAACAAAAAAATTCTCTCACATGCGGAAGCAACACTCAAGATCCAATCTAGAAGATGCTAGTAACAGGGAGAGTAGTTCATCATACCCTCGAAGAACACACGCGTTGAACGTTTAATTCAACGCAGCTCGGTGAAGTTGTTGATGATGTTCGATCCGATCAGCACCGCAAACGAGTAGCACCTCCGAAGGCTTGCACACATACAGCTCGATGACGTCTCCCTCTTCTTGATCCAGCAAGCTAGAGGGAGAAGTAGGTGGGATCGATTCCTGCAGCATGACGGTGTGGTTGTGGATATGGTGGAGAGTTCCCGCGGGCAGGGCTTCGCCAAGCGGTGCGCGGGAGGCATGAAAGTGCATGTTGCCCCCATGCGTGGTTTTGGTAATTAATGACAATCCTTATGGACTAATGTTTGCATTGAGATATTCTTATAGATCTTGTCCATAGGAAAAGATTGGAGTTCATGTGTTGGACTCTAGAAGTGTACATGATGATCAATGCTCTATTCAAGGGTTTATATGAAGAATGGTCATGTGTAGAGTTGAGCATATTGCAAGTGTGGCTTGGAAAAGGAGATTGAGTGAACATTCATGTTTATCTCCAAGCCATCATATATATCAAGAGAAGTCTATGAAATGCAAGTTCAATATGATCCATCTCGGAAGATATCATTTGATTGAAGATTGAAATGGATACATGAAGACGGAGCATGAGCTAGCAAGCTCAATCAAGAATGGTGTTCCAACTTGAGAGAGTCAAGATCGTCATCATCTAGCTCAAGTGGAATGCGCAAGGCAAAGGTATGATCTTGATAGGGTTTCTATTTTACCGGTCTCATGATGTTAGTGGGAGACCGGGTTATAGGATAGACGCCGTACTATCAAGAGGGGCTCTCGAGTGAGTATCTTGATCAAATCTTTGTGGAGAGCTCAAACCTTTGCATACTTGGCATATCATATTTCTTGGTTCTTGTGTGGCTTTTATCCATGTGAGAATTTAGAGCTTGTGTTCATCTCCATACCAAGCTCTAGTTCATCAAAAATGGATTTCATATGCATATCTTGTTGCGTTTTTTGATGTTGGAGGTTTTACCGATTTGTCTTTTATAAGAGAGGTCAAACTCTCTCCTTGTGGCTTCCTCCTCACATGATGGACTATGATGTTTCTCTGCATGATCTTGAAGTACTCTTCGTTGCGATTCCAACGAGCCCAAGATCATCGAAATCGGAGTCGGATGAAAAAGATATTGCGGTTTTCATTTTGCTGTTTCTGCCAGTTTTCAGGAAACCAGATATTCCGGTCCTATCCGGTTTTGCGCAGGAAAAAACGGGTACTGGTGTTGGGCGGAAATTCCGGTCCAAACTTGGACCAGAATATCCGGCCCGCCCAGTTTCCTGCAACGGCTAGACTTTGGAGGGGCTATAAATACCCCTCCCCTTCTTCCACCTTGGATAGCTTTTGCCAAGCACATTTTCCCCTCTCTCTCCCACCATTGTTGACCTTGGAAAGCTTGCCTCTCTCTCAATTCCTCCCATGATTCTTGCATATCTTTGAGGGAAAAGTGAGAGGAGATCTAGATCTACATTTCCACCAATCCATCTCTCCTCTAAGTGAGGGGAACCTAGTAGATCTTGATCTTAGAGTTCTTGGTGTTTCTCCTCATTTGTTCTTCCTCTCTTATTCCCCCATAAGCATTTGTTGCTTTGTTGGAATTTGAGAGTGAAGGACTTGAGCACTTCTTGTGTTCTTGCCATTGCATTTTGTTGCATCGGTTTGCTCTCTCCACAAGGATTCGTGGAAGTGAAAGTTCGTGAGCTTGTTACTCTTGGGTCGTTGGACCCTAGACGGTGTTCTTGAGACCTTTTGTGGTCACTTGGGAGCTCCCAATCCTTTTGTGGGTTGTGCCTCAAGATTGTTGTAAGGGACTCAATTTCCGCCCAAAACGAAATCAATAGTGGAAGGTGAACCGAGCTTTTGGGCAAGGTTCATCGGAGAATAGGGTGAGGCCATTTGTGGCGTTTGAGTTTGAAACTCACACCCCTCCAACGAGACGTACTCCCCTAAAATGGAGGAACTCGGGAATACATCATCTCTCCGCGTGTCTCGGTTATTTCTATACCGAGCTCTTTACTTATGCATTTTACATTGTGATAGCCTTCGTGCTTGAAGTATTATATCTTGCTATCACCTTGTTACTTGTCTTGCTTAGCATAAGTTGTTGGTGCACATAGGTGAACCTAGTATATTTAGGTTGTTGGCTTGTTATTTTAAACACCTAGTTTTATTCTGCATTTATCAAGCCTAAACCAAAAAAAAATTAATCGCCTATTCACCCCCCCCCCCTCTAGGCGACATCCTTGTCCTTTCAATTGGTATCAGAGCCTAGGCTCTCTTTATTGGGCTTTACCGCCTAGAGAGTAAAGATGTCGTTTAGAGAATTAGTGCACGATGCCACTTTTCTATTCGATGGCACAAATTATGATGTTTGGAAAATTCGCATGCTTAATCTTTTTACGGCCATGGGTCCAAATTATATTATGAGTATTGTAGATGTGGGTTTTCTCCTCCAAAGGATTCCCAGAATTATCTTTAGAGAATGAGGAAAACTCTCATCTCGATACTCAAGTATCTAATTGTTGGGAAACGTAGCAGAAAACAAAAAAATTCTAACTAGCTTACGCCAAAACTTAGCCAAGGATCTAACTATGTAGTAATGTGGTAACGGAGAAGACGTCGGTAACATACCCTTGTAGAGCGAACGCGGGGAGCAACAAGCGTTGTCGAAGTAGACGACGAAGCCGACCTCGAGGTCGCGAAGAGCTTGGCGCGACGAAGACGACGCGACGATGATGCCCCGGCGCCCCAAGTGTGGCACCTCCGAGTACTCGCACACGTGCGGAGCTTGACGATGACTCCCGGGTTCTCCGATCCAGCCGAGATAGCGGAAGTAGAACTTTTGGGTGGAATCCCGCAGCACGACGGCGTACTGCTGTATAGATTTCTCACGCGCGCGGTGTCCTTCAAGGGACCACACACTATGAGAGGTGTGGAGAGGGTGGAAGTGGGCAGAGGGGCATCCTCGGCCAATATACAAATTAATTGTATTTTCTGCGTTTTTTAAAATAATTAATATGCCCCTCTATTTATTAGGGGAGAGGGGGTGTCCCTCTCCCTAAGTTTCCCATGTGGGACTAAACAAAGAGGAGGAGGAGGGGGTGGTGCGCCGGCCACCAAGGGCCGGCCGTGGTGGCCATGGGCCCCATGGCCCAGCCGCACCCCCCCCCCCCCCCCCCCATGTGGTTCGGCCCCACATGGGCCTTCCCTCCTGGGTTTTGGCCCATTTAGGTATTTTGCCCATTTTTCCTCTTTTATTTAATATATTAAATTAATGTAAAAAATATATAATTCACAATTAATATATTTGCATATTATTTAATCTCCCGTGACTCCGTAACAATTTGCGGACCACTCCGAACTCTCTTCGGACTTCATCGGTACCCTTCCAATTCCACCGAAACCCTTCCGGTTTATTTTCTCTCTCTATTTCTATAATTCCGATAATTCCAAAACGATCTCCTGGCGTCGTCAAGACCTTAAGTGTGTTACCCTACGGTTCGAGAATACTCCAGACATGGTCGAGACCCCTCGCTCGCCAATGACCGCCAGGGAGACCTGGATGGCTATGACGGCCCCTATGCATTCCACGAATATCGTCGTTGAACCATTAACATGATATTCATTCCTTTTGTTTCTTCGATACTACCCTTGTCCGAGATATGATCGTGAACATCCAATGCTTTGTTTTATCTCGTTAGACAAGGGCTACTTAACTCGTTCTGTGATATTACATCCTTATGACCTAGTCATATGCTGCGCAGCTTCATAGATGTAATCTCACCGAGTGGGCCCAGAGTATCTTTCCATCACACGGATGAACAAATCCCGCTCTTGATCCATAGGCCTCAACATGCCCCTTTTGAATACCCAAGCGTCTCACCTTTATAGTCACCATTTATGGACTAACGTTTAATGCACTCAAAGTACCCTCCGGAGGTAGCGATTAATATGATCTCACGGTCTAAGGAATAAGCTACCATATTACTTTCCTATTGCAATAATGAACTTCATGACACGATCTTGTTGCAATACATTGTTGGGTATGTCCATCATTTTATTCCACTAATAAAATGACCTCATCATCAACTATATAAATATCCATGATCGGGAATTCTCGATCATCAGTTGACTAATGAACTAGTTTATATAGAGGCTTACTAGGGACCCTGGTTTGTTTATATATCACACATGTATTAACAATTCTATTAATACAGTTATAGCATGACATAAAACTTATTATAAACTTAATGAGATAATGCGATAAATACTTAATATTTATTTGCCTCTAGGGCATATCTCCAACAGTCTCCCACTTGCACTGGATTACAAATAAACCAGCTGCATTTTACTTTCAATCATAACACCTTGTCTTATAAGCATTTTATGATGATGCTTGCTTGTGGAGGATGTTTCCCTTTTAACGGTCTGTACCATACTGAACCGTGTATTCTTTGCGATTCATTGACATCACCTTTTGATATCATCTCGTTATCTTGATAACAAATATACACATTTAGTGACTAAATGAGACTATCGTTTCCCTGTGTTACTCTAATTCTCAATCAGCCAAGAACCCCTGGAAACCACTTAGCTAGAGAACACATTTTTCTCTACCAATCATGCATGTATAATTTCGCAGTATCTATATACTTGTCATACCTATGTAGATTCTGACATACTATTGTCAGTCTAGTGTCTTCCTACGACAATTTGGTCCTTTCAGCCATCCAGATGGATCTTTTAACACAACACCTTGTTGAGTTCATTATCCTCTATAGACTTGAATTTCTTATCCTTAGTTTCACTCAATCAACGAAGGAAATGTTTCACTTACAGTGATTTCCAAAAATCACCTCAGTGCTTGTTCTTCTTATAAGAACATGGGTCATACTACGTCGAGCACATAATATGGTTTTATATGATGCCTTTTCTTACATTGTCATACAAGGGGCAACATATCTCACAACCACTGCTATCGTGTAAAATCCATCAAAATGGTTTAACCAGATTTCCAAGGACTTTTCCTTGGTTTATTCCATTCTGACCTTTCAGAATCTAATCTAGAAAACATCTCGACCTTTTATTTAAAACTTCTGATCTATCTAAATAGATTACCAATGTTTTAAATCATTTACAACTCCATCATAATTCCATAATTAATTCTAATTAATTCCACTAGTACCATCCATAATATGTTATTTACATACAAGGATCTTATTTAAGCTCCCACTCAAAATGTCAATCACATATGAAGCTTTATTAAACTCTCACTAAAAAATGTCGGTCACATTTTATCTCATCAAGCTCCCACTCAAAATATTTACTCACATATTAATTTTGGGCAAGCTTATTCGACTCCCACTTAAATTATAATTTCTTTCGATATTTTGGTCAATACAAAATCATTGATCATTTATCAATTCGAAATCTGAAAATACGATTTATCAGCACTTTGCTAACACAAATCCACCAGACTCAAGCATGTCTACATTTATGTAGTCAACCGTTTGATTTTGTCTGTCATGACAAAATTAGCTTTATGTCCTTCTCAAAGTTTCATTCCTTCCATATAACCTTTTATATAAAAGACTAAGTAATCTCATTTACTTAATAAGATTCGAGTAACATTTACTATTATAATCTTAAATGTAACTCGGGATTCAATGACTCTTAGTCATTAGTCGTATTTGTTATCACCTATTTTCTTTGCAGTTTATAGATGTATCATGTTTTGACAACATGATCATGAATATTAATCTGTGACTTGACAGAAGATATTCTTAATGCTAACATCTTTATAAAAGCTCCTTATGAAACGTTATGATCTTTTATCATCATTTTTCATTTCCATTTGATAGAGTTTTGTTCCTCGAACATATTCCAATACGCTACTCCATGCTTCATGGGAACAAGGTCAATTACCTTATTTTAGCTTTTACTTTATTCCACCAACATTCCTTCGGAAAATCTTATTTTCCGCAAAGCAACACAAGTTTTGCTTTTATTGATATTTGGTTTATGGAAGATGTATTCATACTTATTATGAATATTCTACAAAGAACTATTCGTGTATGGTTTCATATTATCATATAATCCTATAAACCACGATACTTAATATATTATCGTTTACACGAAATTTCTAGGTAAAAACCCTTTTCTAAAGTGAATGTCTACTAATTCTAAATAATATCTAAACTTTTAAGAGATACTTTCAAAGACCATACTTTATCAAAATAGAGTACGATTATAATATCTATATATATCAACATATTTGATGTATATTCGAGTATTATAATTTGTGGAACGAAATTTCACAAGTCTTTTATGCTAAAACATAGTTCAACAATCACTGTCCAATTTTGATCAAATCATGTGGACTCGATTTCTTCAATATCCATCTTTCCCTCTGAAAAATCCTTTTGATCTTATCAAACATTTCCAGATTAATGTTTCTTTCAGCAAATACGTTTATTTACTTGGAATCATAGAAAATTCCAAAATAACGATATTTACCACCTTTTAAATTTAATAATCATCTAGTATGATTTTCAATTAATTCCCTCATATATTGACATTTCAATATCTGAATATTTTAATCATCTTGTCTCTAATGAACTCGGCACATGTAATTTTAATAATCGAGTATCTATAAATTTCTTACATTGCCTTCATGATTAAAATCGGTGGTGTTCATCATTAAACTTTGGACATTTTATTTTAGCATTCCTGGTTTTATAAATGTATATTGAGTTATCATGCGAATAACTTTTTGTAATCGAAATGTGATCATAAAGATACTTTACTCATAATAAAACAACTGACTTGTTCCATTACATATATGAATAACTGTCTTGTAACATTCAAGACACTAATTAAAATCACACTCACACTATTACAAAATTATCTTATCCAACACTACTAATGATAACTATAATGATAACTTGAGGACGTGAACGTCATTGGCCGTCAACTGCTTTGCTCGCCATCATTTGCGCACCGTCACATCATTCTTCTTCACGCTCTTGTAATAATTAGGTCCTATTTTCATAAAACAGAATAAGCATCAAATACTTTTCAACAAGTGTCGTAAGAAGGATACATTTATAACTTTGTATATCAAATATACCTATTCCGTCGAAGATTTCTCCTTCGATGGGTTCAACCTTTACAGATCTGAACTGGCTTATGAATGAAAGAAAGTGAGTGAATCTCTCCTTATAGCATAGCCACGGATATGCTCCTCATAGCTGGGAGGTAGTGAACGCAACGCAGCAGCTATAGCAAAGGAATCCGCCATCCAGTAGTCGTAGACATTTGTAAGACTCAAGAATGTGTCGTACATCTTCTTCAAATGAGTTTCCAAACAGGTATGTTCCTCCATCTGGAGTGAAAGAAACTTATCCAGTTGTTTGTACTGCTCATATTTCATCTCATTTATGAAACGTGCCTTGAGTGCATCTATCATATCATAAGGTTCCATGTGTTGAAACTGTGCTTTCAACTCAGGTGTCAGGCTTATAGCCATCGTGACCTGAACGCTTATGAAAATGTCACGACGCTGTCGAAAATCCTCATCTTCTTCTTCACTAGCGGAATCTCCTGGCTTATCTCCTAATCCTTCCTCTATTACATAGAGTATATTATTGTGTATGAGAGTTTCCCTTAGTTTCTCATACCAGTAGATGAAGTTGGATCCATCAGTCAAAAGTGACTGCCCTCTAAGGAAGTGACCAAAGTAGAAATTGTCGCTAGGGTAAAACACCATCTACAGAGATAATTGCAAAGAGAATAAGGCTAAGTTTATAAAATAATATGAGCTTAGTTTATAATCAAATTATCAAACATACTCCACTAAGATAATCATCCCTAAAATCATCTCAGCGATTACATGACCCCAATTCACTCTACCACCCCCGATCGTCACGGCCGGCGGCATAGCTGCAAGGGTGGACATCGAAATGTCGATCACAACATTCATGTGACTCATGCTCGATCTTTCGATCTTCACGTGTTTCGAGACTATGTCTGTACATACTAGGCTCGCCAATTAAAATCTTAGTGTTTTGCTTGTGCAACGTGGCTTACACCCACGGTATGTGAACGCAGATACGTCTGACACCCGATCGTCACGGCCTGCCTCGTAACGGAGAACTTTCGGTGGTGCACACTAAGGAGAACACAACTTTGGTATTTTATTAAGGGATCATCCTATTATAGCTACCGTCGTATATCTAATATATAAGCAATCAATAGGATATACACACAACAACACAAAATCAAATAATGAGCTGAAGTGCGATATGACATGGCCTTTGCGCCTTGACCTCCATGGCGCGCCTTGGCAGGGCTCCGAGTCCGCGGCGCCACCTTTTGCCTTCGACAAGTTGAACAATTCATAATACTTACCGTAACCATGTCATTTTTAAAACCTCTGCAAAACAAAGTTAGACGTTTCTACCTTCTTATGTTTTGCAAGTTTTACGTGGCTTCTAGGGCTTTCGTAGAAGAACCGTTTCTACTTACGAACCTATAACCACAACATTGATCATATCATTGACTATTTCATATCCCTTTCGGGCCCTCCATTGAAAATTCTAAGACATCTAAAGAGAGAGAGACAGACACCCGCTAGCCGCATATATGGTACAAGCCATATGTCAGTTGCGGAACCAGTCTCATGTAAGAGTACGCGTAAGGTCGGTCCGGGCCGCTTCATCAACTCAATGCCGACGACAATAGCAAGTGCGCGCTAGAGGGTAGCAATTCTAAGATCAATGCCCACATATCAAATGTGCTCTAACCGTACCAGCAAAACTATGCATAGATCGGCTCTGATACCACTGTTGGGAAACGTAGCAGAAAACAAAACAAAAATCTAACTAGCTTACGCCAAAACTTAGCCAAGGATCTAACTATGTAGTAATGCGGTAACGGAGAAGACGTCGGTAACATACCCTTGTAGACCGAACGCGGGGATTACGCTCCCGCAACAAGCGTTGTCGAAGTAGACGACGAAGCCGACCTCGAGGTCGCAAAGAGCTTGGCGCGACGAAGACGACGCGACGATGACGCCCCAGCGCCCCAAGTGTGGTGCCTCCGAGTACTCGCACACATGCGGAGCTTGACGATGACTCCCGGTCTCTCCGATCCAGCCGAGATAGCGGAAGTAGAACTTTTGGGTGGAATCCCGCAGCACGACGGCGTACTGCGGTATAGATATCTCACGCGCGCTGTCCTTCAAGGGACCACGCACTACGAGAGGTGTGGAGAGGGTGGAAGTGGGTGGAGGGGCATCCTCGGCCAATATACAAATTAATTGTATTTTCTGCGGTTTTTAAAACAATTAATATGCCCCTCTATTTATTAGGGGAGAGGGGGTGTCCCTCTCCCTAAGTTTCCCATGTGGGACTAAACAAAGAGGAGGAGGAGGGGGTGGTGCGCCGGCCACCAAGGGCCGCCGTGGTGGCCATGGGCCCCATGGCCCAGCCGCACCACTTCCCCATGTGGTTCGGCCCCACATGGGCCTTCCCTCCTGGGTTTTGGCCCATTTAGGTATTTTGCCCATTTTTTCTCTTTTATTTAATATATTAAATTAATATAAAATATATAATTCATAATTAATATATTTGCATATTATTTAATCTCCCGTGACTCCGTAACAATTTGCGGACCACTCCGAACTCTCTTCGGACTTCATCGGTACCCTTCTAATTCCACCGAAACCCTTCCGGTTTATTTTCTCTCTCTATTTCTATAATTCCGATAATTCCAAAACGATCTCCTGGCGTCGTCAAGACCTTAAGTGTGTTACCTACGGTTCGAGAATACTCCAGACATGGTCGAGACCCCTCGCTTGCCAATGACCGCCAGGGAGACCTGGATGGCTATGACGGCCCCTATGCATTCCACGAATATCGTCGTTGAACCATTAACATGATATTCATTCCTTTTGTTTCTTCGATACTACCCTTGTCCGAGATATGATCGTGAACATCCAATGCTTTGTTTTATCTCGTTGCAGACAAGGGCTACTTAACTCGTTCTGTGATATTACATCCTTATGACCTAGTCATATGCTGCGCAGCTTCATAGATGTAATCTCACCGAGTGGGCCCAGAGTATCTTTCCATCACACGGATGAACAAATCCCGCTCTTGATCCATAGGCCTCAACATGCCCCTTTCGAATACCCAAGCGTCTCACCTTTATAGTCACCCATTTATGGACTGACGTTTGATGCACTCAAAGTACCCTCCGGAGATAGCGATTAATATGATCTCACGGTCTAAGGAATAAGCTACCATATTACTTTCCTATTGCAATAATGAACTTCATGACACGATCCTGTTGCAATACATTGTTGGGTATGTCCATCATTTTATTCCACTAATAAAATGACCTCATCATCAACTATATAAATATCCATGATCGGAATTCTCGATCATCAGTTGACTAATGAACTAGTTTATATAGAGGCTTACTAGGGACCCTGGTTTGTTTATATATCACACATGTATTAACAATTCCTATTAATACAGTTATAGCATGACATAAAACTTATTATAAACTTAATGAGAAATGCGATAAATACTTAATATTTATTTGCCTCTAGGGCATATCTCCAACACTAATGGCCTTATATGTGTTTTGAGCGATGTAGTTCTTGCTTCAATCATGCCTTTTCGGAACGCTCATGAACTTTGGACCAAGCTTCAAGATAAATATGAATGTCCAACATTATTGAGATGATTGTTCTCCCTCCACCTCCGGGCGTGATGAGTTCACAACTTGTTCCACTTCACCAACATGTGATTTGTCACAAGGTAATTATATGGTGAGTGGTGATAGAAATTGCATTGTTGATATTGAATCCACTATTGACTATACGTCATCTCTATCTCATTGCAATGTTCTATCTTTGGACATAAACACTTCTAGCACCTCAAATGTCTTACATGCTAGTGTTGATAGTCTTTGCATATCATGTAATAGTTGTTTAACTAAATCTCAAGATGATATGCTTCATATGTCTTGTTTCATGAAAACAATACTTCCATATCCTCTATTTTGTGTGTGGCTAACAATGTAGAGGAATCACAACACTTGTTGGAACAAGACATGGACCTCAATGGTGCTTCAAGTAATTCTTCATCATCATCGTCCATTACTCACTTTTGCCTATGGCTAAGGATTCAAAGGGATCTCCTCCTTTGGAACCCCCTACTACTTGTGATGATGAGGATGAGGATTATTATGGTTTACAATTTAATGATGCCGACTACTTAAAAGAGAAGGGTGAGATGGTATTTTGTGCTCTCCCTAAGGTAGTAAATCTATCTCCCCTTTATGTGAAATTTTGACTTATGCTATTAAGAGTTGTGAAGTCATTGAAGAAAATGGGAGACTTGAAAGAGAATATGCTAATGAAATTGCTTCTCTCACCGTCACTCTTGATGAAGAGCATGAGCTTCGAGTTTCTCTTGAAGAGAAACTCGATAATATTGAGGAGTCACAAAATAACATTGTTTCTAAAATCATTAAAGAACGTGACCATGCTATTACGAAATATAAGCTTTATAAGAAAGAAAAGGTTGAATTTGGTGTTGCTCATGAAAGACTAACCGAGGAGCTAGAAAAGCTCACCAAGGCTCACAAGGCCTTGGAGAATGAACACACTCTCCTTATCAAGTCTCATGATCAACACCAAACTCAACTATCTAAAAATGATGTGCCTAGCTCCTCTACTTCCTCTTGTAATCATGCTAATATTATAGAGGAAAATGCTAGGCTGAATGATGAGCTTACCAAGTTGTCTTCTTCCATTTCTAATATTAATGATGCTTGTGCTACTAACTCTACTTCATGTGAAGCATCTATTTTGAAGGAGAATGTTGAGCTAAGGGCTCAACTTGAGTTGTTAACTAGCAAGTATATGGGAAATTGGAAGAAAGTCATGAAAAGCTCTCTAGCTCTAATGAGGATCTTCTAGCATCCCATGCTAGGCTAATGTTAGCTCATGAGGCTATTATGTCAAAGGTAACATCTTGTGAGCCTCATGTGGTCACTAGCACAATCTCTTCTAAAAATGCTATATTGTCTTGTGCTAGTCCTAGTAATTCTACATCACATACTATTGCTAAATCTTGTGATGAATTACTTTCTATGCCTTGTTGCTCTAACAATGAAGCTTCTACTTTCTCTAGTTTTTGTGTTGATACTAACCATGTAGAGGAATTAAATGAGCTCAAGGCCCAAGTCACTTCTTTGAAGAAAGACTTGGAAAAGCGTCATGTTGGGAAGTCTACACTTGACAATATGTTGAGTGTTCAAAGACGCCCCAATGACAAGAGTGGACTTGGATTCAACTCCAATATCAAGAACAAGTCCAAGTCTAACAAGAAGAAAAAGGGCCAAGAACAAGTCAAAGATTCGGCCAAGATTGTTTGCTTCAAGTGCAAAGTTGAAGGGCACCATGTTAGATCTTGCCCTTTGAAGAAGAAGCCTCTTAGTGAGAAGCAACAAGGGAAGAAGCCTCAAGCTCAAACTCAAGTTCCTCAAGTTGAAGAACGGTCTCTTCCCAAAGAATCAAGCTACCCCTCCTCAAGTCGAGATTCCAACTAAGAAGAAAGGAGGAAGCAAAAGTTGCTACATATGCCGTGAGAAGGGCCACTTTGCTTCTTCATGCACTAATGGTACCTTATCCAACCCCATTATAATTGATGATGTTTATTCTCTTCGGAAGGATAAGGTTGGCAATGTGTTTGCCAAATTTGTTGGGTACTCAAAGTGGTGTCAAGAAACAAACCATTTGGGTTGCCAAGCCTATTTTTACTAACCTCTTAGGACCCAACTTGGTTGGGGACCAACAAGCTAAAACTTGATCAATAGGTGTTGATGGAGGGCATTGGAGACTTGACTACATCATGAAGAATTAAGGGATCTTCATCAATCATATTCTCTCAAGCCAAGTCATTTTGATTATATTGTTCTATCTCATATCCAATGTTACTCCTTGCGGTAACTTGTGCTTATATCATATATACATTGAAAGTTGCTTGCACCCTTGCATGTGTTTGGTTTTGTACCTTGCTAGTGTTTATATGTGTTGTGCTCTCTACTTACTTATCTTGAGTAATCAAGTATGTGTATGTTGGTTTGCACACCACTTACTTGTTTTTGAGCCTTATTTCTTTTATTTGATATTTTATCTTGTTGGCTCTCTTTGAGAGATTAATGGACTATCCCATTTTGGGAGAGTGATATGCTTCGTGCACTTCACAATCCTAAAAATGTGTGTACATGAGGAATACCACTTAGTGATGATATCATATTATCTTCTCTCTATGTGGTATGTCATGCTCATGAGAAATTCAAATTCTATAATGTCCATTAATTATCTCTATTTGGTTTATTTGCCTCTTGGTTTAAAAGAAATGGATTATCACATTATGAGGAGTGAGGATTCCATGTTGTGCACACCATAGTGAAATGCAAATCCTACATTGTGCACGTACCTTGGGGAGTTCCCTCTTGATCTTTAGAACACTTGGTTGATCTTATCATAATATCGTTTTGTGTTCAATTGTTTTTTTGTATCCTTTGATTGGTTACTTATTTTTGTCGAAGTTTGTTTCAATTTGTTTTTCTTTTGCAATCTTTGGATCCTCAATATAGTTTGATCTCCTCCCTAACTATTCGTCATTGGACATGTGCATTTGTTTTCACTCATATTATGAGAAATGCACACATTATGGGGGAGCTCTTACTATATTGGCCTCTTAAATTTTTACTCCCATTTCGGCAATCGATGCCAATGGGGGAGAAGTTTAGAGAGTTTAAGGGAACATGTTTTTTTGTTCACTTGCATCCTTGCATTTTGTGGTGCATGGTTGCTTAAATTCATTATATAAACACTCGTAAAAGGGATTGTCATCAATTACCAAAATGGGGGAGATTGAAAGTGCATGTTGCCCCCATGCGTGGTTTTGGTAATTAATGACAATCCTTATGGACTAATGTTTGCATTGAGATATTCTTATAGATCTTGTCCATGAGAAAAGATTGGAGTTCATGTGTTGGACTCTAGAAGTGTACATGATGATCAATGCTCTATTCAAGGGTTTATATGAAGAATGGTCATGTGTAGAGTTGAGCATATTGCAAGTGTGGCTTGGAAAAGGAGATTGAGTGAACATTCATGTTTATCTCCAAGCCATCATATATATCAAGAGAAGTCTATGAAATGCAAGTGCAATATGATCCATCTCGGAAGATATCATTTGATTGAAGATTGAAATGGATATTCCGGTCCTATCCGGTTTTGCGCAGGAAAAAACGGGTACTGGTGTTGGGCGAAATTCCGGTCCAAACTTGGACCGGAATATCGGCCCGCCCAGTTTCCTGCAACGGCTAGACTTTGGAGGGGCTATAAATACCCCTCCCCTTCTTCCACCTTGGATAGCTTTTGCCAAGCACATTTTCCCTCTCTCTCCCACCATTGTTGACCTTGGAAAGCTTGCCTCTCTCTCAATTCCTCCCATGATTCTTGCATATCTTTGAGGGAAAAGTGAGAGGAGATCTAGATCTACATTTCCACCAATCCATCTCTCCTCTAAGTAAGGGGAACCTAGTAGATCTTGATCTTGCAGTTCTTGGTGTTTCTCCTCATTTGTTCTTCCTCTCTTATTCCCCCATAAGCATTTGTTGCTTTGTTGGAATTTGAGAGTGAAGGACTTGATCACTTTTGTGTTCTTGCCATTGCATTTTGTTGCATCGGTTTGCTCTCTCCACGAGGATTCGTGGAAGTGAAAGTTTGTGAGCTTGTTACTCTTGGGTCGTTGGACCCTAGACGGTGTTCTTGAGACCTTTTGTGGTCACTTGGGAGCTCCCATCCTTTTGTGGGTTGTGCCTCAAGATTGTTGTAAGGGACTCATTTCCGCCCAAAAGGAAATCAATAGTGGAAGGTGAACCGAGCTTTTGGGCAAGGTTCATCGGAGAATAGGGTGAGGCCATTTGTGGCGTTTGAGTTTGAAACTCACACCCCTCCAACGAGACGTACTCCCCTAAAAAGGAGGAACTCGGGAATACATCATCTCTCCGCGTGCCTCGGTTATTTCTATACCCGAGCTCTTTACTTATGCATTTTACATTGTGATAGCCTTCGTGCTTGAAGTATTATATCTTGCTATCACCTTGTTACTTGTCTTGCTTAGCATAAGTTGTTGGTGCACATAGGTGAACCTAGTATATTTAGGTTGTTGGCTTATTATTTTAAACACCTAGTTTTATTCCGCATTTATCAAGACTAAACCGGAAAAGTTTTAATCGCCTATTCACCCCCCCCCTCTAGGCGACATCCTTGTCCTTTCAAGGTAGAGGAGCTGCAAGCAAGTGGTGCAGCAAAAAACCTCAGCCTCTTGGTGCGCCTCTCCCTCTCTTTATATAGGCAAGGGGCTGCATCCACTTTATTTCCCAAGTGGAAACCCCCTCTTTCAATAGTGGTAACCCCTTCTTATTTAAAAGGTGGTATCCCCTCTTTCAAGAGTGGTAACACCCCTTTTAAAGGGCTACCATTGAACGGCTGCATGGGCCAAGTAGGGCTGGTCAAATGGACCAGTGGTCCACCCTTGGTCGTCCAGGACAGGTGTGAAAGAGCATTGTTTGCTCTTATTCCATTTTGGAGTTAATGACAACATACTCACAGAACTAATCGTGTTCTTAAGTGTTGACAGGTATTGAAACGACGACACGAGAAGTTCGAAGATGGAAGAGAGAGGGGCTCGAGAAACTAACCCTGGCTGAAATCAGCCTGGCAGTAGTACCGCTAGTTTGCAACGGTAGTACCGCTCCACCTGGAGCAGTACTGCTGTTGCAAGCAGGTACTTTTCCCCCTACGGTAGTACCGGGAAAATACCGTTGCTTCCAGCAACGGTACTACCGCTGAACTACCGCTGGAGGTACCGTTCAGATGGTTTTAGCCACTGGACTCCAACGGTACCTACACGGTAGCTACCACGTACTACCGCTGGAATATTTGATTTAATTCAAAGAAGGCCAACGGTAGTACCGTAGCGATCTAGCGGTAATACCGCTGCCTGGCAGTAACGGTAGCTCTGTGAGCTACCGCTGCAGCTGGCAGCTGGAACTGCCGCAAGTACCGTAGGGATGCAAGCAGCGGTAGTACCGCTATGCACGATTTCTGTGCATAACGGTTAGAATTTTGGGGCCCCTATATAAAGGCCCTTCTTTCCCAAGAGAGGCTGCGGCATACACTCTCTCTCCTCCATTAATTGCTGAGCTCCAAACTCCTAGATCTCCCACTCCAACCACCCAAACTCCTTGATACTTTGAGGAGTGGAGGAGGAGGTCTAGATCTACAACTCCACCGAAGAAATTTCAAATCCGCCAATTCCTCTTTGTGATTCGTGTTCCTCCTTGGGTTGCTTGTAACCCTAGGAGACCTTTGTGTGTGTCGGAGTCTCAACTTGTTGCGAGAAGGGACATTGTTGGGGACTCCAACTCATTGTGGAGTTCTCCGACCTTTGTGTATCGGCTTGGTCAACGCCTTCAAGGTGACCTCATAGTGGATGAGCCAAACCCCCACGGGTAAAGCTCACGGAGAATAGAGTGAGCACATCTGTGCTGTTGGAGTGCCTAGGTGGCTCCACACTCCTCCAACGTAGACGTACTTCCCTTGGAAAGGAACTACGGGAATCATCTCCGTGTCTCCACTTTGCGGTTATTTCTATCCTTTACTTATCGCTTCCGCTACGTTATTTATCTTGCTTGTATCACATAGGTTGCTATCATCTAGTGCACATCTAGTCAACCTTGTTATACATTGTCTAAGCCCTAATTAAAAGAAAAGGAATTAAAATTTGGTAGTCACCTAATCACCCCCCCCTCTAGTCGACATATCGATCTTTCAATTGGTATCAGAGCCTCGGCTCTTATCTAAGGCTTCACCGCCTAAGAGAATATGTCGGACAACTTGGACCCAACCGCATCGGTTACTAATGAACGCTTTGGTGTGGTTGTAAGTGAACTCGAGAGTGAGATATCAAATCTCAATACCGAGATCACTTCCAACCTCAATACAAGCATGAGGGAATCGATGCGGGAGATGTTCAAGGAGTTTCTAGGTAAACCGGAACCTAAGATTGATTTACCCCCCACGGAAGATGATCTGGAAAAGGTAGATGTTCTTCCTTCTACGGATCTCGTCAATGCGGATGGAACGGCGAAAGCCAATCCGAAACAAAGAAAGCCGAGGGTGGTAACTCAATCCCAAGGAAACCGGGGGTGTATGCAAATGTTCCACCGGAACATGTGTATAACACAATCCACCAACACGTCTCTCCGCCACACATCGCCAATATGGGTGCACCTCCTAAGTTTGATTCAAAAGACTTTCCTAATTGGCAATATTCTATGCGATCACACATGTCTAGTTGTTGTGTTTTCTTGATTGACATTTTAGAACAAGGCTTCTATCCTCAAGATCCACACAACATGACTCCAACGGAGAAGGCCAATCATCAACTCAATGCCACCGCCATGCACATGATACAAACGGCCGCCGGCCCAACTTATACCACTCATATCCGAATGTGCACGACGGCAAAGCAATGTTGGGAGAATCTCCATAACTTGTTCTTGGGGAACAAAAGCATTCAACTTTCCAAGTATGAAGCGGTTCAAGATGAAGCCGATGAGTTTGTGATGAATGAGGATGAGACCCCCGAAGATCTCTATCGAAGACTCACCGCTCTTGCCATCATCTTGAATGACTTTGGCTTCGAAGATTGGAGATGGTTGGATCAAGCGCAAGTTTCTCAAGGCCATCACTCCTTCCAATCAAAGCTTGGCTCAAACCATTCGATCAAGACCGGACTTCTCAACACTTGACTCCAACACCGTGCTCAACGAGTTTGTATCCATTGGAATGGTTGTCAAGAGCTTTATTCATGCTCATGCTCGGCAAAGAGGACTTGCGGGACAATCTCCAAATCTTGCATTGAAGTCCAAGGCCATCACTTGTGAAGATGTGTGTGAACATGAAGTTGAAGAAGAGGATCGGATGACACCAAGCATGATTATCATGATCACATGGCTCTTGCCTCAAGGGCCTTTTGGGGCAACCACTCCAAGGGAGCTCCATCAAGACCTTTTGCCAGAAAGAGCAAACCAAGAGTGGAGCGTCCAAAAAGTTGCTACAATTGTAG
The DNA here is from genome assembly GCA_947311845.1 of Poa pratensis. NCBI lineage: Eukaryota > Viridiplantae > Streptophyta > Magnoliopsida > Poales > Poaceae > Poa > Poa pratensis. The sequence continues at coordinate 84,524,090 of CAMZMU010000096.1, forward strand.
CAATCTCAACCACTTCATCGCCGAGTGCCCCTTTGAGAATCGAGAGGACAACAATGGCAAGCTTGTGAGGAAAGACAAGACCAACACCTACGTCAACAAGAACTATGTGAAGAAAAGGGTCCCCAATGCCTTGTGTGTCCAAGATAGAAAAGTTTTGGAAGAGTACATGTCCGGTGATGAAGAAGAAGATGAAGTCGTAGCTACCGCTCGCATTGCCATAGCTACTACTTCCTCTACACCGTCATCTCTATTCGAATCCCCAATGAGAATGAGTCCATTCCCTACACATGTCTCATGGCAAAAGCCACCTCGGTAACTCCTTCTACTAAACCATTGCGTCTACACCTCCTTCCTTATTGGATTGTGTAGAAAATGTTGAGAAGGAGCCCCAAAGTCCAAGTGAGGTGGACTTGTGGCTAGCTAAGGTCAAGGGAGAGAATAAGGTGCATGTTGATGCTCTCATTGAGCAACTTGATGAAACTAACTCTCTTGTAGATCAAAAGGAGGAGATCATTTTGACCATGGCGGGTCGTGAAGTTGACTATGCTAATGAGATAGCGGATTTCTCTATCGCTCTTGAAAAAGAGCAAACTCGTAGAGGGTCTCTTGAGGAGGCCCTATCTAACTTAGAGGAATCTTATGTATTGACATGGCTAGAGTTAAAAAGGATTATGAACATGCTCTTGCTACTTCTAAAGTCTATAAGAATGAGAAGAATGAGCTAGGCATTGACCATGCTAGACTTGAAAAGGAAAACAAGAGACTTGAAGAGGAACTCAAAGCCCTCAAAGAGTCTTTTGCCAAACTTGAGAAGTCTCATGATCAATTCCTAGGTCAACAAGTAAAAGAAGCTATTGCATCCACATAAATGAAATTGTTGCTAAATCTATTATTTGTTGTGAGCATGCTAATCTTGTTGAAGAGAATGCTAGGTTGAAAAATCAACTTGAGAAGGGCATTATGACTTGTGCCCAAGGAGAAAAGAATCTCAATGATCTTTTGAGCAATCAAAAGGATCAAATTGGGAAAGAAGGACTTGGTTCTCTACCAAGTCAAAGAAGAAGAACAAGAAGAAGAAGAAGCCTACTCCCCTTCCAAAGCTATTATCTTTGTGAAGGAGGGGGAGATGGCTAAAGAAAAGGAGACCAACACCATTGTGGGTGGTGAGGCCACAAGGGGCCTTCCCACTCATAATGACTTTGCCGGCAAATATAACCCATCTTATGTTCTTATGAAATCTAGAGATGGTCATGTTTATGCTAAATATGTTGGTACTTCTTATGGTGATGATTATCATTGGGCTATTTGGGTTCCAAAGACCCTTGTGACTAACAAGAAAGGACCCATCCAAAAATGGGTACCTAAGTCAAAGACCTGATTCCTTGTAGGGTGTGGCGTCCGGTGCGGGTCGATGGACGGTGGATAGTGGCGCATCCCAACACATGACCGGACGCATTGACTTGGTGGAAGATATTGAACCTCCTCTACCTCAATTCTCCGAGTCAAAGTAGGTGACAACCGTGAGCTTAAGGTATTGGGACGAGGCAAGGTGGTCGTTGCGAGAGAAATCCCATCAAGAACGTCCTCATTGTTGAGTCCCTTGGCTATAACTTACTCTCCGTCTATCAACTTACTAAAGGTGGTTATGGGTGTTACTTTGATGACGAGAGTGTGATCATCACCGTGAAGGGATCTCTTAAAGTAGTCTTTGTTGGACATGTCGAGTACGGCATGTATGTGCTTGATTTCTCGAAAGAAAGCATGTCGGCCGCGACTTGTCTAATGGCTAAAGTTGATGTGGGTTGGCTTTGGCATCGCCGACTAGCCCACACCAATATGAGAACACTCCATGATCTTCAAAGTGGTGATCACATTCTTGGACTAACCGATATTAAGTTTTCCAAAGATCGTGTGTGTAGATCATGTGTTCTAGGAAAGCAACATGGAGAAGCCCATCCATCAAAGATGAAGATTACCACCAACAAGATTCTTGAGCTTATTCACTTGGACCTCTTTGGTCCATTATCCTATGATAGTCTTGGTGGGAAGAAGTATTGCTTGATCATTGTTGATGACTATTCAAGATACACATGGGTCTATTTCTTCAAGAAGAAGAGTGAGACTCAACAAAGAGTCATTGACTTCATCAACATGGCTCAACGCCAATATCAAGAGAATCATGACAATTCGAAGTGACAATGGGTCCGAGTTCAAGAACTACACCGTGGAGGGGTTCCTTAGTGAAGAAGGCATTGCACACCAATATTCCACTCCATACACCCCTCAACAAAATGGTGTTGCGGAGAGGAAGAACCGGACACTTATGGACGCGGCTAGGACCATGATTGCGGAGTATGCTTCTCCGTATAACTTTTGGGCCGAAGCCATCTCCACCGCTTGTCATGCAACAAATCGGTTGTATCTCCGCAAGCTCTTAACAAGACCCCATATGAGATTCTTCTTGGGAAGAAACCGGACCTTTCTTATTTTCGTGTCTTTGGATGCAAGTGCTTCATTCGCAAGAAAGGTAACTGACTATCTAAGTTTGAGACTAGATCTATAGAGGGTATCTTTGTTGGCTACTCCACAAACTCTCACGGCTATAGAGTCTACAACAAGACCACCGGTCAAGTTGAAGAATCTAGTGACGTGAAGTTTGATGAGGATAATGGCTCCCAAGTGGGTCAAGTCGACCCTAATGTTGTAGGTGATGCCATGGAGCTTGCACTAAGGAGGATGGCAATTGGGGACATTCGTCCTATTGAAGAGGACCCTCCTCAAGATCCTCCTCAACTTGTGGCATCATCAACTCAAGATCCTCCATGTAACCAAGAACAAATTCCGAGCCCTCAATCCAATGAGAAAAGTCAAGAACAAGATCAACCTAGTGGTTCCTCTCCACAACTTGATGTTCAAGACCAAGCTCAAGACGGTGCACAAGATCATGTACAAGATAATGATCAAGAACAAGATCAAGGTGGTGTTCATCATCAAGATCAAGATGATGCACATGACTCCAATGATGAAGGAAATGATCAAACCATCTCACAAGAAACTTCGGAGGAGATCAAGTTAAGAAGAGCAATGAGAAGAGAGCGAGACCTAGTCCTCAAAGATCATACTTTGGACAAGGTCCTTGGAGGTGTTAAAAGCAAGGTTGTCACAAGAAAGCAATTGGCAAGCTTTAGTTCCAACCATGCTTTTGTGTCCTTCATCGAGCCCAAGAAAGTATATGAAGCGCTTGAAGACCATGATTGGATTGATGCCATGCATGAAGAACTCAACAATTTCAAGCGCAACAAGGTGTGGAAGTTGGTGCCAAGGCCTAATGGGTGCAAGAACGTCATCGGCACCAAGTGAGTTTTCAAGAACAAGCAAGATTTGAATGGCATTGTCATTCGAAACAAGGCAAGATTGGTGGCACAAGGATACTCCCAAGTCGAAGGTGTTGATTTCGGTGAAACCTATGCCCCCGTTGCTCGCCTTGAATCTATTCGCATCTGATGCATGTAAAATGCATACATGAACTTTGCATTATTTTACTTATATTCCAGTCATATTTGCATCATATAAGGGTTATATCACCGTTTTATAATGATTTTGGGAATATTTGATATGTTTCCTATTTTTTATGGAATTAACCCTGCGCAGGCAGAAAACCCTATTTCTATATTTTAATGTTTCAGGGACCCAAACGACGTACAAATGACCTGCAAATTTACGAGCGTCAATTTTTGGAAGGAAGAAGACTTGGGAGCGAAGGAAGCAAACAAGTGGAGACCCGAGGGCCAAGATAGGTGGGCCCACGCGACCAGGTACATGGGCCGCGTGGGACCCCTCCTTTTGGGCCTCGGAGCTCCGTTGCCGTTGATCTTTCCTCCACCGACTCGGTTTTGACCTAAAACCGCCTATAAAAATAGCCCCCCGACGTTCTCCAGAAAGAGCGCCGCAAAAACACAGAAACACCGAAACAGAGACCTGGAGTTGCAGATTGGAGGGGGAAAACTCCGGCGGGGCGCTGCCGGTGTGGTCTCCATCTTCTCCAACGACTTCTCCACCGTCTCCATGATGAAGAAGGAGTAGTCCACCTATGGACTATGGGTTTGTGGAAGTAACTTATGTATCTCTCTCTCTCTTGAGCTTCACTAATTAGTACCGTATGAGCTGCTGAACATGATTACGGTCATCTATGTAATACCTTTGTGGTGGATCTTTTTATGAGTTAATATATGTTTGAGATTGCAATGGTTTTGTTTCAGTTATGAAAGTAGATGCATACTATGTACCCCGTTCTTATTTACTTGTGATGATCAAGCATGTTTATGAGAGCGTGTGAGGGGGAACGTGTGCATTATTTGGAGTAACGGGGGGTGGCTAGTGCAGTGAACGTGAGAGAAAGTTCTGCGATCCACTTGGGTGTTTTACCTTACTTTGTTGCCTCACTAGGGATAAAAAGAAATACCATGCTACCGGAGATGTGGGTGTGACCACTGCCACTACTCCATGACTAGATCTAGCATGTTCTTATTTTAACTTCATGTCATGATACTTATTGCTATACTCTGAGTTATCTTAATTACTGAGGTGTTATGATTTAGTTCGCATCTTGGTGGAGTATAAGTGAGACTAATAACCAAAAGGTCTCTATGTTAGGACGTGATGCCCATATAATTATAACTTGTCATTAAACTGTTGTGTTGCAATCTCATATGTCAAATCTAGTGTTCCATTGTCTGCCCTTTTGATAAAGAGAGAGTGCATTTGTGAAACCATGAACCCCGGTCCATTTTTAATCATAAGAAACACCTATCCAACCACTTTTACCACTTTTCCATTTTCTGCCATTTAAAAATCCGAAAATACAAAAACACTTTTACATCTTGCATTCATCATATAAAACCCAAAAATATCATTTATCATTGCTACCACCATCCTTGCATATTTATTTACCACCATTGCATATTTATTTCTTGTTTGCATTGCATATTATCTTGATATCATTCTCACACCTTGTGCTTGACAACCACTAGGTGAGGTTGAGGACCAAAACATTTACTTTGTTTTGTAGGTAACCAAAAGAAGGATAGGAAAGATAAATCTTCACTACTGATTCCCCGAGAGTTCGATATTAAACCCTCGAGTCACCCTCGTGGGGAAAACACGTCTTCCACTTACTACACACTCTGCACTTGGAGTCTCAACCTAACCCATTTACTTTTCACGCAGGTAACTACGTGAAGGGCCATCAGCATCTTGCTTGCATATGCATCTCATCATAACTTTAAACTACAACAAATGGATGTTAAAAGTGCCTTTCTTAATGGTCCCATTAATGAGTTGGTATATGTTAAGCAACCTCCCGGTTTTGAGGATCCCAACCATCCGGACCATGTCTACAAGCTCGACAAGGTACTCTATGGCCTTAAGCAAGCCCCACATGCGTGATATGAGCACCTTCGTGAGTTTCTAGTGGACCGTGGATTCCAAGTTGGGGTAATCGATCCCACCCTTTTCACCAAGAAGGTGGATGGAAACCTTTTCATATGTGAACTCTATGTGGACGATATCATTTTTTGTTCTACTAACAATGCTTTCAATGATGAGTTTGCCAAGCTTATGACTAGCAAGTTTGAGATGTCCATGATGGGGGAGTTGGAGTACTTCCTAGGTTTTGAAGTGAAGCAATATAGGAAAGGTACCTTCATCAACCATGCCAAGTACACCCAAGACATGCTCAAAAGGTTCAAGATGGCGGATGACAAACCTTACAAGACACCCATGTCCACCTCCAAAGACCTCCACACCGACACCGAGGGTAACGATGTCGATCAAAAACTCTATCGCTCTATGATTGGTTCTTTGCTCTATCTTTGTGCATCTAGACCGGATATTATGTTTAGTGTGGGTAAGTGTGCAAGGTATCAAGCGGCTCCCAAGGAGAGCCACTTCGTGGCGGTTAAGCGCATCTTTCGATATTTGCTTCATACCCCAAACTTTGGTCTTTGGTATCCCAAGGGTTCAAGCTTTCATCTCATGGGGTACTCGGATGCGGATTATGCCGGAGAGAAGAAGGATAGGAAGTCTACATCCAGGGGTTGTCAATTTCTTGGCCACTCCTTGGTGTGTTGGTCTTCCAAGAAGCAAAATTGTGTTGCTCTCTCCACCACCGAAGCCCAGTACATCTTCGCCGCGAGTTGTTGTGCTCAATTCCATTGGATGGTGCAAACAATGTAGGATTATGGTGCCAACTTCACCAAGGCACCTCTCCTTTGCGACAATGAGAGTGCTATCAAGATTGCCCACAACCCCGTGCAACATGCCAAGACGAAGCATATTGAAGTTCGTCATCATTTCATCCGGGAGCACGTGGAGAGGGGCAACATTGATCTCTCCTTTGTAGGAACCAAGGATCAACTCGCGGACATCTTCACCAAGGCCCTTGATGAACCAAGATTTCGAGAGTTGAGGAATGAACTAAATGTCATTGATGCGAGCAACTTTGCTTGACCGCCTTGCACAAGTACCCATAGCAGACATCGTAACTAGTTTGGATGCATGCATGGACATAGGGGAGTGTAGCTCAATTCATGAGTCAACACTACTCCTATTATGCGCACATAGACAATTCGTGCTTCATTTGGTCACTCCGGTGACAAATTGTGCTTAAACGATGAGTATTGGCCTTGAACCCAAGATAGATATTCGCGGTTCCGGGTTGATAATTGCTCATATATGGTGGTCTAGGCCACCGCCCTCCTCTTTTGAGGAGTTGGATTTATTTGGTTTTATTTGGGTTTTTAGACCTCTTTGAGTTTTGTGGAGAGCATCCAAGTTTGGCACTTCAAATTTGCTTCTTGCAAACTTGGCCGCCTCTCTTCCCCCAGTTATAAACTCTATCCTAAGCCAAAACTTTTATCCCATAAGACTTTTTCTCTCAAAATTGCAATCTTTTTCGTGATCACGCCGTTGGCAGTTTTCGTCTCAGGCGCCCGGTACTACCGGTGTTTGGAAGTGGTACTACCGCTCCTGGAAGTTCCCAGCTCCCAGACGCGGTACTACCCCTTCAAATACGTAGCACCAGGTACCGGTACTACCGGTAGGTTTGGGCGGTACTACCGCCCTGGATGTGGCTGCGTAGGCACCTCTCCAGGTGCGGTACAACCCCCAGAACTACCGATAGCACCAGTAGCGGTACTACAGCTAGCGGCCCCGGTACTACCACCAGGACAACGGGTTGCCAGGCGCGGTACCCCGGGGTTTCTACCGTTAGTACCAGCGGGCGGTACTACCGCTGGGCCAGCGGTACTACCGCTGAGGGTTTTTGACCGTGGGGTTAAGTGGGGCGTGGTGGGTATTTTTCCCCATTCTACCTCCCCATACCCGACCGCCACACTTGGTCTCTCCCTCACCGCCACCGCTGCCGTTGTCCACTGCCGCCGGGAGAGCATCTCGCCGGCCACGACAGCCCCTCTCCGGCGGTGGGAGTGCTCAAGGACCGTCTCCTCCCTCCTCTCCTTCACCATGAGCTCCGGTAACTCTCCTCTCTCTCTCAACCTAGTTGATTCGTTGAGATGTGATTGGGATAGTTTCTTCGTAACTCTAGTGGTAGAAGTTGTAGGGAATAGTTGGTACTCCGTTTAGAATTGTTTTTGCAAAGTTTCTTTGGACGATTTCATAGATCGGGCAAGTTTCGTTGGTCAAACAACTAGATCTGGAGCTGGCGGTACTACCGCTCTGAGGAGCGGTACTACCGCTGCACCGGTACTACCGGTTCCATCCAGCGGTACTACCGTTGATCTGGAATTTTCCAGAAATTGTGCAACTTCGATTCTTCTCGCTTTGATCATGAATTTTATTTTGCAATACTTATCTCCTGTGCTATCTCTCTCTGCTATCTTAGGACCTAGCAAGGACGTGGAGGTAGCTCGTCTCGTGCTCCCAAGATTGCCCGCAAGGACAAGGACATTGATGATGAACCCGAGATCATACCAGAGAAGCTCACTCGCCGTCAACTATCAGCCAACGCCAAAGCATCTGCCAAGAAGTCAGCCCCACTCATGAAGATGCCACCTCAGACGTTCATCAAGGAAAGGAGATAAAATCCCTATTTGCTTGACAAGGATCCGAGGTACAAGAACAAGCTCTTCCACACTCAGTTTCAAGAGAAGATCTTTAATGAGGTGCTCCCCCGCTTCAAGACCAAGGTGGTGCAGCAGTTTTGCATCAACACCGAGTACATGAGAGCTCACACCGACTACTTTGGTGAAGCTCTAGACATTTGTGAAGAGTTTGGGATTTTGGACTATATCAACATTCATGAGGACTTTGATGAGCATCTTGTGCACCAGTTCTTTGCGACCGTTCACTTTCACACCTCAGAGAGAGCCATCACATGGATGACCAAGGACAAGGTGCTCACCTCCTCATGGAAGGATTTTGCTACTCTCCTCCACATGCAAGACTATGGTGATCTTATGAGTGCGGAGGATGATGCTCAGGTGTTTCGCCTCTCTTACATGAACAAGCCCATGAAGCCTTCGCCCTCTCTCATCTTCTCATCCGGGGTCGTGGTGTTTTGGGGAATCCAAGCATTTGCAGAAGACTTGGCAATCATCCATCGCATTTTCCGCAACACGGTTACCCCTCGTGTGGGTAACTTTGATCAAATACATGGACGCCTCATTGATCTTATGGTTCTCTCCTCTCAAATGGTTGGCAAAGGCAAGAAGCTTGATGTTATGGACATCATATGGCATGAGATCTATGAAGTAATCATGAAGAGAAGGGTTCCCATCTTTGGTGCTCTCATTATGAAGCTCATCACTCACACTTGGGTCAACAAGAAGCTTCCGTTGGAACTATTGGATAATGATGTCCCTCTCATTTCTCATGGTGTCAAAGAGCTCAATAGGAAGAAGCACCTCCCACCTCTCATCCCCAATGATGAAGCCTACAACACCGATGATGATGACACTGATCCCACCTTTGAGCTATCCCCCAAGAAGAATGACCATGGTTTCAAGAAATGGATCTCAAAGGCTTTGAAATCCGTCTTTTGCCGTCAAGAGGATGCCAATGTTAGAGCTTGGAAGGAGCATGAAAGGGCCAAGTTGGAACGTCAACGCACTCGTCAACGCATTGAGACTTTAGGAGCACCGGTCAAGGCGGGTACCGAGGACAACATCACTACCTACTCCAAGTGGATTGGGGAGAAGAGCTACAACACTTGGGTTGACCCCGATCTTGAGGATGATGCCTCCACCTCTCACCGTGCCGAGCCATGGGTTCGCGAAGAAGAAGACAACATTGAGACCGCCAATGATGATGATGAGAGCGATGATGGTCAAGAGGTTGGTGATGATGACGAGGACGATGATGAGGAGGAGGAGGACGAGTGATCTCCACGTGGGACGTTAGCATCGCCTCTCCCTTTTTGGTGTCTTGGTGCCAAAGGGGGAGAGTGTTCTACTAGGTTATCCGGGGATTTGCATGGGTGGAAGCACAAGCTCGTGTTTCTTTGATCTTTATGCTGTGCTTCACTTTTATTCTATTCGAACTTGGTTTAGGTGAACTATCTCGTTGCATGGTGTAAGACATGTGGAACTCCTTTTATTCCGTTCAAAACTATGTGTTGTAATGTCTGCTTTGCTTATGTCTTACCATGCTTGTGCAAGTTATGCTTTAGTGTTCTATTTATATACTTGCGTGGTTTACAAAATCTAGGGGGTGTGTTGATCCTAACGAGTATGCATTTTGCATTCAAATGCAAATTTACTTGATGCATATTGTTAGGGGGAGCCCGTCTATATTTTGCAAATCCTTTGTGTGTATGTGTTGTCATCAATCTCCAAAAAGGGGGAGATTGAAAGAGCATTGTTTGCTCTTATTCCGTTTTGGAGTTAATGACAACATACTCACAAACTAATCGTGTTCTTAAGTGTTGACAGGTATTGAAACGACGACACGAGAAGTTCGAAGATGGAAGAGAGAGGGGCTCGAGAAACTAACCCTGGCTGAAATCAGCCTGGCGGTAGTACTGCTAGTTTGCAACGGTAGTACCGCTCCACCTGGAGCAGTACTGCTGTTGCAAGCAGGTACTTTGTCCCCCTACGGTAGTACCGCGGAAAATACCGTTGCTTCCAGCAACGGTACTACCGCTGGAACTACCATTCAGATGATTTTAGCCACTAGACTGTAGCAGCCCATGTTTTAATAAAGACAACTTGTACTCATGAGCATCATGTAAAATTCACAAAAATTGCATCTTAAATAAGGAGTAACTTGTTAAAAATGTTATAAACTTCTCTGATGTTTAAATGTGGTTCAAATCCCCAAAAATTCAAACTAAAAATATGGGGAGCTTCTTTACATTACTAAGAGCCTCCATGATTTTTCTCCTTATTTTGGGCTATTCTAAATGCCCCTAAAAATTCCTAGAAGTATCTGTTTTAAATTCCTAGGGACTTATTTGTAATTTTCGGAAAACCCAGGGACCTTTTTGCAAAACCATCCTTTGTCTTCTTCTTCCTCTGCCAGGCAGGCACGCAGCTCGCCGGAGACGCCGTGCCACCTCCTCCCTGCATGCCTCCTTGCGTAGATAAGCCTGGAGAGGCCGTGCCGTCCTTCCCTTCCTCCTCTCCCTCGCCTCAATCCCCTGCCTCCCCTCACCTCGCACTCGTCCTCGCACGGCCGAAGAAGCGCCGCCATCGCCGACGCTTTGCGCCGCCGCTCTGCTCCTCACCCGACAAATCGAAGGGTACCACGAGCTCCGCCGTCGCCTCCTCTCCGTCACCGCCAAGTATCGCGTGCCGGGACGCCCACAATCACCGCCGCCGTGCGGTTCTTCTCCAATTCCGGCGGGTGGCCGCCGCGGTCAATCCGGTCGCCCTCGACTCCCTCCTCTACTTTCGAGCACGAAATCGTCGTCTTGGTGAGCTCACGGTCCCGTAGGACCCTTCCCTCGTCCTCCCCGTGCTCTGTGTGGCCACGTCCGTGGTCGTCGCCGTCCGCCGCCGCGGATTGGTCGCCGCCGGCGAGCCCGGAGACCAAATGGTCCCCAGTGCCGCCCGTCTTGCTCCTTTCCACCCCTCCAGCAGATTAGCGTGGCTCCATCCTCGCGCGGGTGCTCGTCTGCTCGAGCGAGAGCTCGGGAGAGCCAGACATGGCCGCGCCGGGTGACGTCACCCGCTGATGTCATCACGGGCCCGGCCTGTCAGTGTTTTAACAATTTCGTAAATGTTTTCGGTAATTAATAAAACCCTGACATGTGGGTCCCTCTGTCATTTTTAATAATTACAGAAAATGCTGAAAATTGTAAAATTCATATGTTTTAATCCGTAATTCAGAAAAATGCAAATAATATATCAAAATTTGCAGAAAAATGAAACCTTCACAACTAATGCATTTCCATGCATGATTAAACAACTTTGAACAATGTTTAATTAGAAGAACTAATATAACCTTTTTATATTAATTATGGAACTTATGGAAATGACATTTGTTATTCATTCCAACTCCATTTAAATTGATCTTCAAGACCTAGGATGCATTCCAATACCCTTAATTTGTCATATCATCAATATTGTTTGCAGTGCATCGACGTCGTGTGTTGATTGCTCTTTTCCTTTTCGGTGTTTGGTTCTTCTCGATAGAACACGAGTCCGGAGCTGGTTCTGAGAGCACCGAAGATCAATTTACCGCTGTCAACGAACAAGGCAAGCGTAACCCAACTTTTGAGCATTTCTATCCTATGTTTTCCCCCAATTATTTTGAGTCCCAGAATATAATATTGCATACGATTCAACTGTCTTTTGTCGATAGTTAGAGTAACCTACTCTGATGCATAACCTGTTGCGGTCAACTAAACATCTTGATCCACTGCTCCTAGCATGACTAGGTTTTGCTTGTGTTGCAGCTAGAGCCTGTTATATATCTTATGCTTAGCCATGCTTAGCTTTGCGAGCTAATTCAGTTGGATGATGAATCAGAGCTGATAACGAATCTAGCATGATAGGATGAAGTGGTAAGATGAAAGGAAAGTATGATAAACATGCTTAAAAGCTCTGGTGGGAGGCCACAGTTGTGGTGCCTTGTCCTGCTAGCCGCCCTTAGGACCCAAGTTTTCGTACCTTAATCAAAGACTGAGCGTACAACCATGCGAGGCCCTCCAAAGGTTCCCTCTCGACTAACTAAATTGCCTAGTCTTGCCATGAGTCACATAGTTCGGGTGTTCCATTTGCCCATACGCATCGAAAACGTTTTAAAGGAGGAGGAGGTGGTGCATAGAGCATATAGGTGCAGCCAGGGTTGCTTGAGGACGAACTTCTGGTAAACCAGCCCTGCCATGCAACAAACGGGACCGCGTCGGAGAACGACCGTTTTACGATGGCGGACTTACCCCTTTTGGAGTGACTCATGGTTTAGGCGAAAGCAAGGTAAAGGTCGTGGCCGACCACCCTCTGCCAGCGTTCCCCGGAAGAGCGCCAATCTAGCGGCATTAAGAGTCGGTTGGTACGTGTGGTAAACATTGTGCACCCCTGCAGGGTTTAATCTATTCGAATAGCCGTGTCCACGGTTACGGACAACTTGGAATTAATGGGCGAGATCATAGACAACATGATCTTAGAAGTAAAAGTGCCAAACACTGTATTGTTGATGTTTAGGAAGGTGCTACTTGATCTTTAGAGCTGGTGATACGCTCTCTTACCTGTTTTATAACTCCTCAGTAGACGATGCCATGGTTCGAGTCTTTTGAAAATGAAAACTGGCTTTATGCAAAACAGCCCCACAGAAAGCCTTGCTATCTCAAGCATCGAGCTAGTAGCTCTAGTAGGTCTTGCTGAGTACTTTTGTACTCACCCTTGCTTCGTTCATATTTTTGTTACAGGTGATACTGTCTCAGTCGATGGAGGTTTCTATGCCGACGTAGACTTCGACGAATAGCTATGGGGTTCCTAGTCAGCAGCCTGAGGCTGCGGGAAATGGGTGGATGTCGTTATGTTCTGGCCTCTTAGGCCTTTTGCTTATCTTGTTGTTTAGAACAACCTAATTTGCTTTCCGTTGTATGGTGTAATGTTGGTCATGTGACCTCTGCTTGTAATAAGTTGTTGTCTTATGTTATAAGTTGTAATATAAATACTCTGAGTTGTAGAGTCTGTGATGTACCATATGTTCTGCAGTCTTGATCTCTTTATTATACATTGATAGTTGTGCCTGTGTTATGGCATCAATCGAAGAGTTGTGTTGCCGATGATCCATTCCGAGCAACGCCTGCCAAAGGTTTTGGCCTGGGAGCGGTGTGCCCAGTAACCTTCGGTTGTATCACATGACCAGTGACACACAACATCTTTGTATAGTTCCGGGGTCAGGGCGCTCACATAGACTCCCAACGGTACTTACACGGTAGCTACCACGTACTACCGCTGGAATATTTGATTTAATTCAAAGAAGGCCAACGGTAGTACCGTAGCGATCTAGCGGTAGTACCACTGCCTGGCAGTAACGGTAGCTCTGTGAGCTACCGCTGCAGCTGGCAGCTAGAACTGCCGCAAGTACCGTAGGGATGCCAGCAGCGGTAGTACCGCTAGTTCCCAGCGGTAGTACCGCTATGCACGATTTATGTGCATAACGGTTAGAATTTCGGGCCCCTATATAAAGAGCCCTTCTTTCCCAAGAAGAGGCTGCGGCTTACACTCTCTCTCCTCCATTAATTGCTGAGCTCCAAACTCCTAGATCTCCCACTCCAACCACCCAAACTCCTTGATACTTTGAGGAGTGGAGGAGGAGGTCTAGATCTACAAATCCACCGAAGGAATTTCAAATCCGCCAATTCCTCTTTGTGATTCGTGTTCCTCCTTGGGTTGCTTGTAACCCTAGGAGACCTTTGTGCGTGTCGGAGTCTCAACTTGTTGCGAGAAGCTCCGGGACATTGTTGGGAGGCTCCAACTCATTGTGGAGTTCTCCGACCTTTGTGTATCGGCTTGGTCAACGCCTTCAAGGTGACCTCATAGTGGATGAGCCAAACTCCCATGGGTAAAGCTCATGGAGAATAGAGTGAGCACATCCGTGCTGTTGGAGTGCCTAGGTGGCTCCACACTCCTCCAACGTAGACGTACTTCCCTTGGGAAGGAACTACGGGAATCATCTCCGTGTCTCCACTTTGCGGTTATTTATATCCTTTACTTATCGCTTCCGCTACGTTATTTATCTTGCTTCTACTCCGTATCACATAGGTTGCTATCATCTAGTCAACATTGTTATACATTGTCTAAGCCCTAATTAAAAGAAAAAGAATTAAAATTTGGTAGTCGCCTAATCACCCCCCCCCTCTATTCGACATATCGATCTTTCAAGGTGGGCCCCACAGTGGGACCCTCCGGAACCTTCTAGAACATTCTGACACTCTGCCGAAAAAATCCCGAACTTTTCCGAAACCCTGAAATCAACTTGCCATATATAAATATTTACCTCGGGACTCTCCGGAGCTCCTCGTGATGTTTAGGATCTCGTCCGAGACTCCAAACAATATTCGGACACCATTAATAAAATTATCCTAGAGCTACTCTAGCGTTACCGAACGTTAAGTGTGTGACCCTACGAGTTCAAGAACATGCAGACATGATCGAGACATCTCGACGATCAATAACCATTAGAGGGACCAGGATATCCATAATGACTCCCACACATTCAATGAAGATCTTTATCGGTTGAACCACTATGTCGTGGACTACTATAATCCGTATACAATTTCCTTTATCACGCGATATTTTACTTACCCGAGATTTGATCGTCGGTATCACTATACCTAGTTCAATCTCATTACCGGTAAGTACTCTTTACTCGTTCCGTAATACAACATTCTCTGTGACTAACTCGTTAGTCACGTGCTTGCAAGCGTTACCGAATGTGCACTACCGAGTGGCCCCAGAGTATACCTCTCCGAAACGCGGAGGGACAAATCCCAGTCTTGGTACATGTAATTCAACAAGTACTTTCTGAGATACTCGTAAGACACCTTTATGATCACCCTGTCACGAAGCGATGGTTGATGTCCCCAAAGTATTCTTCCGGTACCCGGGAATAACATGATCTCATGGTCTAAAAAACAGGATACTTGACAATAAAAGGCATGACAATATAAACTTAATGAAACGATCAATATTGTTATGCTTAGTTAGCTCTGTCCATCACGTCATTCTTCTAATGACATGATCCCGTTAATTAATTAACAACTCATGTTCATGGTTAGGAAACCATAACCATCATCAATTAATGAGCTAGTCTAGTAGAGGCTTACTAGGGACGCGGTGTTGTTTATGCAACCACACATGTATTATATTTCTGGTTAATACAATTATAGCATGGAAGATAAACATACATCATGAACACGGAAATATGATAATAATATTTTTATTATTGCCTCTAGGGCATATTTCCAACACGGATGTCGTGGCGCAATCCATCCACGAAATGAGTAACAAAGTACAACGGATCCCACGATTTTTGATGTGCTAACAGACAGTTCATAGCGGTATTAAACTGAACGACATACTCCGCTACTGTTCCTGTCTGACGAAGATGAGAGAATTGCCGAAGCAGTTGCTCAAACTCATGCCGACCGAATTTCTCACACACCATCCCGACAAATTCCGACCACAACGCCGCCGTGAGGTGTGCGTTGGTTCACTGCACCCACAACGCCGCCTCCCAGTGAAATGTACCACTGCGGTATCCACCCAAACTTCCTTGTCAACCCGACACACCCGAAAATAAGATTCACACTTCAATTTCCACTCCAGGACTCCATCCCCATCAAAGCCCGGACAATCCATCCTAGGAGTTTTGCCACCCCCTCTCATCAGGCTCTCTCGGTGAAGGGATCGAAGAGGATGATGGGAAATCACACGTACCCTTGTTCGGGGTAGTGAGGGGAAGAGGCCCCATCAGCGATCCCCGATTTGGTAGTTCGACGCGGTGGCCATTGGGCCCGTGACGTCCTTCGTCACTAGAACGCCACAACCCCGTCTCCAGTCGCAGATCGGCTTGGATCGCGGTTGTCGGAGAAGCCGGAGGTGGTGGAGGCGCGGTTGGTGCAGACGTAGCGAGGTGCTCGACGCAGTGACGCAGATCGCCGAGATCCGCTTGCAGCGCCCCGACGGCTTGGTCCATCGTTGGCTTCCACTGCGCCAGATCGAGCAGCGCCGGCTTGAGCTCCTCCAGCCCGTCCACCTTGACCGAGATGCCGTCGATCTTGTTGGTTTGCTCGCGAATCGCCATCAACAAGGACTCAATCTGGTTCTTCAACTCCAACTCCGTCATGATGTCCGTCACGAGGCGCGTGCGGGGCGCCAGAGCGGAACGGCTCTGATACCAGAATGTCACACCAACTCTCTCCACAAGGATTCACACAGTGGATCTAGTCTCGATTACTCTCAACACACACGCGAGGTCTGATACAAATTCGAGAACAGCAAGCGAGGGAAGGGATTTGAAAGCCGGGGTTCAGAGAGGAAGAGAACAAGGGTTCAGAGAGAGAGAGATCCATTCAGGTGGTAGTTGATGGATGATGATCCCGAGGTGGTCTTCGTGCTTAAGTAGTCCAGTCCTGGTCGGGTAGCGTGTGGTGCGCCTCCTGGTCCGGGTTGCTGGTTGGGCTGGCCCAACCTGCGACCCATGAGCTGTTGGGCTCATGACAAAATCCCAATAATCAAAGCCCTAGTCCCCTGGGAAAGGAGGGCAAAAGCTCAAAGATCAACTGCCCCGAAAATTGGCGGCGCATGTTTCCGAAATTTGAAAGCCGCGGCCGAAATTGGCGGCACAAATTGTTGGATCCAACGAACCCACTTTCGTTTCCCCTCCTCTCGGTGGTCTTGTTCATTGCTTCTGCTGGGAAGAAATAGACCTAACAGGACAGGAGAGGAAACCAAGAAAGAGGAAAGAAATGGCCGAGGTGAATTCGTACGAGGAGCAGCGCAGGAGGCAGGTGGAGGAGAACAAGCGGAAGCTAGAAGAGCTGCGCCTGCACCACCTCTCCGCCGCCGTCCGCGAGGCCGGCGCCAAGCCAAAGCCGGTCCGTCAGATCGATTCCCCGCTTTACCTCCACTCTTCCTTTGCTCCGGGTCATCCTTTGTCTTCCCTGTGACTAGTCTTGTTTGGTTGGTGTCGCAGAAGCGGAAGGCCCCGCCGCGACGGGACATAGCCGACGTCGGCCCGCCCCGGCGTTCCGGCCGTATCGCCACCCTCCCCGAGCAGCCCGACTACCGTGACAATGTACGTGCTCCGCAACTAAGGTTCCTATATTTAATTTGGATAGCTGACCACATGTGCCATGTGGTTAAGGTTCCTATTAGCCGATTACAAGTAAGATCTAATCACACGGTGTAACTGAGGGAGACTGGAATGAACCCGCAAATCACACTCTATCACTCAAGATGTTGTTCTCCTAAAGTTTCCATTTTATTTTCCTGCAAGAAGCTAATATAGGAATTACTCTCAGGTAAGTCTCGGCACCGTGAAGTCACAGAAGAAAAAGGAAGTAAAACCTGATCATGCGTACGCCATTACCAAGGCTGAAGAGCTACAGGATGAGCTTGGCTCAGATTACCCTACCTTTGTCAAGCCCATGACCCAGTCTCTTAGCATGCTGGTAAGGAGAAACTTCCTTAATCTAATGTTACCATCCCCTCTGAGAGTTGCTTGGTTCTTGGCTGTTGATTGGTGGGATATGTGGCAGTACATCCCGGCGCAGTTCAGCATGGAGCATCTCCCGGACCGTGACACGAAATTCGCTTTGGTGGATGATGATGATGACGAGGAGTTTGACACGCACTATCGTCCACGCAGTAGCAGCCTCAATGTCGGGTGGAGAGAGTTCACTGAATATCATGAGCTCGTTGATGGTGATTGTTTGGTGTTTCAGCTGATCAAGAGGACATTGTTCAAGGTGAGATTTTTAGTTGGTCTTCATTGCTATGGAATTTTCGTTGATTTTATTGTGTTTGAGATGCCGTGCTATGATTCTTAAGAAATTCTGAAATTTGGTCGAGGGACTATGCTACCATCCTCATGATAACAATGATGCGAAGTCTCTAAATTATCACGCATGAAAAACTATTCCTTACATTATACTTACACAGATAACTGAAACTAGCAAACTCTTATTATTCACAACAGGAAGAATTAGAACGGGCCTGTTTGAAATGCCGGTTTTAAATGATATTTGCAGGAAACAGTGCATTCCAAATGCCGGTTTTACCTGACATTAGCAGGAAACAATGCAATTTCTCAACACCCGTATCATATTCTTCTTTTCAAAGCGGATATAAGAAATGCTTCTAAGCTCTAGATATCAGTTTTCTTCCTGACCTTCCTTCTATTGTGCAACTTCCATTTCCTGGAAGATTCTTTTTGTAAGGCATTACTGTGGTGAAATTCCATGCATCCTCCTAACTGTGCAACTTTTGCCACGTACAAAATTTGCAGGTCTACATATTCAGGGCAAGTTCGTACTATGAGAATGACGATTAATGAAGCAATGATCAGGTAGACTGTTCTTGTCAATTGCCTGCATTGGTTGAATACCTGAGTTTGATGTTTACAAAATCTAGTCCTAAGTGTTTTTGCTGTGTCATATTGGTCAAGTTCACTTATAGCAGATAAACTTATAAAACTTCTTATGAGTTATGACCAAAATGAACTGTGTTTCCTGGATTGCAGTTAGTTTTTGTAGTATCGTAGACATGAAAATAACTGCACCTTTTCCTATCTGGTTTGTATTTCATTGTGTGATCAGCAAATTTTCTAGCTTATTTTCTCTGCTAACTTTGCGGGAATTGGAGGATCGCAATTCATTTAGGGAAAGTTAATTTCTTTAGGATGAATGTTTCTCCGTGGCCAAAAGTATGTTGACACTTTGTAGGAACATATTGAATTGCAGTTTGTATGGATTGTTTTTGTTGGCAATAACACATTTTCTTGGCCATGCGTGTTCTGTTTGTCTTGCCCTTCCTGAGACATCTATACTTGAACTGTGTATTCAACTTTTCTGCATAAATTTGTGTGTAAAAATTGTAGTTTGGTACCAGATAAGAAACCCAATGTTTCTAGTATGTTTAGTTCACTTCTGCAGACATTTTAATGTTTAATATTTTTCTTGTATATAAACATGAAAGGTGCACTCTTGGTTGATGTTGGAAAAACTAGTACATTACTACCTTTCCATATCAGCTGAACTAGATTGTTTCTAGTGTTTTTTTTTTGTTATTTAAAACAAAGAATATATTAATATCTCGGCCTCTGTATCAAGAGAAGGCACACAACAAGTTGTTCTCTAGTGTGATGTAGCTGACGTATTTATTGTGTTATTTAATATTTCTGAGCGGAACCATGTTAGATTGTTAGGTTACACTACCTCTGTTCCAGTATATAAGATGTTTTGGTAGACCATTTTAGCCTACCAAAACGTTTTATATTTTGGAGCAGAGGAAGTACTCCCTCCGTTCCAAAATACTTGACGCGGATTTGTCAACATACGGATGTATTTAGACATGTTTAATGTGTAGATACATCAATATTTGGACAAATGTATGTCAAGTAATTTGGAACAGAGGGAGTAGTAGCTATCACATCTTCTGGTGCTTATTTGTTAATAGTGGCATTTCAGGTGCTGTAGAGATTCAGCTCTACCTGAATTGGATCCCCAACAAGTTGGCAGATGGAGAATGTTCGAAATATGAGCTTCGCAGCTCCTGGTTTATTTACCTATGGCCTTCCCGTGAAGTCACAGTTCAGAAATCTGCACTGGCGTCAGGGGTTAGTTATGTATGCATGGCAAATGTCGGAATTTAGAAAAACTTGCCATGTAACTGCAAGTCCTATGGCAACTGCTGACATTCTGTATATCCTGTTACGAAAAAGCAAGTGTGCAACTTGACATGCGATGCCCATCCATCATGATATCCCTTCGATGCGTTCTTTTGACATCAAATCCATTCTGCTCTGTGATGTTTCTGTTTTCCTTGACAAATCAGTTTTCACTCTCGGAAACAAGATTTGCTTCGTTTCTGTGATCATAGGTGCATGTCCTTCCGCGGGTAGTTTCAACTTTCGACACTGGAAGTGTCCATCGATGGGTGTAGTTTCAACTAATCTGAGTCAGCTATGGCCATGTGTATCCAGTGGACGATGCACATGCTAGCAGAGGGTATAACATGGGCGGCATATAGACGTGTGCACTAGACACGTTAGGTGTACTAGTGCACTAGGCACCTAATTAGCGTTGCCAAAAACCATGAACGTTTCTGAATTTTATTCACAACATTGATAAAATCTATATCTGCATTGTCGCTGAATTTAAATTCTAAACGTGACCCACATGTCAAAAAACAAGACAAATATGGTTGTGAATAGCACATGGATGTCTAAAGAAAATCTCTATGCAGAGCTCCTTGACTGAACTCACCCGAACACCCATCCGGACCTCATTTCTTTAAACATAGGCCGAAAGACCCAGCGTTAAATTAATAACGCCAACAACGGTGAAAATGATACAAGGAGCTGAATCCAGCTTACAAGATAGGAGTACACACACCCACACAAAAGAAAAAGACCCCGAGGGGACTACGACAACCCAAGGCAAGGAGCACAAATAGAGCCACAGGACACGCCGAAGAGGGAGAAAAGCACGTCGGGCAGAAGTGTCGGGCCGGTGCTCACCCTAGAGCACGGGCACACCAACACACACTGCACACCACCGCACCAACAGTCGCCTCACGAGCAACGCCACTGGGATCTCACTGTCGACGCCCACGCACTGCAGCTGACCGCCCACACCAAGAGAGACCAGACAAAGAGGCACCGGAGGAGCAGAAGAATTTGTAAGCTTTGCCGAAGAGAATACTGTGAAACCGCCACACAGACTCCGGAGAGCAGCAAGCAAGGGCTCCAAGGTGGCGTCTTCAAGAAGAGCACGACACGAGAGTGCCGCCACCGCCCGATCCGAGGATCGTGAATTTTCACCCGGAGTGCAAGCAGAACTGAGAGTAGCCGCACCAACACCTTCAAGAAGGGGACGACGTCCATGGACATAGTCATCGTGGCCTAGCAGCGCTGGGCAAGGGTTTCCTCTTGGCATGACCTCTCCGCCTCCCACACAATGCACACATCGCTGCCAAGACGACAACCGTAGCACCGCCCAAGCAAGGTGTTCGCCTGCCACCACGCCGTCCACACGGCCATGGTACCGGCCAGCTCCAGAGCCACTGGCTCGCCCGCACACCATCTTGACTCCTACCATTCCAGGGCCGCCGCCCCGGCTTCCAACCTCCACGCGCCGCACAACTGTAGGAGAAGGTCGACCGGTGCCACCCCGAGCACCGACGCGAAGACAACCGACCTGCTCAGCAACCACTCCCCTGCCAACACGTAGATCGGGGTGTGAGAGACCTCATTTCCATGTAATATCTTTTCATATAACTCGTGGGTAAATTCTCAAAACCCACTTAGGGTGAAGATGTTTCATTTCCTTTCACTATGTCCCTATACGAGACTTACAAATCAAGGCATAGTCAATTGTTTTGTGAATAAGTGTAGCTCCTTGTCTAGGCGGATATCCAACTTTAACCTTTTTTTTTTAGGCTTAAGGCGGTCGGATCCGCCGTTCGATTAGATAGAATAGATGGTTATGTACATCATTTTGGGTTAGGGAAAACTCCCTCTACATGCAAAAACAGAAAATAAAGTCCCCCGGATCCTGCGTGTGGGCGAAAGCCCGCAACGCCATCACTTCCCGCACCAAATCTGCCACCTCCGTTGAAGGGATCTCCGCGCTGCAGAAACACCTCTGGTTCCTCTCCTTCCATATCCCCCACTTCGAGAGGATGATGGCTCCGCTAGCCGCTGTCATCTAGGCAATCTCCGGAGGCCTCTGCCGCGCCGCCCCGGTCCCAGACACCATCTTCTTCTTGGGTTTCTTCACGTAGAGGACAAGGTCATCGATGGCCGCCACCACCTGGTCCGTGAGGGGTTTGTCACCCCACAGAGCCAAGTAATCCTGCCGCAAGCGCTCAGAGGTGTTGTCCTCCTCAGGCCGCGAGCCGAGACGTCGCGCCACGGCCTCCATGGCCAGCTGCTCCATGTTGGCGCCTTCTGGGTGAAGCTTGGCGAACCTGTCGCTCCTCCGCACAGATGCCGCCTCCACCTGCTTCTCGTGGACCAGCGCCGTGGCCGGCGTGCCCAAAACGGAGACCTCGATCGGCGCCACGACCCGGGCAAGGAAGCCCGACAAGGGGCACAGAGGTGCATCCATCTCCAGGTCTTGCTCACCAAAGCCAGCTTGCGCCGGCATGAGGACGTCCTTGTCGAGCTGCTGCCCGGCCACACCCTGATCGGTGAGCGATACGGCACCCACCCCGGGGTCGTCGATGCTCACCTCCTCGTCGTTCAGCACCACCACCTGCTCTCGCAGGTCTGCCAGGCCAGACCTCATCTGTTGCATCTCCCCATCATCCCTCTCAGCCTCTTCCCCCATGTCGACGTGCCCCCCCTCACAGGACGCACCATCGAGCATCTCCTGTCGAGAGATCACCTCCCCTGTCACTGTCTGTGGAAGCTCCACATGTATCTCCTGCATAATCTCTTCTCGGCCCAAGCGGTGGCCGCGTCGATCGTCGCTGGATGATCCCGACATCATGACAGCAATCTCATGGAAGAGCTCTTCCACCGGACTGGTCCCCTTCCTAGGGGAGTAGCAACCAAAGGGCTCAGAACCACCGTCCGCACAGCCAACCCCGATCCCAGCAAGCGGAGGCGGTGTAGAAAACGTCTGCACAACACCCGGTGCCGTGAAGAGCCTCTCTAGAGCAATCTCATCCCGCTCCAACAAACTCCCAAATCTCGCCAACAAGCCCTGCACAGCCTCCGTCCTCTTGAGCTCCAAAGCGGCCACCTCCTCAAGCTGCGACGCGACCATGCCACGCAGCTCCGCCCGCAGCAGCATCGCCTGCTCATCGAAGGAAGATTTCAGCATCCCGGCCTGCGGAGCTGCCGGACTAGCAGGCGCAGTGGGAGGCGCAGCCACAGAAGCCCAGGAGCGGTCCAGAGGGCGGCGCGGTTGAGCTGCAGGCGACTGGAGCTGCCCAGAGTCCCGCTCGCGGTGGCACTCCTTCTCCTTGTGACCCGAGCGAGAGCAACGGCGGCAGCAAATCTGGTTCGTGCACTCGGCGATGAAGTGCCCCTTCTGCAAGCACTTGAAGTAGAGTCCGCGAAGGTGCCGAGGAATTTGACGGCGCGGCCGGTCGGCAGGTGGGCGAGAAGAAGGCGCGGGGACCCGGGGTTGTCGATGCTAAACCACCTGCCAAGGCCGCCCACCAACCTCAAGGCCAATAGCGTCGCTCTGCGTGGATGCCGGGGTCGCAGGAACGCAAACGGAGGCAGCGGGCGCAACACTGATGGCGCAACCAGCAAGCTCCGGCTCCTCATCCACGCTGGAGGCCATCCCGGTCGTCCCCTCCAGCTGCGCCTCCGACACCACAAGCCCGACGGCCATAGAGCCGAGGTCACCGACGACCACGGAACGAAGCTTGGAGCGCGGTGGTTCCGGGGTGAGCAGCACCACGCGGGGAGAGAAGCCGGCCGGGACGACGGCATGCGGCGGCGGCGGGATCTGGTGAGGGCGCAAAGAAATTGCGGTCGAGGGCGTCGGGCACCGGGAGGGGCCGGTGGTGGGGTGGGGGTCCGGAGCTAGGCGGCAGCGGCGGGCACACCATCAGGTTGCCAGAGCGCTCGGGGACGTTGACGGCAGGCCCCGACCTGCGACGAGCGAGGGCGGCCGCAGCAGGCTCGACGGCGGGCATCCGAGGCGGAGAGGACGTGGCCGCGGCCTCGAGAGCTCCACCCGCGGGCAGCCCGGCGAGAGGGGCTGCCGGAGGCGGCGGTAGCATGCCGGCCGGCCGGAGCGGCGATGACGAGGACGAAGGAGCAGGCGGCCCGACGGCAGGGACCGCGCACGGAGCCCACGGACGCGGTGGAAACCGAGCACCTCACATGTCGGGCTCAGCGACGACCCCGGCGACGGCGGCCCCGGACTCCGAGCTGGGCGGGAAGAGGGCGCCGAGAGGACTCCGGATCTTGCCAGAGCAGACGCAGAGGAGACCGGAGCTGGGAGATCAGCTAGGCGGCGCGGCGCCGTCCCTGGGCTCGGCCATGGTCGCGGGAGCCTCTATTTCTAGAATGAGCTGGTCATACCTACTTTAACCAATTTTCACTGAACTATAAATATACCAAACAACAAATTAGAACTAAATGCAATCTAATGTGTTTATGAGATCGGTTACTCAATATTTTTTTTGAAAAACTCAAATACACTTTTGACTTGCATAGCGCGTACACGGTGTTTAGTGCCATAGTGCTAGTGGAGAAAGAAAATCGCCAACATAAGAGGTGAGCTGCTCTACCTTTCGCGCACCAATAGAGCAACAACATACACGCTCACTCGCTCACCTTGTCCGTGCACGTTTCGTTTTGTGAATTGAGTTTACAAGCTCTGCTGTGCGTGTCAATAACGGAGTGCATGTATGCCATGTTTTTGGAGCGTGCTACCGCGACTATTATACACCCTTGTTTTCATGTCAGTTTATTTCAGGGAGCATACCTACTGAACCGCGTCACTTCAGAAACACCGGGCGAGGGGCGATACAATTGTTTGGGAAGCGTCTCGACGCGACTGCTCCATCTGTTTGACTACATCCACGATGACCAATAGACTACTTCAACTACGTCCCCTCGGCTACCTTATCTCCACCATCATGAGCGACAACACCAGTGGTGTTCTTGTTGCCTTCTCGATCAACGATCAACACATATGTGCTTATTGTCTCACCGTCCCCACTTGCATTTGGTCCACACATAGATCTAATACATGTTTCTAATTTTCTCCTATGCGATCCATTTTGTTAGTGCACGTGTGATCTTCACTTCCGGGTTTAAACCTGTTCGAAAATTGCTTACTATTCCGACAAATTGTGGCAACCAATTGGTGTGAATCACACAAAAACGCTAAAAAGATTGCGCAAGCCGAATCCAAGGATTAGGGGTGACATTTTCTTGTTGCACATTTTAAGCTGAACATGGAATAAAAGCCACTTCTAAAACACATGGAATCTGCACGATATGTGGCAAGTCATGTACTACAACGTTGTCGACATGTATTACAGCTTACTGATTTTTTCTTCTATAAACCAGCTACACCCATCTGCAATTTAAAGATTTTCTTTCTGAAGGAAGATTAGAATAGGAACAAAACCTTACAGGTAACCCAGAAAATTAATTGGACAGCTCGATCCTGCGTGCCCTTCCTGGCGCGCACGTTAAGCCGTCCGCGCTTCCAATAACGGCTTTAACTAATTCCTCCCTCCCCCCTCCAGCTAATCCATCCGACCCTTCTTAATCCATCCCGAACTTCCGATCCCCCCAAAATCTCTTCTCTTCCTCCTCCTGATCTCCTTCGCTGCCTCCCACTCCGCCTCTGCCTAATCGCATTCTCCCCGCCCGCCTCTCCAGAATAAGTAGCCGCGGTTTTCTTGTCCCAGGTTCTGCGGTTCTTGGAGCGATTCCATCCAATTCTGGTCAATGCTCGCGTTGCTTCTTGGCCAAGCCGCGTAGTCTGGGATCCATGCCCTTCTTCTCCTAGAATTGCGGTTTCTTGAGTGGGAATTCCGGTGTGGCTAGGGGGCAAAAGAATCCGGCCAAATTTCTTGCTCGATCCATTTGGTGGTGTCGCATTTGTCCGATCGATTTCGGGGCCGTTTCGTTCGCCCCTGTTATAGATCAACTCCGTCCAGTTTCCAGGACTTTGAGAATTGGGGTGTGTGGGAGATTTGGAGGTTCAACCCCATGGAGCTCCACACCGAGTCAGATGGGTCAGGTGTGCCCCTGGCCGTTCTCCTGAAGCGAGAGCTTTGCAACCAGAGGGTGGAGAAGCCGGACATCCTCTTCGGGGAGGCCAACAAGAGCAAGAAAGGGGAGGACTTCACGCTTCTAGTGGACAAGTGCCGCCGCACGCCGGCCGAGGCTGCCGGTGACAATGCAGGCGACGACGACACCATCTCGGTGTTTGCGGTAATGCCTCAACGTCTGTCTTTTTTATTTCTACAATACCATCAATGTAAAGATTATTTGTTGTGATAATGCCAGTGAGACGGATCAAATAAAAGTTAAGTACGCATTTCAGTTTCATACATCGTAGCTAAACAGCGAGGACTTTGAAATCCGTGAATCATGTGGCTGTTTCTGTCTTTCACAACTTATCATGTGTTAGTGTGAATATATCAAAAGCATCATTTCTCGACCTTTTTTTAAAAGCTTTGGTCCATGAAACTCTGTGCTTGCTGCAGTGTGTTAGTTTATCTTTTTCATAGAGGTGCATTATTGATAGGCCATAGTTTGCGGTGTGTGCGCATCAAGGCACATGGGGACATATGTCAGCTAATATTTTACTGGACCTAATTGTTTTAGGTCTGGTCATTTGGGTGGTCAGAAGACTATCTGAGTTTAGGTATATTCAAACCGAACGTCCTAGATGTGTTAGGTCTTTCGCCCTTCCAGCAGTTGGAAAATATGAATATGACCCTAGTAGTAATTTTTGTATATCAACTCAACAAGGCCCTTTGACATGCAACAACGGTTATCCCAATTCACAATGGATTATTCTCCTAAACAATCCAGTGCTACACTATGAGTTAAGACTACATTGTCACCTAATCCCAAAATTTCCTTACACCAACTAAAGTGGTGGCTAGTCTGACTTGAACTATCATTCTGGCTTCTTCCCTGCAGATTTTGATGGCCACAATGGACCTGCAGCTGCCATATACACCAGAGACAATCTCTCAAACAATGTGTTGGCAGCTATTCCTCAAAATCTTACAAGTGAGGAGTGGACAGCTGCATTGCCAAGGGCATTAGTTGCAGGGTTTGTTAAGACAGATAAGGACTTCCAAACAATAGGTATTATTCTTTCATTAGCTGAACGTTTATAAGCACTGCCAGGATGATAGATGGACTCATCACCCATAATTTACAAGCTTGTCTCATTCCCCATTCTTTGGAAATGTTTTTTTCTGTGAAAATGCAAAAAACATTGTGTTTCGATGCATTGATAGAAAGAAGGTTTATGTACAAGCCTAGAGCTAGGCCACCCCACACCATACAACTCAACCCAGCGACCTAAACTAGGGGAGCAGGTGTGTGAGGCCCCGGGCCCCCACGCTAACCCAAGAACGCACCTCGGTCAGGGCCGACTCTGGCCCAGGGCGAGAGGGGCGACGGCCCGGGGCCCAGCCAAACTTGTGGCCCATAACTGGGACGTATATACTAGTGGCGTGCATAAAAAGACGCACGCCACTAGTATTTTTGTCAAAACTGACTAGATTATTACTGGTGGCGTACAGAAAGATCCACACGCCAGCGGTAACACAAAAAGACATAGAAAAAATGGCTAGAGGCCCATTGATTAGTGGCCCATATATAGAGTTCGTCCGGGGCCCCTAAAATGTTAGAGCCGGCCCTGACCTCGGTCTTGATGGTTTCCACCAAAGCGCTAACCGAGGGGCGTGCATTGTCGAAGACGATCGCGTTCCGTTGCTTCCAAATCCACCGCGCCATGAGCATGATCACCGAAGAGGTGCCCTTACGCAGCAGGCGGGGGGTGGAGTTGAGTATCAACGACCACCAACCCACGAAGTCGTCCTCCACAATGGGAGGTCTAGACGCCGATCGGATCCAGGAGAGTATCTCGTGCCAAATCGTTCTAGAGAACGAACACCCAGTAAGAATGTGAGGCATAGACTCTGACGCCTGGTCACACATTGGACAGCTCGCTTGGTGTGGCAAGTCGCGACGTGCGAGCCTCTCCCCTGTCCAGCAGCGATCCAAACAAGCCAGCCAGACAAAGAATTTCACCCTCGGCGGTGCCCAAGTCTTCCAATTCAGCTTCCAGGAACTTGATTCAATCGCCCCATGAAACATGGCGTCGTAGCAAGACTTGGAAGAGTATTGGGCATCGGGCGTCCAGCGCCAAATCAACGTATCTGGCTGCTCGGACAAGTGCACCCCTTGGAGGTACATCCAAGTTTGGACATATTGCCAAAAGAGTGAGCGGACTCAAATCTCCCGCGATGTCCGAAATCCACCGGCGCTGCACTAGCGCCTCTCGTACCGTACAGTTTTTCCTGGGCTTCTTGGAAACCAGCGCAAAAAGGTGTGGCACTACATCGTTCTAGGATTTTCCCTCCATCCATTTGTCCACCCAAAAGAGTGCCGTGGAACCGTCTCCAAGGGTTATTTCCGAGGAGGCGTCAAAGATCTGACACTCTTCTCTCGAGAACTGCATGTTGATCCCTCGCCATGGCCTTTTGTGGTCGGTGCGCAACCTCCACAACCATTCTTTGGAAATGTATCTACTCCCTTTACTACATTTTTTACGTGTAAGTAATTTTTTGTTTACTAGGATGCCAGTTACACATATTTATCACCCATAGTATAGTAGTTCTCAATGTCTGGGTGATCTTTGGAAACCATACTGTATTTGTGTTTTGCCGCATATATTGCATGCTGCCCTCAGTATTGTTGTTTGGCAGTGTAAATTGTAAACTGATTGTTGTATTGTTTTCAGCTGCACGATCAGGGACCACGGTGACCTTTGTTATAATAGATGGATGGGTTGTTACTGTAGCATCAGTTGGTGATTCACGCTGTATTCTAGAATCTGCTGAAGGTTCAGTATACTCTTTATCTGCTGACCATCGCCTGGATGCCAATGAGGAGGAGTATGTGCATACATCCAGGATTCCATTTTTTCTATAAACATCCAGGCTTCCTTATATTCCTGTAATATTGTTAGCTTTGTGATTAAACTATGGTCCATGACTACAGGGTGGAGCGTGTAACTGCAAGTGGTGGTGAAGTTGGGAGAATAAATATTGCTGGAGGTGCTGGGGTATGTTCTTTTATTTTGTGTATGTTTTTCAGCTGCCAGATTAACAACCGTCTACTACTACGTTAATACATAGTTTTATCTTCCCCTCTGGTATGCCATACTGTAGATGTAGTTTCAGTGATTATTTTCAATTCACCTTTTTCCTCTTGAATCATTATTCAGATCGGTCCACTCAGATGCTGGCCAGGCGGATTGTGTTTATCAAGGTCAATTGGTGATACCGATGTTGGAGAATTTATAGTTCCTGTCCCACATGTGAAGCAAGTAAAGGTGTGAAATCCACCTACTTTTTTCGTATCAGAACCACTAGTGGAAAAGATTCTTTCATGTTATTAGACTATATCTGACACCAATAAATACCAAATAAAGAACAAGGACATCTTAGATTAAAACAGCCAACTTTATAATTCTGCACTACTTGATCATAATAGATATGAGATTTGATGCATCAAAACTTATGCAGCTGTCTAATGCTGGAGGGCGGCTTGTCATTGCTAGTGACGGCGTGTGGGATGAACTGTGCTTTCAAGAAGCTCTGAACTACACGAGGGGGCTGCCAGCTGAGGCTGCTGCAAAACGAATTGTTAAAGTACTGAAACCTTTTTACGTCGCAGGTGCATCTGTTCCTGGTAGTGCATATCTTGGTATGCTTATGAATCACAATCTTCTATGTAGGAAGCTGTGAGCTTAAGGGGGCTAAGAGACGATACTACTTGCATAGTAGTCGACATATTACCTCCAGAAAAGCTAAGCCCTCCGTTAAAGAGGCACGGGAAAGGAGGAATCATAGCTTTATTCCGTCGGAGGCCCTCCGATGAATTGTCTGAAGAACAGACAGACAACGGGTGTTTTGAACCTGATGTCGTAGAGGAACTCTACGAGGAGGGCTCTGCAATGCTTGCTCAGAGGTTAGCATTTCTGTAATACACAGGGGACATCTGAAATTTTTCGTTTAAAGGACATGCTGGGAATATGCATAAGTATCCTATATTATGATTAAGGATAAGTATCAGTGATGTCCTTTAGGTACCAGTATCACTTGCCAGTATGCATGCCCATCATGTTAATTTCATTTGTTAGATCTAGGTGATATTTGTCATGTTATTCTGGTGAAACAAAGGATCTCTTCCTCTTTCTAAATGATTGCACTTGTTAAAAGTTTGTCTTCATGTTCTCCCGCCCACATTCAACAATGTTTTTTCAATTCAGTTTGAATCATATACTTTATGACTATTCTGCAGTATAAGATTTCTACATGGGATATACATATGCATATTTTACAATATACAGCCTAAACTATTTTTTAAAATGGTTCGCAGGTTGAATATGAATTATCCAGCAGGAAATATGTTCAAGCTGCATGATTGTGCAGTCTGCCAATTGGAGATGAAACCTGGTGAGGGCGTCTCTGTTCATGGCAACATGCAGAAGCATTCACGGGTTGACCCCTGGGGCGGTCCTTTTCTCTGTTTATCCTGCCAAGCAAAAAAAGTGGCGATGGAAGGGAAGCTGCATTTGACAAGTATGAATGTCTCTAACCACATGATTGAACTATTTTTACATTAAGACTATAGGTGCTGAATCTTGATTGACTTCTTATTTCCAGATTCCCAATCTACAGTCCAACCTGTGCCCAAGTAGCCTTTCAACGGTTTTGTATACTAAAGTTCATAAAAGCTAATATTACTAACAACTGCGTTGGCAAATAAAGCAGATTTGTCAAAATTATCTATCATCATCCAATCACTGGTAAACAGACTAAGGAGTTAAGGAATTTTCGCTACAAATTCATCTCAAATTGGAAGATGGATTGGATGTCGGTACATATGATGAAGATTTGTGGCATCATTCCTATGAAGCACCACCGTTATTTTGTTGAAGGTGCACTCTATTATGTGAAGAATCCATAACAGATCCCTAGGTTCAGTTGAACCAGTGACCTTAAGGTGTGTATATGCGTCCTTGACATTGATTAGCAAGTATCCAAGAACTCAGGCTCTGGGTCCATGTGCCAATACCAGTCATGGATCTCTTTTTAGCTTGAACCTAGAGTTTTCTCTTTCTGTGTGACAAGTAACTATTTTTCAGTCTCTAATGTGGTGCTTTTGCTCTTGTCTATTCTTCTACCATGACTATTTTCCTTACTGTCCGCTTTTGTTCATCTCTGTGTATAGACGTGAGGCCCAAAACTGACATATTTTTGTGTATTCTTACCACGATTCTACAGTTGTATCATAGTACTCACAATTTCTAACAAATACTTTTTTTCTTATACTGATACCTTCTTTTTGCACTTCGGTTAATTTCACTTGGGTGATTAATTCTAAATTTTGCGCTTAGCATTTGGTGCTTATCATCTTGTCCTGGGAAAAAAAAAGGAAATTCCTTTTACATATAGCGTAATTGTGTTCTTTAAGCTGTGAAGTGAAGAATGCAACTCAAAATAGAAAGGAAGAATGAAAGAAGCACTTGCCAGTTGCCACCTCAATGGGAGATGCTTACAGCAAGCTGCACATGTCATTGACTGAGGATTATATTATGTTATCTTGTTAGATGGCGAGTTCACACCATAAATCTTATTTGTATCTTTCTCGGGATGCAGGTATATCCTTGTAGGTATGATAATCAGTAATCTCAAACGAAAATCACTATACTTGAGTTTTGGTGTGTCCTTTTCTTATACTCCCTCCTTATCAAAATATAAGACTTTGTAGCTACTTTCCACACATATAACCCTGAACTAATCTACAGCTAAGCAAAACTAGAGATAGATAGGATAATAGCAGCTTGATATCTTTATTTATGAATAGTTCATGCAGTCTGTTGCTTCTTACCTATGTGCATGTCATTGGTAAATGCCGCTGCATACCTTTGCAGCTTGAAAGCTGGATTCAATGTCTCACTCACACGTGCCACTGAAACCCATATGTTTGTTGGTCTCATACCAGTCCCACTTTTCAAAAATGCGAACTTGTCGATTTTTTTTCCTCCATATTCGTCTCAGAACTCAGCTAGATTTTTTTTGCACTTGGCCTGATCTAGATCTCCACTCTTTTTGTGTTATGAAAGAGATACACAACTTGTATAGAAAACCCTAGTCCTCCTTCATCTCAGAGTTTTTTCGCATACAGTACACCTACCTTCTAAAATTCGTCGTCCATATACGTCAAGCCCTTAATCCAATGATATACTTCTTACCATAAGTTCAACTGCGACTTTGTATCTGGTGTCACTTTGGCACTTTGTAATGATTGGTATTTCTATCGATCCTTGCTAAGAACACAAGCTGTTGTGGGCTTAATAGCGTACCAGTTGCCACAGCCATAGATAGAGTCCAGTTTGGTTACTAGTCTAGATTAAAGAAATAGGGATATAATAAGCTAGCTACGTCAGAGGCAAAGGAGAGTCCTATTCCTAGTTGAATACTACATGTACTAGTCGGTTTGGTCCTCCTATAAGAGGGCATGTATCTAGTGTCATTTGGCAGGCAATAAACAATCAATCTATCTTCTCCTTGCTATTCCCAACCCCTCTGAATTCTCTCGACCTACCCCCTGCTATCGATCTAATCGCCGGCAACGGCAACAACACGCAGAGGACGAACTCGTCCTCCTGTGATCCACCCCTACTATTCGCAGCTCCAAGCGGCCACAACATCTGGTATCAGAGCCGAACACCATGGCTTCCGACGCGGACAAGGCGAAACAGACGACCTACACCACCGACGACATCATGGCAGCAATCATGGATTTGCGTAGTACCAACTCAGCAATCCAAGAGACAAACAAGGCCATCCAGGAGACAAACAAGGCCATCAAGGACAGCCTCGCTGCGCTAGAGATCCGTGTGAAGGCGTTGGAGCTCAAACCAGGCAGCCAGGAGGGCTTGTTCGCGCTTCCTAAGGACCTGCCGCCATCTACATCGCAGATACCATTGTCAACATCGTCGGCTGCTACAGACCTGGTCGAGAACCTTACTGTTGTTGCCTCAGCCCCGGCTACGGCCAGCTCTGGGTTACCAACAGTGTCTCTGGCCCTAGGGCAGCAGCGCCCTCTGCCACCATGGCCCCAGTTTGTCTCGCCGCAGGTGCCACCAGGTGTGCCACACCTCGCTGACACCAGCGGTGTGCCACGCTACCACAAGCTGGATTTTCCTACTTATGATGGAAAAGAAGATCCACTCGGGTGGCTAAACAGATGTGAGCAGTTCTTTTGGGGACAGAGGACACTCGAAGCACACAAGGTGTGGCTTGCTGCATACCATATGACTGGAAGTGCGCAGACGTGGTACATGCAGCTGGAACGCAACGAAGGCACCCCTTCATGGCCTCGTTTTAAAGATCGTTGCCATCTTCGTTTCGGCCCTCCGGTTCGATCCAATTGTCTGGGTGAATTAACAAGGCTTCGGATGACAGGGATTGTCGCAGAGTACCAAGAAAAGTTTTTAGCACTTTTGGGTCACATTGACTCCTTGTCCATGGCACAGCAGGTGTCCATCTTCACCTTTGGCTTGACAGACCTGTTGAAGATTGACGTGGAGCTGCATAACCCGCAAGACTTGGACACAGCAATGAGCCTTGCCCGTGCTCATGAACTGAGGGCTAAAGTCGCAGCTGCTGCCATCACAGAAGCATCCTCCAGCGAAAAGTCATCCACACCCACAGGACAGCTGCAAGGTATAGCCTTGACAGGGTCAGTTCCGGTTGGGGAAGGACGGGCACTGCGCCGATTGAGAGATGGCAGAAAGAAGGGAAAAGGGACTGTGTTTCAACTGCGACGAAAAATTCTCGAGAGGCCATCGTTGCCAACGCCTTTTCTACCTTGAAGTTATTGATGATGCTGAGGAAGAAGATCCACCATGAATTACAGCTCGAGGACGAGCTGTGTCTGAAGAGGGGGAGTAGTGTTGTGGGCTTAATAGCGTACCAGTTGCCACAGCCATAGATAGAGTCCAGTTTGGTTACTAGTCTAGATTAAAGAAATAGGGATATAATAAGCTAGCTACGTCAGAGGCAAAGGAGAGTCCTATTCCTAGTTGAATACTACATGTACTAGTCGGTTTGGTCCTCCTATAAGAGGGCATGTATCTGGTGTCGTTTGGCAGGCAATAAACAATCAATCTATCTTCTCCTTGCTATTCCCAACCCCTCTAAATTCTCTCGACCTACCCCCTGCTATCGATCTAATCGCCGGCAACGGCACCAACACGCAGAGGACGAACTCGTCCTCCTGTGATCCACCCCTACTACCTTCGCAGCTCCAAGCGGCCACAACACAAGCACAGAGTGTGTTGATGCTTACTGAATAAACATCAAATTCGCTGGGTAACAGATTCTTTGGATTTAGATCTTAGTGTTGCAGACCTACAGGATAAGGATGATGTTTGTTGTTTATGAGGTACTTATTTATCTTTTACAGCAGTATTTAGTTATTTACTGCTATTGCCGTGAGATGTATTTGTCCACTTGTGTGAGTGCAAAGAGAGGCAATGGACCTAAAAGTGCTGGAGTAAATGGAGATAAGGTAGATACACCCAAAGCTGTGTGCGTTTCCTTCCGAAAAACATGCCGTAAGATCAATCATGCTTGATAAATGTCCCCATCATTCTGCAGTTGCCTGTTACTTTTTTCCCTAATTTGCTGGATCTTGGATCTTGGCTCTTCTCAATCTCCTTTGTTTGGTTAGACAGAAAGGTCAATTATAATACTAATGTCATAGGAAGACCCCAACACTTTCATATTTCATAGAGATGGATCTATCATTTTTTTTTTGAAAAATCATACAAAACAAACGGTATGCCCTCATTTGTGGTGTCTCCAACAAATCACAAGGTTTCAGAAAACCAATTTGTTGATTTATTACACCATTTACAATTTTATACTGCAATATAAAGCAAGATACATCTGTACATATGACCAATTTTATGTTTGTGTATGTGCCTTTATAGACCAAAGCGTAGGCACTTGTGGGAAGAATGACTTCTTCTTCTGTAACTTCTTGTCTGAAACAAATCCATCCATGCTATTATCTGACATGTGCGATTTTGATTCTGTAAGAACTTCCTTATCTTCCTGGTAAGAGACCTTGTGTTCAGCAAATGGAGTACTAAATGGATTAGCTGCATGTTTTGCAGCTTCATGAGCTTTCCGAAGCTGTGCATGTTCAGATCTCCATTTCCTCAACTGGTGCTCGGCACCAAGTTTCCCCTCCGCTGCCCTGTCAGCCCTCTGTGATGCGATTTTCAGAGCATCCTTCTTTTGGCCTATCTCTCTGGACACTTCATGCAGTCTCTCCAGGCTTCTTGATTCAGATTCTTTTGCCAACTCTATTTGCGCCAAGGCTGCCACCATCCTCTCGTTGGCGAGTTCTTCAGCTTCATGAACCCTCTTGCTAAGAGCGTAGTAGTCGCTTACTGGAAGCGTCACTCCTCTAGGAGAATCTTCAATACTTCTTGCCTCCTCACTCTCTTGCAATGCTTGAGCTGCCACTAGTGCTAGCATCTCGGATGCTTTAGACGCCTCAATTTCTTTCAAAGCTGCACCTAACCTGATCTCTGCAGTTGCGGCAGAAGCCTTGGTTTGCTCGGCTTCTTCCTTGGCTTTTCTCAGTTCTTCTTGTGCTGAATGAGCTGCCACCTTGGCATCATCTGCTTTGTGGGCTGCTTGCTGCAACATCTTTGGAATCTCTATCAGTTTTCTTCGGCTTTCTGCTTCGTTAGTGTATAACATTTCTATCTCCTGTTTTGTTTTATTGATCTCAGCTTCTAGAGAAGAAACTGTGATAGATGCCATACTCTCCCTCTGTTGCATTGTAACAAGTAAAGCTTTCTCCTTATCCAGCTCTGACCTGAGCGATTCTGCAGCAACTCGTATTAAGTTGGCTTCATTTTTGGTTTTCTCTACGCTTGCTCTAACATCCTCAAGCTCCTTTCTTGCTGATGCTAGAGCTTGCTTGATTGACCTACTGATTTCTTTAGCTTCATCAGAACCATTCTCCTCAACTGCTCCATCTTCTTCACTCGATTTGTTTCCCATATAGGCAGCCATCTCAGTATTGAGGCTAAGTAAATTGCGGGTATTTTCAACAAGTTTGGATTCCACAGAAGTTTTGGATAGGAGTTGTTCATTGAGTTGCCGTAACTCATCTTGTGCCTGCTGCAACTCTCTCTCCCAGGCCAGGCAATCCTGCTCTTTTGCCAAAGCTGCTCCATGTCTGTGCTCTTCTACTTCATGATGTGTGGCATGGGCCAACTCGAGCAATTCTTTGGATGCGATTAGTTCTAAAGTGAGTTCTTCGACTCGCTTCTCAGGCTCCTTCGCAGCAGAAGCAACTTCCTCTGCTCTTTTGATTGCTGCATCCTTTTCTCTTACTAAGGTGGTATACTGTTCATGTGTTGATCTCAGTCCCTCCTTCACCAACTTCAGTTCCTCAACAGCCTTTTGATTCCTTTCTTTGGCAACTGCCAGCTGTGTTTGGGCTATTACACTAGCTCCGTTGTCAATCCCCTGCTCCATTTCTTGTGCCCTAAGCTGTGCAAGTTCAGAGTCCTGCTTTGACTGGTCAAATTCAATCTCTGCTCTTTCCAGCTTGTGCTTCAGCTCATCTATAAGCCTTTTAGTTCTGTCCAGCTCCTCAACCACTTGCGACCTCGCCATCTCCGCAATTTCTGAATCCTCTTTGAGTTGTGGGATGTCTTGTTGAACCTTCTGAAGTTCAAGCTGCACGGCCCTGCGTCTCTGCATACAAACAAGTTTCTTTAATGATAGTAAGATGCACAATGAAACTTTAAGTATGTTAACATCATGAGCGGAAACATATTCTGTTCCCTTACTGTTTCTCCAAAAGGAGAGTGCATTTTCTGTTGTGGGATGCAAATACAAATAAAGCAAGATAAATTTGCGCATTTGAGGATGGTCCAGGTGCATTTTTTTCTTTGTCAAGAACAACCATACGCAGTGCTAAAAAGGTGGCATTACCTCCAACGTATGAGTCTTGTATGCTTTCCAATCAACAATTCCTCCGAACTTGGTGACAGCCTCTCTAACAGACTCAAATGGCGCAGCAGTGTCAACAAGACCTCTGTATGGCCTTTCAGATCTCCGTTCTGTTTCTACTCTCTCATTTGGGGCGGCAGCAACGTTCTTGCCATGATCTATCTTGTCCTCGTTAGATTTTGTTCCAGCTGCTACCGGAGTACTCTCACCGGATGAACCATTCTCAGATACATTTGTTTCTTCAGTCTTATTTTCTGAAGTAGCAAGATCTATCCTGTCGTTCAATGAATCATTGGATACTTGAGCTGGATCCGAGTGTGAGAACCTTTCGGGCGATGCAGGTACATTATGACCTATATGGTTCTTCAAGTCCTCATGCTGCTCTGTCAAGTTGTGAGGTAAATTTTCTTGAATTTCCAGGGATGGATCTGGACACTCAGCAGGAACTGGTACTGGCTTTCCGGCTTGTTGTACGCTTGAATCGCTGTGATGAATGCTATCAATAATTTCCATGATAGCGGCGAAATTGCTGACTCTTGGGTTCTTTTATTCAGCAGGATTAGTCTATTCTACTCCCAAAGCTCATGACTTGCACAAAATTTTCTCCTGAACAAATTTCGAACAAAAAGAGGGTTAGCTTATAGATGCTGAAGTCGTGATCTTTCTCATCAGTATTCGTTAAGCAGAGTGAGTTTTGAATTAAGACCAACTCATCAGGCACACATGCTGGGTGGCATTCAGGTTAACCGAAAAGCATAGCACAAATGAAGTCCTCCACGTTTACAGAAAAATATAGGCTACGCCAACAAATTCAAGTGTTGTATGGGCTATTATTCTGAGAATCAGCCAGGATTTCATGTCTCTGTCATGTCGATGAACACCCTTGTGCAGTAAAGCTGAAGGCATGCCACCATAAACAGCCAGCACAAGAGAACCATGGCATGTTTCTATATGGCCATAATCATTAAGCATTGGCACGGATTGGCCTTCTCGTGCCTACAATAATTCAGCGACTGTGCCACCTAACCTTATATGATTTCCATATAGACGTGTACCATATTATCTTTTCTAAACCTCTAGTCATGATTTAGCTAGATTCGGTATGTTAAATAATAGCACAGATGTTTGGTTAGGTTCGGCTCCAGATCCTCTAGTGAGTCGGACCATCCGGGATTGTAACAACACTCGTATTTGATTAATACAATCCTTTTACCCCTAAAAAAAAAGTAACGAATTTGTAACTATTTTTTACTAAAAATATAAGTACTTATCAAAGCTTGGGAAACATCATGAGTAAACAAAGGCCGGCTATCTCAAGTTCATGTCCTGGCATTGTCTTAATTGCCAATTAAACAATCAAGGACTAGTGGGTAAAATCCATGAAGTGTCTTCTGGCCTTCTGGGCACCCAACATGATGACAAAAATAATTTGTTTTTGCCACAGCATTAGCAATGTTGCTCATTTATCGGATGCAAGCCATCACTATGTATTAATGGATTTTTTTGGAAGGCTGGTATCTTAGTACTAATCCATAGGCACCATAATTATGGAACATACCAGTAAAAGACTATTTCCTTCGAGAACATG
This sequence comes from Poa pratensis, assembly GCA_947311845.1. Taxonomy (NCBI): domain Eukaryota; kingdom Viridiplantae; phylum Streptophyta; class Magnoliopsida; order Poales; family Poaceae; genus Poa; species Poa pratensis. The sequence continues at coordinate 84,562,661 of CAMZMU010000096.1, forward strand.
AGTAAGACTTGCTGTTAAAACCACAACTATGTCTGGAGGTAGTTATTTATTGATTGCTAATTTCTCAATTGATATTCTCTTGACATATAGACATGTTATAATTCCATATAGACATGTAGCCATATTATCTTTTCTGAACAAAGAAAAGGCAAATAATTTGGAACTTTTTTTTACTAAAAATATACTTATCAAAGCTTGGTAAACACCATGAGTAAACAAGGGCCAGCTATCTCAAGCTCATGTGATGGCATTATCTTAATTAACTTATTGCAAGTTAAACAATTATCAAGGGCTCTAATCAAGGACTATAGAGCCCTTGAAACCCGTGAAGTGTTTTGTGGGCATCCAACAAGGTTACAAAAATAATTTATTTTCCCCAAAGCATTAGCTATGTTGCTCATTTGTCGAATGCAAGGCATACTATATACGAAGGGATTTTTTTTGAAGGCTAATATCCTAGCACTAATCCATAAGCAACATGACGATGGAACATACAAGTAAGACTTTTTCTTTCGAAAACATGAGTAAGACTTTTTCTTTCGAGAACATGAGTAAGACATACTGTTAAGCACAACTATTTGCAAATTTTCTCAACTGATATTCTCTTCGACATTCAGAAATTTCAGATGGCATGAAACAAGCGACATTAAAATGGAAACTACTTGGCTGCTACTATATATTATCAATTCCAAACCAAGAGACTATCGCGACACCAGAACCAAGTCAGTCTTCTTCATGCTTGTTGATTTGCTCAACGAAAGGGACACCCATTGACCCGAGAATTACATCCCAGAAACTGGAGAGAAAAAATGCGGAGAACCCTTGGAATCCCTCACCAAGAACTTGCACGGGCTCGAATCCATGGCAGGCTAAATCCTCCTGAACCCAGCTCCCTGCCTGACCGGATGAATTTAGCAGCAGGAACGAAGGAAGATATGATGAACTTTACCCGGCTGCGGGATGAATTAATGGATGAACTCCTTGCGACCTCCCGCCGGGCAGAGACTCCGCTCCTCTGTTCGTCTCCCTTTCTAGCTTCCGTCCCCTCGCCTTTCTCTTTTCTTCTTTGAATTGCTCTGCTTTGCGCCGTGTGCTGGAGCGCTGGGTGCGTGCTCTCTTTTTCTCGAGGGGAGACCTGACCGGGTGGTGGCTTTGCTTGGAGTGCTGGCGCGGATTCGCTGACGTTGCCCCGGCTGACTTTGCCTGACTTTGAGTCACTTACATGTGGGGCCCACCATGTGTGGGGCCCACACGTAAGTGACTCAACGTCAGCGGGAGCAAAGTCAGCGAATCTCAACCCGCACTGCGCACTCGTCGTCGCCGTCCTCGCTCTCGGGGCTAGTGATTACGTAGCGGCGGCGGATTAGGATGGGATTTGGTGGCGTTTTTGCGCGTGGCACCCTCTGCTTTGCCGAAACCTCCCAGATTATTTGCCGCCGAACGCCATTTCGGCGAACGGAGATGCTAGTTACTCAATTTGTCCCAAAATATAAAACGTTTTGGCAAACTGTCGTGAGGTTGTACTCCCTCCGTTCACAAAAGATGTCTCAACTAACTCTAAATTTAGATGTATCTAGACATAATTTAGTGTGTAGATACATCCAATTTTAAAGTTAGTTGAGACATCCTTTTGTGAAAAGAGGGAGTAGAAGATAGCGATAGTTTTACCGGATTATCTAATCGGTAGGCGCCTTACGTCTAGCGAAACTCGACCCACCGTTTCCGAGCACACGTCGCGAACGATGGATCCATCGCGACACGCGGTTCCGAGCACACGTCGCCTCGCCGCGCACGATTCCCTCCAGTCGAGACCGATGACACGCATCACCCTGTCAATGACAGTCTGGGCCCGACTACTATGGGACCCACATGTGAGCGAGATTTCACCGCCCACGATTTCAGACAGAGAGGCCTCTCTGTTTTCAGAAACTGCGCCCGAACAGTTTCTCCCCTTCTCTCTTGTGCTTTTCCCCTTCCTCTCCTTCTCCGCTTCGTCGGGAGGCGATTTCGCCAGGCTCGTTGGATTTCCGATGGATTCCGACGATTTCTTCACCGTCAGTCCGTGCGCCGGAGGTGAGGAACCATCTCCGCCCCATTTTTTGTCCGTCGATGGCTCGGTCAATGACCATTTTCCGGATTGTGCGTCTAGTTTTTCGGGTTAATGTCCATTTTTCTCTGCCCCCAAAATATAAAACATTTTGGCAAACGATAGAGGTTGTAGAAGATAGCGATAGCTTTAGCTCTTGTGTGCCTGATGACGTGAAAACACACGTTCATTGGGAGACCCCCAAGAGGAAGGTATGATGTAGTGCAGAAGCAATTTTCCCTTGATATCTATCAAGATTATCAATCCAGTAGGAGTCAAAAGTGTTTCATAAGGTTGTCAACGGCACCAGAAAATATGGCACGGCGCAATGTCAGATGATTTGGTGGTTGACGTGGACCTGCACACAACACAATAAAATTAATTTGCCCCAACGAAACAGGAAGGTTGTCAATCTACCCGGCTTGCTGAATACAAAGAATTAAACGTATGGTGTGAAGAATAATAATAAATGCAGAAATTAACAGATAACAGATGATTGCAGTTGTTGTTTTTATCAGTGTAAAAGAATGGAACGGGGTCCACAGTTCACTAGTCGTGTCTCTCCATAAAAGATAACATGCATGTTGGGTAAACCCTAAACCCTAAACAAATTACAGCTGGGCAATTGACAAATAGCAAGCGCATGACAATGCAATATATGACAAGATAGTTTATTGTACTATTTATTGGGTATTACAACATAATACATGGACCGCTTACCAGCTGCATCCATTCCTAAATAATCCACTTCCGGGATAGCATCCGTGTCTCCCGTTAGTATTAAGTTGCAAACAACATATTATTGCATTAAGCAAAGTGTGTAATGTAAACAAACGTATTAAACTTAACAGCAGTACCCTTAAGCTAAGCATTAGTTATTTTATCCCTAGTGACAACAGCACATCCACAACCTTAGATGTTCTTGTCACTCACCCAGATTACTGGAGGCATGAACCCACTATCGAGCATAAATACTCCCTCTTGGAGTCACAAGCATCTACTTGGCCAAAGCATCTACTAGCAACGCAGAGCATGCAAGAACATAAATAAAACAGTAGATAGATTGATAAACAACTTGATCATAACATCACTATTCATCGGATCCCAGCAAACACAACATGTAGCATTACAATAAGATGATCTTGATTATGTTAGGCAGCTCACAAGATCTGAACATGATAGCACAAAGTGGAGAGACAACCATCTAACTACTGCTATGGATCCGTAGTCCAAGGATGAACTACTCACGCATCACTCCGGAGGCGGGCATGGTGATGTAGAGCCCTCCGGTGATGATCTCCCTCTCCGGCAGGGTGCCAGGAAGAGCTTTGATGGGGGGATTATAACCCGGTAGGCCCACGGAGAGGAAAGCATGACCCGCCAGGCAGGAGGCCGGGCGAGGCCAGCCATCATCATCATGGGCCGGGTTACACTGATGGGCCGGTGAGCTTGTCGGTAACTCGGTCTACACAAGGAAGGTTCGAGAAGACCCGAAGGCGGTACGCATCACGGAGTCCAAGACTTGGAGAACACGAAGACTAGAAGAGCTAGAGCATGATTCCAAGTACGGGAATAACCCGGCCTTACCTTGTAAGCGACGAGGAGACCCGGATGTCTTTATAAGCCGGCTCCTAGGTCATAGATAGACAGATTTGAGAGAGAGGTCTCAAGCCTAATAAGATAGAGCTCCCACGCCGGAGTCATCCAAACCCGGCGATCGCCATTGGCGCACCATGTAATCTATTATCATATAGTGAGTTATAGCAGGACGTAGGGATCCTCCATCGAGGGGACCTGAACCTGGGTAAAAAACATCTTCTCCCCCGTAGAGCTAGACCAACTCCTGGACACCAGAGCCGCCTTGCCTCTCAACTCTAGTTACCCTATGGTAACATCTGCCGTGACAACACCACGACAGTTGGCGCCCACCGTGGGGCCTGCGTCCAAGGGTGTCCTCATCAAGGGAGAAGCGCTGCGAGGGATGGAGAAAATCGCCGTCGGCAAGATCATCGGCAACCGGCAAGAAGATCACATCGTCGATAATTTTAGGGAAACCCGGAAGCAAATCACGCGGCCGGCTGGGTCTGGCCGCATCGCGATGCAGTATAACCCGGCCAATTGTCATCCAGCTTCAGCAGCTTCATGGGCCGGCTTCAGCTTTTTCGCAATTGCCATTAACCCGGCTGATAAAATATACCGGATTAAAGTAATCTGGCCGACAGGTTTTTCGCGATCTGAACCGCATCACGCAAAGGTCAGCAGAAGTTCCACCACGAGCATCAAAGTTCGGTTCGCTGTCCGAGTCAAGTTCCAAGTCAAATCGGCAATAGCCGATGGAAGTCTAAGAAACAGAGGTTATCGATGGGAAGGACTCAGAAGTACAGGACCCGAGGGAGAAAGAAAGAAAAGAGAAAAGTAGTACTACTTCAAGTTTAGATACGTGCCTACAAGAAAACAAATCTGAGTGCAATTAGCCCTCTTGTGGATTAATCAGTCCATGGGCAACACGGTCTCCAAAGCTACGAAAGAAAAGCAGAAAGAAGGAAAGGAATACGCCGCCAGCCGGGTTACGGTCAGGCTGAGATATGCTTCGTATGGGCGTACGGGTCTGAGATAAATTTCAGCCCAAGGAAAAAATATACTATAAGCAATGGATCAAAGTTCCAAGCAAAAATTACAGCGACCGGAGAGTGGCCCTTGAGTGCTCCTCACGTGTACTGCTACTTGCTTTGAAAAAAGAGAAGACAAAAAGAACAATACAGGAAACACGTATCCAAACATCGAAGAAAGAAGAAAATAATGCGATCCGGAGAGTTGCCCTTGAGTGCTACTCACGTGAATTTGCTCACTTGAAAAGAAGAAAAGAAGAAGAAAAAAAAAAGCAATCTGGAGAGTTGCCCTTGCGTGGCATGAGTGCTACTCACGTGTATCTGCTCACCTTTTTGGCAAGTGAAGAAAGAAAGAAATATGGATTTGGCTGCCTCCACAAGAGCATCGACCATCGGGGCGACCCGGCCGCGAGCCGGCGTCAGGCGAAGATGACCCGGTCACGGGCCGGCTTCTCCAACAACGCAATGGATTTCTTAAAAGTCGAGCTATCTATCGCTCGCAAATGGATTTATCAAAGTCAAGTTATTTATCGCTCGCAATGGATTCCTTGAAAGTCGAGCTATCTATCGCTCGCAAATGGATTTATCAAAGTCGAGTTATTTATTACTCGCAATGAATTTCTTAAGAGCCAAGGTATTTATTATTCGCAAAATGGATTTATTGAAGTCAAGCTATCTATTGCTCGCGACGGATTTCTGAATAACAAAGGCATCAATGTCAAGAACGTCCAAACAAGCTAAGTCATATTATTATCTAAACTTTTTCATATTATTATTTGCCGCCATCGGTTGCTGGATTGAAGACATGGATCCTACCTCTTATTGGACACATGTGAAGTTGTTCGGGTTACAAACATTGAACCACACGCGCGATCCATTGGAGGAAAATCCATGAAACATCTCTCAGTTTCGCCCATATTACATTTAGTGCTTCTTTTATGTCTAGTACCATTTATCTTGTTACAATGATTAGTCTGGCCCAAGAGCGCTACGCAACTCCGGTTAGCGATGCCCAGGAGCGCTTTGTAAACAAAAAATTAGCTTAGCCCAAGAGCGCTTCGCAACTTCGGTTAGCGTTGCCCAGGAGTGCTTCGCAAAAAAATCTTATAAGCTTGGCTCAAGAGCGCTTCGCAACTCCGATTAACGTTGCCCAGAGTGCTTCGCAAAAAATCATATTAGCCTGGCCCGAGAGCGCTTCGCAATTTCGGTTAGCATTGCCCAGGAGTGCTTCGCAACAGTATATGGATCAATGGGGTAATGTTGCATAGTTAAGCCTTTACTTTATAAACATTGATCCAGGTCTTGGGGGCTCTCACTTGAATAGTTTGTAGATGCAATCCCAAGACCCGGCTTTTATGCCACTAGTATAATTCTTGGTTATCTTACTATTGAGCTTGATGTGACTCGCACTTATATGGCCTGATTGCTCACCTGTAAATTCAATCAGTTATGAGGCCCATTGGGACTTGCCTGACCCTGTTTTTATCAGAGAAGTTGCGACAGAGATAATCCATGCGAAAGCCGGCTCATAGTTAAAGAAACCAAAAGGTTCATCTAAACTAAAGGATTTGCAGAACGACAGATCACGTTCATTAAAAAAGCAAATTCTCAGGGTGTACATACACCATCAAGATAGATATTTATGTTATTAATTTATTACAAGTCTATCATGCCGTATAATGTTATTTTGTGCCTAAGGGGATTTTTTTTTGCAGGATTAATCTATAACCCGGCAGTAGAAGCCGGGTCATCAAGTTTGGTATCTGCGAAGTCAGAAAATTTTCATGCTAAAAGCAATAAGGCCACGTGTTATTGTCTCCAACAAAAGAGAGTAAAAGGAATTTCTTGCTTGGAAGTGATGATGTGTGCAGCAGCTGGGGACTCAAAATAAAAGATATTATATAGAGTACCATTAGCAACTCACGTGGACATCAAGGCATCACTCCAGTAAAGGCCAAAATTATCTGAGTTCCTAGCTTGCTACAACGCTGGATGAGTTTCATGTGAGCAGCTAGCTATGGGAGAAAATCAAGTCTAGTTTTTCCTTCCACGTACGTGCATACAACAAGTAAATGAGAGTTGAGGAGGTGCTCAGTTCAATCTGTCAGTAAATGCAGTCCCATTATGATCATCATTTCCGGCTCGTCATTTAAATATTCAAGAGTTTGAAAACTTTCATACTGAAGTACAAAGGATCAGAGCAACGTGACCTGGTTTGCAGCAAGAGAACAAAATACGAGGTACCTTAGTCTCGTGCACATTAATCAAAAGACAAAAGAAGTGGAAAGAGCAGCCGGCTTCCGAAAATTGCGCATGTCCAGTTCGACAATCATCAGGTGATTCGAAAAGAGAAAAAAAGAGAGAAGAAGTCAAAGAAAAGAAAGTCGTGTGCTGTTGGTATTCGTGCGAGACAGTCGAAAGTTCTTATGGGAAGTTAAGCGAAACAGCCTGATCGCCGGCATCACGTGCGTCAGCTGTTCGACTCCGGGTCAGTGTGGCAGCGTTGCTGCTGCTGAGTTTGCATCGAATCAAATCTCTATGATGAAAAAGGGGCAACAAACCGCATACTGGTATAGATGCGTGCAAGCCAAGGTCAAGTACGAGTAAAGAGAAAGAAAGTAAATCATATGCACTAGTATCCAGGAGGATCAAAAACACCCTTGTGTTGCACGATTTCCAAGGCAAGTCACGGGAAGACAGAGAAAAAGAGAGGCGGCATACATGCAATCAAGAAGCAACCAGCAGTGGATGAAGTCCAAGGTTAAGGTTGATATAATTGCCAGCCTCAAGTTCGTGTGAAACCGGCTCAAGGACCAAGATGGTCACGCATTCATGCATGTCACGTATGAGAGGAAAAATAGCCCCGCTATGTTACAGGCGAACGAACTGATGCTTGGGGGCTACAAGAGTTGAAATATTTCTAAGTCATACAAATATTGAAGAACGAGCTCCGAGCTGCTACAGGCGTACACCTCGACGCTTGGGGGCTACAATACTTCAAATTTTACGAGGTTATAAAAGGAAAAGCGTGAGTCCCGGGTGGCTGCAGGCATGCAACCCAGCACTTGGGGGCTACACTAGTCAAAAGTTTATCCAAAGCAAATTATCAAAGTCCCAGGTGGCTGTGGACAGCTAACCTGGCACTTGGGGGCTACACAGTTCGAAGTTAAATTTTTCAAAGAAATGAAGAAGTCCCAGGTCGCTGCAGGTACGCAACCCGGCACTTGGGGGCTACAGTATTTGAAGTTCAAAATTTATCTAAGAGGTGAAAGATGCAAAAGTCTCAGGTTGCTGCAGGCACACAACCGGGCACTTGGGGGCTATATGGGTCAAAGTGTTCATCTATCTATCACAAGCACCAAGTTATCGCGAGGTGATAAACTCGGAGCTTGGGGGCTACAGGTTATATACACGAGAAAAATCAAAATTAATATTCTTGAGAACAAGTAAAACCGGAGGTATTTGCGCCGGGTCTTCAAAATCCGGGTCTTGAAAGACAGCCTCCATGTGAGTAGGCTCCATCAAGTCCGGACCGTAGGAATCTGGAGCATCCTTCAGCACAGGCTCCATATGAGTAGGCTCTATAAAAAATCGGGTCAGAGGACCCACAAAAGAAAATGTGGAAATATTCCTGGCAGGATTTGCTGGATGTTCTTGAGATAAATCTGGAGGCATATGAACCCAGAAAGAAAAAAGCCGGGTTATAAAATGGACCGCCAAAATGAGCTGGCCTAGCAAATGTAACCCGGGTTTTATCCCTTTAAATATTTGTTTGTCTTATTTTCAGGAGGTAAACCTGAATGCTTAAGACGAAGCGTTGAATAGATACCTGGAGGCGTATGAACTCAGTAGATAGTGGCCGGGTTATGATATGGACCGCCAAGAAGAGCCGGCCTAGCTAAAGGAAAAAGCAATGTAACCCGGTGATTGCGTGGATCACACGTTCGCTGGGAGACCCCAAGAGGAAGGTATGATGCGGTGTAGCAGCAGTTTTCCCTCAGTATGAAACCATGGTTTAATCGAACCAGTAGGATCAAGAAATCACTTCGGAAGGTTGTCAGTGTCGCGCTGACGTAGAATCTGCACACAACACAATCAAACTACTTTGCCCCAACGAAACAGTGAGGTTGTCAATCTCACCGTTTGCTGAAAACAAAGGATTAAACGTATGGTGTGGAAAACAGTAGTAAATTGCAGAGAATGAAAAGGAACAGTGTTTACAGTTGGTTGTATTATCAGTGTACAAGAATGGACCGGGGTCCACAGTTCACTAGTGGTGTCTCTCCATAACAGATAACTAACATGCTGGGTGAACAAATTACAGCTGGGCAATTGACAAAATATTGAGCGCATAACAATGCATATATATGACATGATGATTACTATGATATTCATGTGGGCATTACAACAAAATACATAGACCGTTATCCAACAGCGTCTATGACTAATAATCCACCGCCAGGTTGTCATACCGAGTTCCCCGTTGGTATTAAGTTGCAAGCAACGGATAATTTCATTAAGTAATGTGCGCAAAGTAAACAAATGCATTATACCTAACGGCGTACCCTTAAGCTAAGCATTGGTTATTTTATCCCTAGTGGCAACAACACATCCACAATCTTAGAAGTTATTGTCACTCTCCCAGATTACCAGAGACATGAACCCACTATCTAGCATAAATACTCACTCTTGGAGTTACAAGCATAATGTTGATCAAATAATACTGTAAAGCACATGTTATGAATGAAGTGATCCAGGTCAATGGTCTATAGTTTGCTAGCAAGTAGATAATGAGCAAACAACTGAATCATATAAGCAAAAACTTTTCATGAATAGTACTTTCGAGACAAGCATCAAGGAGTTTTGCATAAGAGTTAACTCATAAAGCAATAGATTCTAAGCAAAAGGTATTTAACCAACACAAAGGAAGATTTAAGTTTCAGCAATTGCTTTCAACTTTCAACATATATATCTCATGGATATTTGTCAACACAAAGCATATAATAAGTGCAATATATGAGCATATAAAAATTGTTGCACCAAAGTTGACACTAGTGTTTGCTTCTAAGATAGAAAGAAGTAGGTAAACTGACTCAACATAAAAGTAAAAAAAGGCCCTTCGCAGAGGGAAGCAGGGATTAAATCATGTGCTAGAGCTTTTTAAGTTTTTGAAATCATATAGAGAGTAAAAATAAGTTTTGAGAGGTGTTTGTTAATTGTCAACGAATCAGAAAATGGAAAGTACAATATGACCCCTGCCAACCAGACTTTTAAGAGCGGCTCCCATGAAGGACGTTATTTCTACCAGCAAGGCAGATCATCCCTCTTTCTCTTTTGTTTACACATGCAGATATTTCACTGTTTGTCATTGCTTGACTGATAAATCAGGGCAAAAATGTGAAGAGAATTAAGCGGTTAAAGTTGTAATTAATTGGGACTGGGCACCCCATTTGCCAGCTCTTTTTGCAAAATTAATGGATAAGCGGATGTATATGCCGCTAGTCCGGTGGTAAAGTCTGTTTGACAGTTGACATAAAGACATCCACCCCGTCCTCATGAGCTTGGTAAACATTGACACAAAATAGGAGTAATAAAGTTTGAATAGTTTAAAGGTAGCACATGAAAAATTTACTTGGAATGGCAAGAAAATACCACATATAGGTAGTTATGGTGGACACAGATGGCATGGATTTGGCTCAAGGTTTTGGATGCACGAGAAGCATTCCCTCTCAGTACAGAGTTTAGGCTAGCAAGGTTATTTGAAGCAAACACAGGATATCAACCGACACAGCAAGGCTTATATGAAAACATATTGCAAGCATTATAAGACTCTACACTGTCTTCCTTGTTAACCAAACCCTTTTACTAGAAAATATCTAGACCTTAGAGATACCAATCATGCAAACCAAATTTCAACGAGCTTTACGGTAGTTCTTCATTAATAGGTTTTAACTACATGATACAAAAGCTTAAACATGAACTACTTGATAACTCAAAACAATTGACAAGTATCAAATTATCCAATACAATGATCTACAAGAATATGTAAGCTTTTTCCATTATACCATCTACCACATGCAACATTTTCTGTTCCAACCAAACACCAATCAATTTATTTCAACATAAACTCTCCAAACAATTATAAGTGAAGCAAGAGAGTACTTTCTTTAAAAGAACTAACAGCTCTGAATAAGAGATGCATGCAAAACAGGAGCTAAAAGCATAGCAATAGCTAGACAAGAATACTCAACAAGTATAAGTGAAGAATAGGAGTATTCATATGAAAAAGCGGAGCGTGTCTCTCTCCCAATCAAGAATGCTGGGGTCCAATCAAGTTGACCATACGAAAAATAAAATACTGAAAATAAAAGCACACAGACGCTCCAAGTAAAGCACATATGATGTGAAAGAATTAAAATATAGTTTCACTAGAGATGACCTGATAAGTTGCTGATGAAGAAGGGGATGCCTTGGGCATCCCCAAGCTTAGACGCTTGAGTCTTCTTGAAATATGCTGGGGTGATCCATGGGAGCATCCCCAAGCTTAAGCTCTTCACTCTTCTTGATCACATTATATCATCCTTCTCTCTTGACCCTTGAAAACTTCCGCCACACCAAACTCAAAGTAATTCTCATTAGAGGGTTAGTGCACAATCAAAAACTCACATGTTCTATAAGGACACAAACATGACCGTTACTTTTAACATTAGCTACTGCCACTGATGTTATGTGAAGCTCTTCACCCTAAAAAAGAATTCCACTCAACACTAGTAAAAGAGAGAATGCGAAAAATAAAAGACAGAATCTGTCTAAACAGAACAGTCCGCAAAGACGAATTTTTTCGAGGCACTTACGTTGCTCAGATCGAAAAACTTTAAACTAACGAAAGATGCGTACATATCTGAGGATCACGCACAAAAAATTTCAGATTTAAATAATTTTTCTGTGATTTTACAGAATTAAAACGGTGAACAGCAGAAATCTGTTCCTGCGCAGAAATCCAAATCTAGCATCATCTTCCTATTAGAGGCAATACTTGGCACAACAATGCGATAAAATAAAGATACAAAGGAATTGTTACAGAAGTAAACAACTCCTTGACTCAAAAAAGAAAAATTGCAGAAATAAAATAATGGGTTGTCTCCCATAAGCGCTTTTCTTTAACGCCTTTCAGCTAGGCGCAGAAAGTAAGAATCAAGTGTTTCCAAGTGAGAAGCATCAACAGAAAGGTTGGAAGTTTTCTCAACAATGCATTGTATCTTATCTATATAAGTTTCAGAAACTCCTTTTTCATTACTTTTAGGCACACTATCCTCATCAAATAAATTTTCAGGAACAATCCAATCAAAATTCTTTTCTAGTGCCTCATGCATGCCTACAAACTTAAAAGGTATTGGTATCTTAACTTCCCCCTCATAATTAGTTTCTTTAGTGTATTTAAGCCTCTCTTTTTCCATTTCTCAAGTGTATTAGTAACATCAATATAATAGCCAAGCATCTTATATCGAATAAAAACTTTTCTAGCTTCTCTAGCAACATCACCAAATTCTTTAAGCAAGGTTTCTAGAACAAAATCTTTCTTTTCACCATCTTCCATATCATGAAGTTTAAGGAACATATGCTGCATTATAGGATTCAGATTGACAAACCTAGCTTCCAACATGTGAACTAGAGAAGCTGTAGCAATTTCATAATTTGGAGCAAGTTCTACCAAGGGTCTATCTTCAAAATCTTTAAGCCTACTAATGTGACCCAAGAATTCCTCAATGTTATCTCTTCCAATGATAGACCCACTACCCACAGATATGTCTTTTAAAGTATACTTAGGGAGAAGCATGATGAAATAACAGAAACTAAACAGAAAATAAACTAAATGCAAGTAACTAATTTTTTTGTGTTTTTGATAAATAAAGCAAACAAGACTAAATAAAAATAAACTAAGCAAGACAATAACAAAGTAAAGAGATTGGAAGCGTGAAACTCCCCTTGCAGAAATCCTCTTGCTTCCCAATATGGCGTCAGAATATGGCGTGTGGAAGGAAGGCAAGGAGATTGCTGAACCGAAGTGCTTCTGCTCCCCGGCAACGGCGCCAGAAAATATGCTTGATTGCGTGGATCACACGTTCGCTGGGAGACCCCAAGAGGAAGGTATGATGCAGTGTAGCAGCAGTTTTCCCTCAGTATGAAACCAAGGTTTAATCGAACCAGTAGGAGCAAGAAATCACTTCGGAAGGTTGTCAGTGGCGCGCTGACGTGGAATCTGCACACAACACAATCAAACTACTTTGCCCCAACGAAACAGTGAGGTTGTCAATCTCACCGGCTTGCTGAAAACAAAGGATTAAACGTATGGTGTGGAAAACAGTAGTAAATTGCAGAGAATGAAAAGGAACAGTGTTTGCAGTTGGTTGTATTATCAGTGTAAAAGAATGGACCGGGGTCCACAGTTCACTAGTGGTGTCTCTCCATAACAGATAACTAACATGCTGGGTGAACAAATTACAGCTGGGCAATTGACAAAATATTGAGCGCATAACAATGCATATATATGACATGATGATTACTATGATATTCATGTGGGCATTACGACAAAATACATAGACCGTTATCCAACAGCGTCTATGACTAATAATCCACCGCCAGGTTGTCATACCGAGTTCCCCGTTGGTATTAAGTTGCAAGCAACGGATAATTGCATTAAGTAATGTGCGTAAAGTAAACAAATGTATTAGACCTAATGGCATACCCACTATCTAGCATAAATACTCACTCTTGGAGTTACAAACATCTACTTGGCCAAAGCATCTACTAGTAACGGACAGCATGCAAGATCATAAATAACATATAAGATAGATTGATAATCAACTTGACATAGTATTCAATATTCATCGGATCCCAGCAAACACAACATGTAGCATTACAATAAGATGATCTTGATCATGATAGGCAGCTCACAAGATCTAAACATGATAGCATAAATTGCAGAGAAAAATTCAATCAGTGGCTTGGCGGTAAAAATGAAATTCTCAAGGGATGGAGGTAACAACATACCATTCCGAGAATATTCTCCACATGCATGATCGAGTTGAAATGATTTCGAGGAAACCAGACAATTCACTCAGATCCACGGCGACATCTTTCAGCAATTGCACGTGAACCAGGGAAAGTCACTTCTAACTCTAGAACACCTACTTTGTGTAGACACAAAGTTAGTTTCAACAATTTTCCAATGCTAACGCCCAATATCCAATATAAATCTCCTCAACCATGGAGAAGATAGGAAGGTAGTTGATGGGCTCAACCACAAACTTATCCAGATACTCCAAGACGGTAGACTCATATTTCACCAAAGCGAGGCATTAGTATTGGTCAGACTAACACATTCTGGTAGGTAGGTCTGAGTTTGATTTGACGATAGCCCAATTCAAATCAAAAGATTTGTAGGATAGCATATCCAGAGAGGGGATACCACCTAGCTTCAACACGGACAGACTAGACATCCCATTGAGAAGGAACTATATCAGATAGAGCTTTTGTCTTTTAACTCTCCAAGTTGTTTAAGCTCAACCGAATAATTCTGGACATCCAGCACGATTTTCTTGGAGAAGGGAGTTATTCAGAGGACCAGCTTACTCATAAGCTCAACATCACGGTCAGGTGACAACCCGGCGATACTTCCGGAAAGACCTCCAGAATATCACGATCCACATGTAGGATATCACGACATACCGGTGGATCTTGAGTTCGAGAGAGGATCATGCCTTTCAAGGCACAACGAGAGGGTCTTGGGAGTTTCGGCACAAGCCTAGCTCTTTGACCGAGGGAGTGCATCAGAGCCAACTGACTTGGTAGCACTGTCAAACTCAACTTATTGAGTGGCTAACCAATCATACTAAGGAGGACAATAAATGTCCTTGGATTATTGCGCAGTAAGAACTGCTGAGAATATCCGATAGTTACATTATTACTCACGTCTCATCACTCTGGAGTAATAAGTCACTCGGAGATCGGAGAGTAACAAAGTGTAAGCGCATCACTTCATCAGGAGGATCATGGTACTTAGCTCGATACCCGGATATCAAAGAGTGTGACACTCTAAGGTGGAGCAAAATAGAAGCTAAACAAGGCCCTTCTTCTGCAGATTACAATACTTTACCCTGGTCCGAGAAGTGGACAAGGTACTAGAGTTATTTCTCCAAACAAGACGAAGGGGAAAAATCCTGACGGACCACAAGAGTAACTTGCATCGGAACATACCAACGCACGATAAAACTTTACTGTCAAAAGACAGACAAAGGTTGGAAAGCAGATCAGAGTAAGAAACATGCTCAGGAGAAAATTCTGAGATGTTGAAGATGCACCGGTTATTACTCAGTTGTGATAACCATGCCCAAAAGGAGAGATGCAGCTGAGTCATGAACATAGATGGGGAATTCGCTAAGCGAATTCTGGTCATAACCCAGATGATTCCAAGACAGAATCTCCAGCTATGGCAGAGTTAAAGTTACATAGCCATCCGAGGTGTGGGAAATTAAGGTTCAACCATTTACCACAGACCACATAGAGGACTTGGGTTAAAAGTCAGCTTCATGTGCCGAGAATCATAAATAGCATATCGATCACATGGGTAAGAACCCACACAATTCAACATGCCAGAATCACAGCACAATCCGGGACCTTCGGTTCAAGACCTTGGGTTCCTCCATTTCTGGGTTTTAACCGTGGTCTTGAAGAATTGGAGTTGCATCGGTCCGGCAAAAGGAGTTGGAGGCTCTGAATCCGACAACCTGATACATAACTAGAGATGGATCACAGCCTTTAAGATCTCGTGGTTCCTGCTCCGACGCCTATTTGTAACTCGGAAGCTGGAGTAACAGGTTAACAGATTTAGGAACGACCCACCCAACGTGTCACCTAATTTTTGAAACACCAGATGAGATAACGAAACCTTTTTAAATCAAATGGAGGTAAGGTTGCTCCGAGATCAGAGGGTAACCAGATAAGGAGTAAAAAGAATCCTAAGATGGTTTTCACAACTCATTTTTAGGTTCAAAATAATCTTCACAAACACTAGACTCAACATCGACCAGTAGAACGGGTTTCCTACAGGCAGTCCTGCTCTGATACCAACTTGTGGCACCCTGACCCGACTGCTATACAGTGATACTGTGTCTCCGGTTATCCGATACCACCAGACACATTATCAAAGCATAATAGAGAGATCAAGACTTGTGGAACAACTGGCACATCACAGACTCTACGACACAAAACCATATAGTTCAACTCTTATAATAGAGAAAGATAGCAAATGACAACCAGAGGTCACAGACCCAACATTACAACATGCGGAAGCGAAGTGTGTTGTTCTAAACAACAAGAACCAAATTATGGCCTAAGAGGCCTGCAAATAAACATCCAGCGCCAGCTGTTCCGGGATGTCCCAAGCTGCCACCTGGGAACCCCAGACTACTCGTCGACGTCCACAAAGAACCCACCTTCGAGGTCGGTGAAGTCCTCCTCTGAAACAAAACAAACGACGTTGAGTTCGATGAACTCGCAAGATTATATATAGAGCTTTAGCTCGATGAGGCTTTCAAGGTTTTATGGCTGTTTTGCATAAAGCTGATTTTATTTATGAAAACATAACTCAAAGGCATCGACTATTCAGAGTATTTTTAAAAGGGGTAAGAAGTACTCTTTCTTTCATCACCTTTCTCAACATCAACCATCATCATCAACCACTGTACCTGTACATTAAAGGCACCTCCCCGAATCACCCTCGAGTAAGCTCACCTTGCAATCTTGAAGTGGCACCTTTAGTACCCAGGTTTTAATCATTCCGTTCAAGTTATTCTATGATCTTATCGTCCTTTCCCAAGTTGTCCGTAACCGTGGACACGGCTTTTCGAAAAGATTTACCCTGCAGGGGTGTACAATGTTTACCACGCGTACCGTCCGGCCCATTACCTGCGCATTAGCTCTCTTCCTTGGAAAGCCGGCTGGGTGGGAGCGGTGTCGACTTCTCCCTCGTTAAGGACTTTCCAGGATCATCAGTGGCAGCAGGACAGCCAGTGCCTCCAACACCCGCCCCACGGCCACTTATTTTCCTAACACCACCATCCTCATCTCAGTTCACACCACCATCATCACGCACGCGCAAATGGAAGCCCGAACTAGAGGACCCTGGCTAGCCCCGCTCGAGTTATTTAGTCTATGAGGGTTCCTGCACTGCGAATGCATAGGCCTCACGCATGGTTGCACGCTCAGTCTTGGTTCGGGAGGTAAAGAACTCGCACCTAGGTGGCGAGAACGAGACAAAGCACCACAACCACAGTGGCCTCTCATCCCCACCTTTAGCATCTTATTACCTGTCACCACAATTCTCCACATCATCTGAACATTTCACACCTGTTTCCAACATGAAATATCCATCGGACGGATAACATTTGCCTAAGCATGGCTAAGCATCAACATAGCATAGTTTAGTATCTCAGGCCAACAATACAACCCTATGGATAATAGGAGGGAAACAGGTATTGGCATCGGAAACTTAATGCAACTATAGGATACTCTAATCCAACAAAATTGACATTTGGAACCGCATGCAATATTATAGTGGAGAAAATAATTGCGGAAACAAAGGATAAGATATGCTCAGAGGGGGGATTACGCTTGCCTTGTTGAGCGGAGGAGTCAAACTGCTCGTCGGAGTAATGATGTTCAACTCCGAACTCGTGATCTACCGGAGAGCAAACAACACCGGAAAGCAAAAACAACAATCAACACATGGCAATTGTGCAATGCATACAGAAATGATGACATGACATTTTAGATGCACCCTAGAAGCATTGAACATGATTAACAAGTTAAATGGGGTCCCCATTATATTTATTGTATTATTTGGAATAAACCCCATATTTAAACTTAATGATTCTAATGCTACTAGAAGTACATTATTGTAATTGTGATCAATTATGCATGATGATGATGATTCTGGGTGATTCGTATTTTTCTGAACATTTTGGTATATTACACATAATTTTCTGACGTCCCGGTAAAAAGTTATTATATTTATTAGTTTCCTCTTTTAAATTATAATTTTAATTGAGTTGTTTTTAATCAACAATAAACTTAATTACTCGCGTACGAGAGAGAGGGGGTGGGACACGACAAACATCGGAGTCGATGTTCCTAAAGCATGAGGGGGAGCGGGAATCATGTGCATAAGGGAGAAAATTGGAAAAGAAACCTCTCCAAAAAAACAGGGAGCCGGCCTCCAGCCCGGCTGGGCCGGCTGACAGGCCGGTCTCGTAACAGAGCCTCCCGGCACACAGCCCGGTCTGGGCCGGCTCTGGGCCGGCTATGGGCCCGAGGGGATCGGCATGTGGCCCGGCTAGGCCGGTCTAGCGGCCGGTCGCGCGAGGCAATGGCGACGGAAACATCGTCGACGGCGGCGAACGGCTACGGCGAGGTGGAGCACGGAGCAATGCGAGAGGGGGAGAGGGGAAGGTGCGCAACGGCACGGGGTGCTCACCACGAGCTCATTGGGGGGGGGGGTCGGGGTGGCCGGAGGAGCGACGGCAGCGGCGGATTCGGGCGACGGAGCTCCGGACGGCAGCGGCGGAGTTGAGGACGGCGCGGTGAAACGGCGGCTTCCCCGGCCGATTCCTCTGGCGTAGAGGTGGAACGGACCACGGCGGAGATGGTGGTGGTCGTGGATCTGCTCCGGAGCTTCTCAAGCGGCGGCTACGGGCACAGCGGGGGCGGCGGCCATGGCGGCCCGTGGGAGAGAAGAGGGAGAGGAAAACAGTGGAGCAGGTGGGGGAGGTGAGGGAGCAGTGGCGAGTGGGGCAGCGTGGAGCTCCTCTTGCAGGGGGAGGCAGAGGAGGAGGGGCCGGTGTGGCGTCGTGGCGGTGCGGCACGAGCAGCGCGCGCGCTCGGTCGCTACAGGAGGAGGGAGACGCAGTTTTACAATTTGCCCCTGGAGCTTTTAAAAACATCACAGACAGGTCCTTCTCAGTACTGGATACACTGTTTTTGAATTAATTGGGCAACTTAAACACTTCCAAAAATTGTACAAATTTTTGGGTAGCCTCCTTATAATAATATGAAGTTCCCCTAATTTTTACAGATTATTTGAAAATCATTTAGTAGGAAAACAAAATAGGAATTGCTTATAGGCATTTTTGAGAATTTCCAAAGTAATATTCTTTTGGAATTTTGAAGCAAGTCCAAATATTGGTTTGAGCTCTTGGAACTTTCTCGACAAATATGAGATGTCAAAGTATAATTTTGTTTTGCAAGTTTGAACACTTGCATTGATTTGAGATTTTGTTTAAATAAGTTTAGCATTTTGTTTTCCAAAGTTGTCAAACCCAATTTGTGTGTTGTTTAGTAACTTAATATGGGTGCCATGATGCAATGCAACACAAAAGCGAAAATTTTACCCGGGTTTTTAGGTTTTCAAACTTTGGGCTGTTACAGAGTTCCCCGTTGGTATTAAGTTGCAAGCAACGGATAATTGCATTAAGTAATGTGCGTAAAGTAAACAAATGTATTAGACCTAATGGCATACCCACTATCTAGCATAAATACTCACTCTTGGAGTTACAAGCATCTACTTGGCCAAAGCATCTACTAGTAACGGACAGCATGCAAGATCATAAATAACATATAAGATAGATTGATAATCAACTTGACATAGTATTCAATATTCATCGGATCCCAGCAAACACAACATGTAGCATTACAATAAGATGATCTTGATCATGATAGGCAGCTCACAAGATCTAAACATGATAGCATAAAGTGGAGAGACAACCATCTAGCTACTGCCATGGACCCGTAGTCCAAGGATGAACTACTCACGCATCACTCCGGAGGCAGGCATGGTGATGTAGAGCCCTCCGGTGATGATTCCCCTCTCCGGCAGGGTGCCGGGAAGAGCTTCTGAACCCTCCCGAGCTAGGGTTGATGGCGGCGGCGTCTCTGGAACTTTTCGTGGATAATGGCTCAGGTATTTAGGGTTTTCGCGTCGGGAGGAATAAATAGGCGAAAGGACGGCGGCTGCGGAGCCACGAGGGCCCCACACCACCCCACGGCGCGGCAGGGGGGCCCGCGCGGCCCCATGGTGTGGGCGCCACGTGGCTCCCCTCCGTGTCTCCTCTGGACTCCGTCTTCGTGTTGGAAAAATAGGAGGTTCTGTCCAAGTTTCGTCCAATTCCGAGAATATTTCCAGACTAGCTTTTCTGAAATACAAAAACAGCAGAAAACAGGAACTGACACTGTGGCATCTTGTTAATAGGTTAGTCCCAGAAAATGCATAAAAATGCTATGAAGTGTATATAAAACATGTAATAATTGGTATGATATCAACATGGAACATCAGAAATTATAGATACGTTTGAGTCGTATCACCCGGTCTTAACGTTTAATGAGTATTTCTTATTTTCAGAAGGTTAACCCGGACACCAAGGATAGCGGCTCTCCCTGAGAAATGAAGCTTAAAGCTAGAAGAGGAGCACGCCAACCCGGCGCCCGAGTTACCCTGGGGGCTACTGATGGGGGGATTATAACCCGGTAGGCCCACAGAGAGGAAAGCATGACCCGCCAGGCAGGAGGCCGGGCGAGGCCAGCTATCATCATCATGGGTTGGGTTACACTGATGGGCCGGTGAGCTTGTCGGTAACCCGGTCTACACAAGGAAGGTTCGAGAAGACCCGGAGGCGGTACGCATCACGGAGTCCAAGACTTGGAGAACACGAAGACTAGAAGAGCTAGAGCAGGATTCCAAGTACGGGTATAACCCGGCCTTACCTTGTAAGCGACGAGGAGACCCGGATGTCTTTATAAGCCGGCTCCTAGGTCATAGATAGACAGATTCGAGAGAGAGGTCTCAAGCCTAAGAAGATAGAGCTCCCACGCCGGAGTCATCCAAACCCGGCGATCGCCATTGGCGCACCATGTAATCTATTATCATATAGTGAGTTAGAGCAGGACGTAGGGATCCTCCATCGAGGGGACCTGAACCTGGGTAAAAATCATATTCTCCCCCATAGAGCTAGACCAACTCCTGGACACCAGAGCCGCCTTGCCCCTCAACTCTAGTTACCCTATGGTAACATCTGCCGTGACAACCCCACGACAAGCTTCAGAACCCTCCCGAAATAGGGTTGACGACGGCGGCGGCGACGAAACTTTTCGTGGAATAATGCTCGGGTATTTAGGGTTTTCGGGACGGAGGCAATATATAGGCGAAAGGGCGGCGCGTGGGGCCAGCCGAGGGCCCCACACACCACCTCGACGCGCCAGCAAGGGGGGCCGCACCCTAGTGGTGTCTAGCTCCCCTAGGTCGCCTCTTCGTGCGCCCTTCGGACTTCGTCTTCGTGTCAGTGAAAAACTGGGCTCCGTTGATTTTCGTCCAATTCCGAGAATATTTCCTGACTAGCTTTTCTGAAACGGAAAACAGCAGAAACAGGAACTGGCACTGTGCCATCTTGTTAATAGGTTAGTCCCAGAAAATGCATAAAAATGCTATGAAGTGTATATAAAACATGTAGCAATATGTATAAAACAAGCATGGAACATCAAAAATTATAGATACGTTTGAGACGTATCAGTGCCATCTTTGGTGCATCTGGATGATGCTCCAGGAATTAGTTGCGTAACTAGTTGAATTGCAATTGGCTCTTAAGTTTTTCTGCCATCCCACAAGGCTCACATGTAAACAAAAAATGCACATAAGTATTTAAATTTTCATTTATGTTTAACATACGCCAGTAATGCGAGCTATGTAATGATCATCAACCAAGCTGCTCAGATTTGGTCCAACAACTTCAATTGTTAAGGACTACGTTGTAGATTATGTTTCACGGGGGCATTACTAATAACTTGGTTCTTTTTCGCTTCTTTGAATTTTTTGTTTGGTCCCTTTCCTTGTCCTTGATTGCGAGGATATTGATATTGCTCTTTGGGGTCGCTCGGGACAACACGATGTACAACCGTCCATGAGAAAATACTGGCCTCGGTAGGTACGCTACGACAATCAATACAGTATGCCCTTGCACCTTATTGATCATCGTGGCAATCCTGAGCCTGGTCGGGAATTATTTTCTCTTGGCTCTGAACTGGAACATGTCATCGTCGGAGGGGTAAAAAGGTATCTAAGGAAGAAGCACTCTCTGCTCATCGTGTTGTCTCACCATGATCTCCGCGTCTATGACATTTCTCTGGAACCCACGGACTACAAGCCTCGTGTCGTTACACACCCTGTTAGTTGGGTCGGTGTTTTTCTTTAGTATAATGGGGCAGTTTATCTTCAGTTTTACGACTTGGGGGGAGACATCCCATTAGGAGTCAGCGAGTTAAGAAACTCAGGAGGGTGGTAGCCATGCAGATTGTCCTTACACTATCAAAGCTATGGAAGATCATCTCCCACTCTGAAAATGCTCAATCATGCCCCTGTTTATCATCAGTGTTGTTGTCTTTGTGGAGATGATCGCTCGGGAAGTCATGTATTTTTGCTGTCTATGGTAGGAAACACATGGTCGATTAACTTCTCATATGTCGTCATGTCGCCCGCCCGTAGACGCAAACATATATCTTTAGGGAGATGGATATTGCATTCATTGTCCGTTTACTTTGTGCCATTACATACCCTTAGCAAGAAATCCGCGAACCACCAGTCGTTTTGCACCCTCGTGTTGTTGAGGAGCCGTACCTAGCGCATGCCCTTCTAGAGGTTCAAACTCTATAGGACGCATCGATTATTTGACCTCGTGGCCCTTTCCTCACTACCGGACACCTGCCTGAAGTCCTCACAGAACACGATAGTCTTGCCCCCCCCCCCCCCCCCCGAAAGGTCGGCCCGATAACCCATTATATCGCGCATGTTTTCGTCATGGTGCCCTTGTCTCGTTGGATAAGGGAAGGTATCCTTAGGAGCTTGCTGTCCCACTCTGCTTACTGAAGCATCATGATGCCCCGGAAATTCACTTTGGCACCCGAGCTCATATGCTTTGCTTAACTAAAAAAATTAAAAACATAGTTAAACATTTCAAAAAATTCTGAAACAAATTGGATACAAATATATATAGGTTTTCTACGTAGGTGAACATTTTTGTGATGAAAAATCATTTGTTATGTTTTGTGCAAAAAAACAAATCAGTGGCCAAAATAAAATTGAAATGTAGTATTTAGAGTACTGATTTTGTTTTTCCGCACATAGCAATACAAATGTCATTTCCGCATGTACAACACTTGTATATGTTTGTCTCCAGAAAATTTCAGATTTTTTTTATTTTTTATTTCTTCAATCAAGCAGGAGCATTTGAGCTCGGGATCTAAAACGCCGCTCCCCACGATACCCTTTTTTCAATGTTTAGTGGGATCTTGAACCTCGAGTAGGCTATCATGCCTCTAGGCACGATGGATACAGCGACGCCCGACGTCACTGTGGCATGTAAATGTAGGTCTTCCCAATGCCTCTCGGGCCATCGACGAAGAATATGCCCCATCGTCTTGATAACCACAAGTGTAGGGGATCGATTATATCACTTCTCGACAAGTATTGAGTGTTGAACGCAGAAGCAGATAAAGGTATTAGTTGACAAGATTAGTAAGAATTAACTGTAAAATATGCAAAGTTTTGAAGTTTTTCAGTTTAAGTTGCAGGAAAGTAAATTGCAATTAAATATAAATAACAAGTATTGGAAATAGCTATTCACAGAGACAACCCAGTGCTCTATGCAGCAAGAGGATAAGCTCGCGGTACTTCTAATAAGCGACAAGCGTTCCCCATGCCAACATGGTACTTAGCACACAAATTTCCATATAAAGCATGGTAAATATCTGGTTAAGTTTTATTCTTATTAGACTCTAGGTGAAGCTATGTACATGCACAATTACACCCTTTATGACCAAGGCGCATAACGGAGATGGGGGCAAGAACGGCGAGAATACTAGGATGGGGTCCGTCGAGCCTTCTGGCCGGGGTCGGCGAGGAATGGAATGGCGACAATTTGTTCGGTTGATGTCGCTCGTTTCCTGCTCGTTTTGGTCTCTCGTTTCCTACTCATTTTAGTCTCATGGGCCAAAGAAGATGGACCAGTACTACAATGCGCTCTGGGCTAGGGGCGGCGCCAGGGTATGCCCCTGTCTTCCATGGAATACCCATGATTTAGAGCAAAAAATGTGCATGTAGCCCAGCCCATCTAACACAGAAACCAGCCCACCTATGGACGCATCGTTCGCCTGCACCGCTGCCTCGCTCGCCCCTGTCAGTCGCATCATGCTCGCACGCACACAGACGCCCTCTGAACCTCTCCCCGCTCCTCTTCCTTCCATCGACCACGACCTAGGGCACGAGCTCGCCCTGACGAACAACCGCCGCCCGATGGAGCCTGGAGCAGGCGACGCCCCCGCCGGCCCGCCCGTCCCCACGCCCGCGGCGGCTGCGCCCCGGCCCCCGCCCCTCCCCCGCCCGCGCCCCGCCACCGCGTCCCCGAGCAGCGAAGAAGGTACGGACGCCTCGCCCCCAATTTCGTGGATTGCTTGATTTGCTTCATTGCTTGCTCCTACTAGTTTCTATAATGGTGAATTGACTAGATGTAAGTTTTTAATTTTCTGTTCCTTGATTTCTTGTACCGTAGGTGAAAAAGAGTTGTATTGTTGGCAGTCCCATATTTGCAATGTGGGAAAAGGCTTTAAAGACAAGGAAAACAGATGAATCATCCACACCGAATCAGACAGCAGTTGCATCTAATACTTGTACTTCTGATGTTCATCTTGAGAGCAATTTGCAATTGGTGTTATGGCAAGAACCGGAGAGTAGAGGAGAAACCTCAACACCACATGTGGAAGTAGAAGATGATGATTCTATTGATGAAGATGATAAACCGATGCAAGCAGATTTGGAGGCACTCGAACATGATCCTAGGAAGCGGATTCCCATCTCAGTGTATGCTGTCAATGACCAAGGTAGAGTACGAAGGAGATATATTGAGATGGGGCCATGTCAACCAAAGAATCGTAAGTTTGAGTTTACAAATAAAAGCGGAAGAGAGCGTCGCTTTTGCGGTGCTTGGTTTACAGACTTTCCATGGATTGAGTATAGTGTGGAAAAAGATAGAGCTTTTTGCTTCATTTGCTATTTGTTCAAGGATAAAACAAGATATCCCGGTGGAGATGCTTTTGTGAAGAAGGGATTTAATAACTGGAACATGAAGTCGAGATTGAAGAAACATGAAGGTGAGGTTAGTAGTGCTCATGTTGAAGCTCAAGAGAAGTATGATAGGTTCACTACACCACGAACATCAATTCGGGAGTCTATTGCTTCAAATACCTCACAATACAAGGCTTTGTATAAACAACGTTTGACATGGACACTCAAGTGTGTGAGGTTTCTGTTGCACCAAGGCTTGGCATTTAGAGGACATGATGAAAGTGAAGACTCGCTAAATAAAGGAAATTTCCTTGAGCTTCTAAATTGGCCAGCAGGAAATTTTGAAGAGGTTGAGAGGGTTGTTCTCAAGAATGCTCCACGGAACTGCAGGATGATTCACCATGATATACAACAAGAGGTGATAAAATGTTGTGCACAAGAGACTACTAAACTAATCATTGAAGAACTTGATGGTGGCCATTTTGCAATACTTGCAGATGAGTCTAGTGATGTGTATCAGAATGAACAGTTGGTTGTTTGCTTGAGTTATGTTGATAAGAAAGGAAGGGCGGTTGTAAGATTTCTTGGTCTTGCTCATGTTGAAGATACTACCTCTTTGACACTAAAAGCTGCTATTCAGAAAATGCTTATGAACTACAATTTGACCTTTGCAATGGTTCGTGGGCAAGGATATGATGGAGCTAGTAACATGAAAGGTAATGCTAATGGCCTAAAAAAACTGATTATGGATGAGTCCCCTTCTGCCTATTATGTTCATTGTTTTGCCCATCAACTACAGTTAACTCTTGTTGCGGTTGCAAAGGAGAGTGGTGATTATACTTGGTTCTTTCAGCAGCTTGCACACTTGTTAAATGCTCTTGGCGTGTCTTGTAAAAAGGTGAGAATGCTTCGGATAGCTCAGGCTGAAGAACTCATTCATGCATTGGAATTGGAAGAAATAGAAACATGGAGTGGGTTGAGTCAGGAAATGGGTTTGGAAAAGTCATGTGATACACGTTGGGGCTCTCACTTCAAAACTGTGAACCATGTCATCTCTATGTATGGTGCACTACGACGAGTCCTTCGCAAGATTGGAGACGAGTACCATGGTGCGGAGGCACAAGCGGCTCTATCCATAGAGACAAGATTTCGATCATTTGAGTTTGTTTTCATGGCACACTTGATGCAAGAAATATTTGGATACACAGATAAGTTATCTAGAGCTTTACAAAAGCAAGACGAAGATATTGTTCATGCTATTGAGCTTGTTGGTGACACAAAGTTTTACTTGGAGGCTTTGAGGTCCGATGTTGGATGGGATGATTAATTTCTCACAAAGGTCACATCTTTCTGTACAAAGCATAAGATCAAAGTTGTTGATATGGAGGGTCCTTACTTTCCCGTTGCCCGGCCTAGAAGGGGTTTATGTAATGGTGTGATCAATTACCACCGCTTCAAGATTGATATGTTTGTGGGTGTCATTGATAGGCAAATATGTGAGCTGAATGGCAGATTTGATGAGGTAAACACATAGCTACTTTCTTGCATGGCAGCATTTTGTCCACTTCATCTATTTGCTGCTTATGATCAAGAGAAGTTGGTTAGGCTTGCTACAAAGTTTTATGCTTCTGATTTTACAAGTGATGAACTGGCAAGACTTCCATGGCAACTAAACATGTATGTTGCTAATATGCATAGAGATGAAAGGTTCAACACTTGAAAAATCTATGTCAACTTTCAGTTATGCTTGTTGAGACAAACAAGCATGAACAATATCATATTGTTTACAAGCTTCTTAAGTTGGTATTGATTCTGCCAGTAGCTACTGCTAGTGTTGAAAGGGTATTCTCTTCAATGAGCTATCTGAAGAATAAGCTAAGGAACAAAATGGGTGATGACTATTTGAACCATTGTTTGATTACATTTGTTGAGAGAGAATTCTTCAATCAAGTAAAGGATGAGGATGTCATCAATCTCTTCCAAAAAGGCGACTGCAAAGTTATATTGTAAGATGGGATATCATCACTTTATCAATCAAAAGGTACTTATATATTCATGTCGTTATGGTCTGATACATTGAAATATTGCTATTGTCGTTATGCTAGTGTTCTTTTATTCATATATTGCTAGTGTTGTGCGGTTTGGTTCATATACTACATTTAGAGCAAATTTTTTTTTGGGCGGAATACCAAGGCTTCAGTTCCTGGCGCCGCCACTGCTCTGGGCCAAATCAAAAATTTATATAAGTAACAGGCCGGAATAATGGTTGCACCCCAGGCCATGGCGCTAGTTGCCCAGACCCCATCTTCCGCCCCTGCATAGAGGGGCAGAGCTGGGGGAGGAGGGGTTCGCTCGGATTTGGATCCCATACGATGGGTCGAGAGAGAGGGCGAAGAGATGCAGAGAAAAAGAGAGGATGAAGAAGATGATCGATGGTGTTCCAACAACAAATGAAGCCTTCGCCGACTAGATTTGCCTTATTATTATTATTATGCATTCCTGCACTTTTGTATCTTTTTTACAACATTCCTGCACTTTTGTAATTCATATACAGAAATGAAATAGGCCTCCAAACAGGCAAACACGGTGCCCACAGGCTGAGTTTTTTGTTTAGTTTTGAAATTAGGCTAAGTCGGCCCAGCACGCACACATGTTGCCGACTTTAGAGCGCGACCGACCTGCCAGTCGACGTACCGGATCGAGTCCATCAGCTTCAAGATTCGTGCCGCCGTGCGCACCTCCGCATCTCTCTCCCCCCCTGCCCCTCCTCCGGACGGACCCGACACCAACCCCCCCCGTCCCCAAATCCCATCACGCCACCGCCGTCGCCTCCTCCTCGGCGGTGAGCCACCACCACCTCCGCCCCATCCCTCCCCACTCAGCCCTCGCATAAACCCCAAGCCAACGCGGGCCGTCCACCTCCGCACGCCCGCCCACCCGTGCATCGGGCTGCGGCTAGGGTTTCATGCGCCGCAGCCGCACCCGCCGATGTCGCACCCCGGCAAGTTCGTATCCGTCAACCTCAACCGATCGTACGGCCAGTCCGCCCAGTCCCAGCATGGCGGCCGCCCCTCCCGCCCCGCTGGCCCCTCTGCCGCCGGCGGCGGGGGCATGGTGGTGCTCTCCCGCGGCCGCGGCTCCTCCTCCGTGGCCAAGCCGCAGCAGCCCAAGCTCTCCGTCCCGCCGCCGCTGAACCTCCCGTCGCTCCGTAAGGAGCACGAGCGCTTTGATGGCGCCACCGCCACTTCGGGCGGCGGGGTCGCGTCAGCCCCGGCCCGATCCGGCGGGGCCGTGGCTGGCTGGACGAAGCCTGCTCCAGCGTCCGAGAAGCCACTTGGGTCGGCACCGCCTCCCAGTGGCGTCGCCAGGCCCCCCTCGTATGGGTTTCAGGAGAAAACCGCCTTCTTGCGGGGGGAGGACTTCCCTTCTCTCAAAGCAGCGGTGGCGCCACCGCCTCCGCCGCCTGCGCAGCATCGCCAGAAGGACGGTGATGGGGCTCGGGCCGCCACACCGGAGACACGGCCGATGCCCCTTGGCATGCGACCTCAGGTGTTGCCCTTGCGTGGTGCTGAGCCCTTGGCTTCTGGTGGCTCAAGTGCTGGCGTCCATGCTTCAGTGGACAAGGCGCAAAAGCATGATTTGGGGC
Source organism: Poa pratensis (assembly GCA_947311845.1). Taxonomy (NCBI): domain Eukaryota; kingdom Viridiplantae; phylum Streptophyta; class Magnoliopsida; order Poales; family Poaceae; genus Poa; species Poa pratensis. The sequence goes on from CAMZMU010000096.1 coordinate 84,591,163, forward strand.
CTCTTCCGCTTGTGCGGCTTAGGTATAATTCTGATTGGGCTGATGATGAGCGTGATACAGGGCTGAGTCTCCCAGAGCGCGACACTAGAGAGAGTGGATTTGGTAGGAGTGAACCCATGGCTTCAGGGCGTGACGTTTATGGTGCGATGAGGGAGCCCTTAAAAAATGACTCTTTCGTTGCTGCCACTAAAGAGAGTGGGCATGACGGTCCATGGCGATCTCCTATGCCAAACCACAATAGAGAGAGGACAGATGGACGCCCATACAGTGCAGGGAAAGGAGGCGTTGCTAATGGTGCCTCCAAGGATTTGTGGAGTTCTAACAGGGAGCCGACTGTCCGATCCTATGGGCAGGATGGGACAGAACTGCATGGAACTACACAGGTGAGAGGCTGCGGGTGAACGTCACACTGATAATTCCAATAACTGGTACAGAGGGAATTCTTTCCAGAGTAGTGCTGTTTCCAAGGTGCAGCCATATCTTGGTAATAAGGGTCCTTTGATTAATGATCCTGGAACAAAGTTTGGCAGGGATAAGTGGCTCATCGGAAGCTCTGTGAAGCCTTTAGTCGAGGATATCAGTTTCAATAGCATTTCTGCTGTTAATTTGAGTTCAATAAAGAAGAAGAAAGAAGCAACCAAACCATCAGATTTTCATGATACAGCAAGGGAGTCTTTTGAGGCAGAGCTCGATAGGATCTTGAGGATACAGGAGCAAGAGAGACAGAGGGTAGTGGAAGAGCAGACCAGAGTTAGAGAATTTGCTCGAAAACAAGATGAGGAGAGGGAGAGGCTGATAAGAGAGGAAGAGGAGAGGCGGCGGTTGGTGGAAGAAGAGGCAAGGCAGGCTGCTTGGCAAGCTGAGCAAGAGACGCTGGAAACTGCCAGAAGAGCTGAAGAGCAGAGAATTGCTAGGGAGGAAGAGAAGATGAGGATTGCTATGGAGGAGGAGCGGCGCAGAGAAGCAGCACGTCAAAAGCTCATAGAATTGGAGTCAAAGATTGCTAGACGACGCGCTGAATCAAACATGAGCGGTGGAAATCTTGTTTCAGCTGCCAATGATGAACTAGCACTTGGAGCCTTGAAAGATAGAGATGTGTCACAGTCTACTAATGCTGGTGAAAGACGTGATATTGACAGAATGGGGGAGCGCATCAGTACCTCCGCAGCATCGGAGTCTTCCAATCTCAGCAGGTACAGTGATACAGTTCCAAGGGTGCTGCACACTTTGGGAGATGGACACTCGTGCTTTGTTGATAGAGAACATGTGTATCACAGTGCAGGGGCTGCATTTGAAGGCCAGGAAAATCCCCATTACAATCCACGGCGTGACACTTTGGGTACAAAGAGGGGAAGTTTCCCTAAGAAAGATTCTTATGACGGATTTGGGGCATTGTCAGTCGGGCCATCTTCGAGAGGCCAAACAACTGATTCACCATGGGCACTGGAAGATTACTGTCAAGGAAGAGTTCCGAGATGGGATGCACCAAGGGAGAATGACCGTTTTGACAAGCAGTCCGAATTTGACACCGATTTTTTTAACAGTGACAGGTTTGGAGATGCTGGATGGCTGTCTAGTGGTTCCTACGGAAGCCCCAATGCTCAGCAAGGAGATAGGATGTTTCAAAACTCGGAGACTAATGACTTCTCATCTTTTACAAGATCCCGCTACTCTATGCGGCAACCACGTGTACTCCCACCACCTGTTGTGACTTCAATGCACAGAAGTGCCGTTGGTGCTTCCACTCAACGTGCCAATTCATCTTTCATTGATGGTGGAATGAGAGAGAGTTCCAGTAGAGATGATGAACAAACTATGCACAGTCAATATGGTAGCGCATACCAAGAGGTATCCCACCAGCCTGGGACACCAGCTGAAGACCTTGTTGTCACAGAACAGCATAGTGGGGACAGGGCCAACCCTATTTTGGGCTCACAATCTTCTCTTTCTATTTCAAGCCCTCCTAGCTCACCTCCACATGTCTCACACGATGAGATGGATGTTTCTGGTGATTCACCTGCACTGCCAACTTCTGCTGATGGTGATCGGACTGTGGTATCTGACAATGACCATATGGCTTCAACCCTAGATGCAGCAAATGTAAGCAGAATTGCCACCTCAAGCACAGCTTCTCACATCGAGGATGATGAATGGCCAATTGAACACAATGAAGCCAAGCAAAAACAGGATGAGTATGACGAGGAAGGTAATAGCTACCAGGAAGATGAAATCAATGACGTCGACGATGATAATCTTGACTTGGATCATCAGTTTGCAGACGGGCATCTTGACTTGGATGATGAGTTTGCAGATGGGCATAATACACCTGTAGAAATGGAGACGGTTATACTTGGATTTGATGAGGGTGTACAGGTTGAAATTCCCCTGAATAGTGAGGTTGAATTAACTCCTGTGAAGAGCACCGAGAGGGAAGTTGGTGTACACTCAGGTGTCGTGGAGCAAGAGTTGTGCAATGGTTCAGTTGATCCTTGTGACCTTGTTACAGAAGCAGAGCAGAGACTGAAAAACTTGAATCTTGATCAAACAAATGCCTTGACAAGTGAATCTAATGGTGATCCATCCGGTAGCACAGCCGCGTCAAGCTCCAAGTTACCTCAGGCATCTTTCGCCCACACTATCGAGTCATCAGCTTCAACAGTAATTGACCAGAATGAAGTTCCTGTTAGTCTGCAGTTTGGTTTGTTTTCTGGGCCATCTTTAATACCAACTGCAGTTCCAGCCATTCAGATTGGTTCCATACAGATGCCAATCCATCTCCATAATCAGATTAACCCATCCCTGGCTCAAATGCTCCCTTCATCAGCTCCTTTATTCCAGTTTGGTCAGTTGAGGTATGTCCGCCCTGCTTCCCAGAACGTTCAGCTGCATTCTCAGGCGACACCCTCCGTTCATTCCCCCGCGCCAGCTCCATATATATCAAAACAGAATGGTTCAAGTTGTCTCCCTAATGTGATGAATCAAGATGCAAATCACAATGTCCCAAGAGAGGCCGTCTCTTCTAGCTTTACTGATAAATCGATTTTACCTTCACCCGAGCTTCTGTTTGTGACGGATCGTTCAAATTTTCACCAGCTCAATGCACCTGCAAACAACCAGATGGTTGATGTAAATGGATATCACAGCAGGCTAGACAGAATTTCGGTTGAGGAAAATGCAAATTCTGGTGTGTCAAAACGTGAATATCAGAGGAATCACAAATCTACTTCTAACAACAGAGAATCTTCTCAATTTGGCTCATATGGGAAAGCCTTGAGTGGCCCGAAGGCTCCAGGTGCTGTATCTGGTGGAAGAGGGAGGAGATATGGTTATGCTGTTAAAGAATCTAATATGGGATCAACAGGTTCATTTGTTGAACCTTCTCATAAAGATTCCAGAGGAATCCAAAGAAGGTCTCGTAAGAATATAAGAACTGAATTTCGAGTACGGGAAAATGTCGAGAAGAGCCAAACCCAAGTTTCTGAGTCATTTAGCCATGACGAGCATAATGATATGCCATTTCCCAATGGATCAGCAAGGGAGATTTCAGGGAGAAATGTGAACAAAATAGAAGGTGACAACTCATTTAGGGCAAATGAAGCAAGTGATATTAGTGGAGCAGGTCCTTCATCTATGTCTGCTGATTATTACAGTAAAACAGAGAGAATTGCGCAGAAGGCTCCATCTTATGAGAGATCTCATTATGGGAACAAGAAAGCTAGAGCATCTGAAGGAGATGCTAATACCTCGTTGCAGGCTGTACGCGTTGTTAAGCAGCAAGGCATTGAAGCCCCTGTTGACGCAGATGGTTTCATTGAAGTAAGGTCCAAGAAGCAGATCATGAGTGTCAGAAGAGAGCAGAGGGAGAAGGAAAATAGATCCAGATTAAGGATGGCAAAGGTACCCCGTTATCATCTTTTAAATGATTATAAATTGTTGCCTTCTACATTTTTGTCTTCCTGAAATTAATGCTTTGGTGTTTGTTGAACCAGGCTCCTCGCAAACAGCATCAGATCTCTCTACACAGTTCTAGCAGTTCAAGTTTTAATAACAAGGGAACAGTTTCTTTGGGCGAGCACCTACAAAGAAAGTTTCTTCTGGTTCTGTCCTTGCAGCTGAAGGAAGAACTTTTGACCACATCGGACCATCATCTTCACTCATTGGTGAAACTTCTTCAGTGACACCCACAGGGCCACCTTCAGCCAACACAGGATCTCATACAAACTACTATGCCAAGAAGTATGTAGCACTATATCTAGTTATGTTCATGCTATTTAACTAGGATTATTCTTTAGGACTTTGTTTAAAAAAAACTTTTGCAGGCCAATCCAAGGTCAGGCAACCTCCGACTTGATCACTTCTAGTGCTGCAGCAAAGCTCGTGGCAGGCTTATCTGAAAGCGATAATAAAGCGTCATCCATTAGCACTCCATTTAACATGGGTACCTGGGATAGTTCACAAACAAACCAGCAGGTAGATCGCTTTCTCAAGTTCTCTTTTTTGTTTGCCTTGGGGAACCCTTTGTTATTGTGTTTCTGCTGACTTCCTCTTCCATGTGCAAAGCTAATGTGGATAGTTCTATGCTACTTATGTATTCTGTGAGAACAATGCATTTATTCCCCTCCAAACCAGATAATTTCGCTATTCCCCTTTGCAAATGATGTGAAGTGAGATAGCCCTATACAAAAATGCTGGATTGCGACTGCGTGTTACTGTTGGGAAATCTTCTTTTTTGTTATTATTATATTGGATCTAATGCTGGAGGATATGATCATTGCTATCTTAATTCGGCAACCTTATTTACTATTTTTATTGCAGTGTTCTAACTTCTAATAGGGAAATCAAGCCAAATTGTTCTCTGGTTTTATCCCTTTATGCACTGTTGGATACTCTGTTCCCTTAATTTTTTTCTTGTGTTCTGTACTAAGGTTTTAGGGAAAGGTAGGATAAGGGCTCTCTCCTAGGTCTAGCCGTCTAGGGGCAAGATAGAAGTATTCCTCTATTTTCTTGCTTGATAATTCCTCATAGAGGGTTCTCTTTGCTTAGAGGCCTAACTATCCAAACTAAGTAACAAATTGCAGATCTTATTTCTAGGTGGCTTAAGGGTAAGGCCCAAGCTAAAGGATATCTTCATGTTTAAGAGGATAAACTACCGAACTGAGAGATTACAAGGATTCTCTCCCTAACTCTGCTGGGAGGGCCATGTAATACACATGCACATAATAATTGGACATTATCGAACTTAAATTTTCCTGATTAATGTGCTAAAAATGATTGAATTATAAGGTATGGCATTATATTTGATGAAAAATCTGCTAATATGATTTCATTTCGGCAAATCTGAATACTATATATGTTTTCTGGGATAGCATATATTTAAGTAGTGGGGAGTATTAATTTTCTCAACATATTGTGGTTCCACATAATATTTCTGAATTGTCAGACCGCTATTGCCTTGTTGGTCCTTTAAAGACTGGTTCTCTTAACTATAGATCTCCTACAATTGTGTGCTTGTATAGCTTCTGACAACTTGTGCCCATCATAGGTTATGTCATTAACTCAAACTCAACTTGAAGAAGCTATGGAACCAGCAAAGTTTGAACGAGCAGGTTCTGCCTTTCCTTTGGAGTCCAACAATGCTCTGTCTCCCACAATAACCACCGAAAAGGCATACACATCATCTGCTAGCCCTATTAACTCTCTTCTGGCGGGGGAGAAGATTCAGTTTGGTAAGCACATCATGTTTGTATTAGTATTGTACAATGCTTCCAGTCGCTGGATTGACGGTGAAATAATAACGATGCTCAGGTGCAGTTACCTCGCCAACAGTACTGGTTTCGATCACCCGAACAATTTCAAGTGGTCTTGGTGCTCCAGGTTCATCTAGGCCTGATATGAAGATTGACCGAAGCTTGCCTGGTGATAACAGTGGTGCTGCTGCTTTGTTCGATAAGGAGAAGGCTACAACTAAAGAACCAGGTTCAAATCCAGAGGAGGTTGAAGCTGAAGCTGAGGCTGAAGAAGCTGCTTCTGCTGTGGCTGTTGCAGCTATTTGTACTGATGAGGCAGTTGCATCCGCCACTGATGCAACTGCAGCTTCTGCTCCAGACAACAAAAGCTTTAGCAGTAAGGATCACACTGGGCTGACAGCAGGAGGTATGATCTTCAGGTTGTTAATTATTTGACTTTAAAATTACCTTTTTTAGAGGCAGCTGTATTCATGGAGCTTAATCAAACTGAAGCAGGGGCAGTAACAGGTCAACGTGGTCAATCATCCAGAGAGGAGCCACTGACGGTTGCTCTTCCAGCAGACTTGTCAGTTGACACTCCGTCAATGTCCCTGTGGCCTCCTTTAACCAGTCCACAAGCATCGGGGCCAATGCTTTCTCAGTTTCCTGGTGCACAACCGTCCCATTTTTCCTGCTTCGAGATGAACACAATGTTAGGAGCACATCCTTTTGCATTTGGACCAAGTGATGAATCTGCTGGCACTCATGGTCAACAGCCTCAAAGAAGCAACGCGTTACCTTCAGCACCATTGGGTGCTTGGCCGCAATGCCACCCTGTGGTGGACTCATTTTATCGCCCCCCTACTGGTTTCGCTGGCCCTTTCATTAGCCCTGGAGGAATACCAGGCGTGCAAGGTCCTCCACATATGGTGGTCTACAACCACTTTGCCCCAGTTGGGCAATTTGGTCAAATGGGGCTTGGATTTATGGGAGCCACTTATATCCCTGGTGACAAGCAGCCCGATTGGAAACAAAACCAAGGACCTTCTGTTGGCATTAGCCAGAGTGATCCAAACAACCAAAATATGCTACCTGGTCAAGTAGCCTCACACAGTGTTCCTACTCAAGTGCAGCATCTGCACCCAACTTCTATCATGCCAATCCCATCCCCACTGACGATGTTTGACATGGCTCCGTTCCAGGTATGCAATAGTTCTAGATATCATGTATAGAGAATTGAATTGGTTCACGCTTCATGCTTATATGTTTGGATATCAGAAGGGTGAATACTTTTGTTTTTAGGATCAGAAAGTTCTGTCTGATGTAAGGATCGGAAAGAATAATATCTATCTGATGTGCATAACTGGATATGCATGAATCAGTTAGGTACTTCATGACAGCATTTACTGTAGCTTACTCCTATGCAAGAATGCATTATTGAGAACATGTTGCAGACGTTTTTCTTGCGAAGCATCACATCTGTTTATGCATCTCTATGGCTTAATATAAGATGTTTTAGCTTTTGACCACATGCACATGCACACAAATGTATGTAGACACATTTTTGTGTGCATGTTCACTCATTTTAGTGTGCATATAGACAACATGTGTAACACCTAAAACATCTTATATTAAAAAACGGAGGGAGTATAATTTATGTCATACAAATGTGCAGTAGCTCGCATATTTCAAATATAAGCAGTTTGCATTAATTGAAATGGATTTTCATCCTGTAATTTATTAGATAACCTGTTTACGAACCTTATTTTATTATGCCACAGCATTTCCTTTGTTTGTGCTGTAATTAACTCACGTCACTATCATTTCAGTCATCTGGGGACATACAGATGCAACCTTGTTGGCCACATATGCCTGTACAGCCTCTACACTCTGTTCCATTATCAGTGCAACTGCAACAACATCCAATTGAGGGAACAGCGGCACCACAGTATGTTCATAACATGCAAAGCAACAAGTCAAGTACAAATGAGCGGTTCCAGGAGCCTTCGACATCGGCCATGCTATCGGATAGCAACAAGAGCTTCCCAAGTACGGCTGCCTCTCAGTTCTCCGATGAGTTGAGTCTTGTTAAACAGCCAGCCTCCAGCAGTTCAGATGCTAAAACTATTCAGCCTTCATTTGTCCGGACAGGTGTGATCAGCAATGAAGTCCCAGATAGTGCCAAAGCTATGGTTAGGACGAACCCGCCAAATATGAACCCTGGAAATGCTACAGGGGTGACTAGCAACCCCAACCCTGGTCAGGTTGCCAACATGCCCTCCAAGCCACACCAGTCTTCGTCATCATCCGATCAACAGTACAAACATCCAGTTAATAATCAGGATCACCGGGCCCGGGTTAGCCAAAACACTGGAACGGTAAATGAATGGCACCGTCGGTCAGGCTATATGGGGAGGAGTCAGAACTCGGGTTCTGACAAGAAATATGGCACTGGTAGGATGAAGCAGATCTATGTCCCCAAATCGTCATCTACAAATGGCCCCGCCCCATCAGGCTAGAGCACATATGCTTTTGGCAACTCAAATTTCTGTGCATGCGGAACATATTTCGCTCTGTGTCAACTAGTTTGTTTGGTGATTATAGACTGTCCGTGTTCTTCTTTTTTGGTTAATTTTCGTGCATAGAGAAAAGAAAAGGGCGATGTGGTTGCTCTTGGAAGCAATATTGCGTCAAATTTTGCAGCCGACCAATCTGATGTGTATGTCGGTTGTGTACTATCTGAATTGTTATTACGATCAATATATACTTGTTGCCTGATGGCTCAGACGGGCTAGGCACCTTCTGAGATGACCATAATGGGGATGCAAACATGCCTTCTGGAATGTCCTTTGCCCACTCGACCATACATTTTTTATTATTGAAGTACACTTTTTTCATTAACAGAAGGACACCGAGCTTCCATTGTATCTGATGCTAGTTGTTCTCAACTGAGATAACTTACTCGACTGAGACGACTCGGAGCAGAAGAAATGATTGCAAAACATGGTAATTCATTTCTTGGCAGTAGACAATTGATTCTCGTTGAGCTTCTTCAAAAACATTGTGCAAGTAGCTACCGCAGAATTAAAGCTGCCGCTGGGTATCCATTCCCCACATCCAAATCCACTAGACGGGTAAGGCGCGATGCCGCGCCCAATGTATATTAGAGTATAACATGTCTTTAATACTCCATACATATAAATAAGTGTATTATTTATAAACCTATTTGTTTCTATTTTGTCATCTTGATTGTCTAGTAACCGTTTTTTTTCTGTCACAAACCAAATTCACTTCACACAAAACATTATAGGTAAAAAAAAGCTATAGATATGTCTTGGTAGGTTTTGAAATAATAAAAGTCACTGGTATTAAAAAATACTTGCGCATGCAGACACATTTAGCTATCCTATACGGGAAAATGTTGCTTAATAAAATTGAGGGAACCGTTTTTGTACCAAAAAGATTCAAACAACAACAATTACTATTTGAAATTCTAAGTCATTCCCAAAGGTTAGAAGAAATACCGTCAGACCGTAGATATAATTGTCTTGATTTACCACTACCATGTTGTGAAACAAAACAGAAAAATTGCATGGTATTTCTTTGAGAACGTTCTTTAGAAAATCATAATAAATTGAGAATTAGCAAAAAAAAAAATGTAGAAGACATCGTTGCTGCAACGCTCATCTTCTCGCCCGCGCTGCTCCAGGGAGAACTCTAGAGCCAGGTCTCCCGTATCAGACGATGGCGGTATGTGGCGCTAGGAGAGAGAATTGCGTTGAGACGCACGTCTATAACAACGAGTCTCGACAGCGTAGTGCAGCGGGTTCTCGATGGCGGACTCGTGCTGATGGCCGCACGCGGGAGGGTGGCGTTGTCTCGCGCGCGTCGTCGCGACGTCGACGGCATGTCAGGCAAGGTCAGTGTGTTGATCTCTTCAAAAATGGGTAGACTGAAGAGGGAGGTAGCAACTTTTAGTGTGTACGTAGACTATGCGTAATTTATTGGACCGGTTTAGATTCCCGGCTCGCCCATGGTTGGTTTTGTGAGTCGTCTGATTTAGATGACGTGTATTGGTGTGAGGTTAGGGCACTTGGAAACAATCAGAACCACTCCATAATATTTTTTGGCATTGCGACACATATCGAGAAAAATGACTTTGACCGATTGATATATTTGTTTTGTGAGACTGTTGAATAATATAATAAAAAAGTTGTATGCTCATTTTTATGTCCTGCAAATTCATGTCAGGAGCATAACCTATCTCTACTATTTTCAACACGAATGGATGGTAAAAATAGAGTGTACGGCTAAGTGCATGTTAAAAAATCTCTCTGTGCAACCGGCCACACAATTGCGGAACGCCCCGAGACTAGATACCAGGTAAAAACGCTTTTTTACGACCTGAAACGTGGAACCACAAGCACCCAGCAGTATATATTTTAGGAAAAAATATTCACAAACTGAAAGTGCGGCCACAATTAAGATTAGATCTTTTTTTGGAGCTCTACCTTTTTATCATGACCTGACAAGTGTGGCCACAATTAAAGAGAGCTATCTATTTGCACAATGGGGCCACAATTAAGAAGATATCTTAATTTTTTAGATAGCTTAAACGTGGACCACAAACATCAAGAGCTATATACTTTTAGATTTTTGTTGCAACCTAACAAGTGGGGCCAGGATCAAGGAGAGGGCTCTATTCCTATAGAGCTTAGTATTCTTAGAATATCTTAATTTTTTAGATAGCTTAAACGTGGATCACAAACATCAAGAGCTATATACTTTTAGATTTTTATTGCAACCTAACAAGTGGGGCCAGGATCAAGGAGAGGGCTCTATTCCTAGAGAGCTTAGTATTCTTAGAGATACCCACACTATTTGTGTAGGGTATGGATAAGCAAAAATTATCCATTACAATCTGGGTACGGGGAGGGTAATTGCCCATGCTACCCATTGCAATCTCGTTCTTCACTTTGTCTCTCTCTGATCCATTTTAAGCTACAGCTGTGCATCCCGATCCGGCTCACCAGGCCACGAATTTCACCAGCAGGGCTCTCGAACCGCCACACGCTCGCTCATTGCACGTGCTCTGCTCTGCTCGCCGGAGAGATCGCGCGCACGCCGGCGACCGGCGGGCGGCGCACAGGTCAGAGTGGCAAGTTATAGGAACTCGTCAATGGCGTGGGCGAGGCCTTTGAGCCGCCGCAGCCAGTTGCGGACAGCGCTGTCGCCGTCGCCGCGTGGCTCCGCATCTGCGGTGAAGAAATCACGTTCGCTGCCTCCTCCTTTAGATGTTCGCCGGCATACCCGTCGCGCAGGGCGAGCCACGTCCCGGCGCGGCGGCGACTGAGGAGTGTCGTGGCGGAGAGCTTGCGCACCCGACACACGTGGCTGCCGCCGTGCGCGAAGGCAGGTTGGAGCGGCCGTAGGTGAGGTAGGCCATGGCGACGGTAGCCGGGCGGTTGGAGAAGGTGCCGTCCCACGCCTGCTGCACCTCCCGGGCGATCTCCGACGAGGTGACCGCGATGAAGACGAGCCGGCCGAGGCAGAGGTGCAGCAGCCCGCCGTACTGCTCCGCCAGCGACGTCGGGCCGCGGTGTGTCAGCTCGTCCGCGATCGTCATGTCGCCGATGATCGGCATCGGAGGCTGCGGCAAGTCGCTTGGTCGGTTCACTATACGAATCGATCAAGCTCACTATATGGCCACGAATCGATCGAAGTACTAACGTCGAAGAGCAGAAGTCGCTCGCTGCTGTCGTTTACTCGTTTGTTGCTGCATTTACGCGCATCCTGAAGGCCAACATGCTTACTCAATGGATATGGGTAGAAATGGGGAGGGTAAAAATGGGTGGAGGGATTAGTGGGTATGGGTGTGGGTGAAGCACGGGTGTATCCATATCCTCCCCAACGGCAGGTCTACGCAGAATCACATGGTTCTGCAAATCTTCATAAAAAAATTACCCGTTTGTGCAAGTAGTGTCAGAAGGTCAACGGTCACAAGGTCAAATAGGACATATCGGGCAGCTGGTCTTGTAAGACACACTAACTCGAGCACATGAATCAAACTTCTAATCCTGGTTTAACTTCCAGGAAGCTGTTAGAATCTACACCTTGCATACTACTTCCTCCGTTCCAAATTATTTGGCCGGATGTATCTAGACACTAAACAAGTATAAATACATCCATACTTGTACAAATACAAGTCAACTAATTTGGAACGGAAGGAGTACCGTATCTAGACACTAAACAAGCATAGATACATCTATACTTTTACAAATGCAAGTCAACTAATTTGGAATGGAGGGAGTACCAAGCATACTGTCCTCGGGACCAGCTACGATTTTGTCACTATCTACACATAAATACACGGACCTTCCACACAAAACCTGTACTGCTCTTCTTTCTGAAACAAACACCGCTACTTTCTCATTATTTGTTCCCACCGGCAGCTATCTAAATCCAGTCGATTTTTTTTAGACAGACCATCTTCTTGATCCGTGGCTTTTGCAAGATCCAGGGTACCCAGTGTCGAAATCTGATGAGCTACCACTGTAATCTACTTCCACATCATGGATGGCCTCCTGTTGTGGATTTGCACTTTCAGATAGAGCAGCCTGGTCATATACCATCGATTTAAGATGTTAACATAAGTTGACGGAAGAAGGATGGCAGAAAGATAAGAATAACTCGAGTTAGATGTTCGTTACCGGACCGCTTAGTCGCTTACTGCTACATACTCGCATCTGTTCCTCCCTAACCGCAGTCTCGTCATCAACAAAATTCTGATCTGATAACTCTGAAGAAAGACAAGTGCAGTTCGCTTCAATAATATAAGAGAGGGTTGTAAATTAAGTCGGTACGGTGGGCTTATATTATCCCAAAATATGCTACTACCATCGAAACTAGAATGCTACTGTTCTCGGAACAGAGAGGTCAACTGTGTGATGGGGCATGCTAGAGAACTGTATATATTTCATGATTTCAAGAGCCATACTAACCAAGTAACCATCTGATCACCTGGTAGAATATAAATATATATAGCCCCGTCTAATGATTTTCCTATGTACCATTCCCACAACTTAAAGAGTTAAATGTGCTGTTCAAAAGCCTCTAGATAAGCTACCTGTTCCAGAAAGGGAATGCCCATGCCAGTGCAAATAGGAAGCAGAAGACCCTCCAAAGTTCTTTCGTCCTGCATAGTAACTGATTCCCTCTTGTCTTGAATCACTGGTTGATGCATCATCATCTGTACAATAAGCTCTCCTGTCATCCTGATCCCCGTCACATGAAGTATGTCCCGCCTGTGATACTCTGGACTGGGCTCCGTCAGCCTCAATCGTCCCACAATACACCTGCTATTTGATTTGTAAGAGAAACTTCATATACCACAAATAAACAATCGTCTCTTATTGAGAATGAGGTGGTATTGTATATACCTGATCAACTTGTTTGCTTCCATGATTTCCATTATGAGTTTTATGTCTCCATACACTTGGAGACCAACAGAATACCCCGTTTGAGTTGACTTCTCCATCATATAATTTAGTAACAAATGATAACTCCAATGAGCTAATATAGAGCATGTGCTTCTCATCTGTCCATCCAGTCGATGAACCGCTCAGTGGGTCCTAATTGAAGAAGAGCAGGAGTAAAGCAACTTTCTTGATAATGGCTTCCATAGCACTGATCTGACACATTTTTTTTTAAGACAGGCAAGGACCTCTCTAAATATATGGTTTAAGATCTGAACAACAGTTCTTCTGCCCATGTTGTTTTAATGTCAGTGGAATTTGTTCATACTGGAAGGAAAAATTGAAATTGTTTAATTTATAATAGGAGTGTCTCTAGTCATATGAATTGCCCCCACAGAAATGTTTTGTCTGGGTCCGCCCTGTTCTCATTGCAATTCAAAATTAACATCTTGTATACCTCAATACTGCTTTTGTGGTATCGGAAAGACCACGTATAGTACATATCAAAATAATCAAAGCAAGCTGCAGTGCAGGAACGTAGAATAACAATTTATTTGATTCTTGGAACTGAAACCGTGCCAAAATTTATACATGTAGTCAGACAAGCAATGATCTCATAAAAAAACTCATTAACAGACATGCTGAGGCAGCAACAAACAATTAAATGACAGAGCCGGCAATAACGTATTACTCTTCTCTTGTTTTTCTGCAGTTTGCAGGGTTCTACATCAAGTTCACACTAAATTCACAACGAAGGCCTGGTGTGGTTTGGAGTGAAACCACTGCATTCTCAAATTGAAATTTAATTTAGCACCTTAGATACAGTTCTAAATCTAAAATTTGTCCCGGATGGCTTCTCCGTGGTGTGGTTGCACGCAGACGCCCACGCGCGCGCACATGGCTGTATTGCCTGTAACCTGTCTTCTATGAAACAATGCACTATACTTTAGTTTACCTATATTTAAAAGTGCAAGTTCAAATAAAACATAATGTGTCGTACTGGAACTCGAAATTTCGAACAAATGACACATGTGCAGTAAACTTGGAAGTATATGTATACATCTATTCAGTTTATTCTGACGTTTGATAGTGGATTGCATGAAAATTGCACCGTAATCCTTAGTGCAGCTAATATATGCCTCACAAACACCCCCCTAATGTTAACATATAGAACTATGTCACACAAGTTAAATGGGAATATTTTATCTTTCTCTTCCCAAAAAGAGTATCATCAGCTTATCGCTGATGCACCAACTTTAACCTTGAGTTGGAAGTTCACACCAATTCCACCAGCTGCATAAGTCTGATCAAAGGAAGCATCCACTTTAACTTCGAATTGGCAATTCACACCAATTTTTACTCCGACCCAACACGAGCCCCGAACTATCCACGCTCGCAAGCATATAAAAGGACAGACCCAATGCTAGAAGCTCTCACACCAGGTGGGGTCTAGGGAAGGATTATACGAGTCAAGCCTTACCCCTGCAAAGTGCAATGCAGAGAGGCTAAGTCAAACCCAGGACCTCTTGGCACAAGTGGGGAGTACTTCACCACTGCGCCAGGCCTGTCCTTCATAAAAATACTAATCCCAGTGGCTTGCTACAGTAACATTTCTGACCATGATTTTTTATGCCACTCCAATTCTGAAAATACTAAGAAAAATAGTTGCATGCCCCGACAGTTGGGTCAGATCAGCCCGGAGTCGAGAAATGTTGTTAAGTGTATTGCAAGGTCAGAACACCTGCTGTTACGTGCAAGGAAATAATAACTCTAGTGCTTTGCACAGCGAGTGTCAAATTAGGTGGAGCAAACAGTGACGTCCTCAAAGTAACACCACCACCTACCTACCAAGAATAGAAAAAAGAAAGGAATGGAAGGAAAAGCATCCAAGTATACAAAGAAACAAAGTAAAATGTAAAGAAACTACATAAACCCGTATCAGGTCACACTTCACTAATGAAAAGAATAATTATGGCCCTGTTATGGCTATCCAAAGCTGGTATACCATATAAGTTATTTTTTCCTTATAATCTTCATCATGCAAAAAATGTCCCTTGTGCCAACAGGTTCACTACCACACACCTGTGCGCTGCAACTACTCTCTTTGTGGATGATCATGGATCTTTTTGCAACCCAGTCAACTTGGGAAGTTACATCACATTCCAATACTGTGTTCTAATTCTTAGTAAATTATTATTAATAGTTGGTCAGCTCGGTTTCAAAAAAGTAATAGTTGGTCAGCTCAGTCAAAGTAGTTTGGAATGTACCCAAATTGGACATACCTACACCTTATCCCAAGCCTTACTTCCCATGCACAATCGACAAACAAACGGAAGTGTACTGCATACGTCCTCCTCCAGAGATTCTCACCAAAACAATTAGACAAACAAACACAACAAACATCACAACCACCATAAATATCTCTACAAGAAATAAAATAACAAGACCGGCTCTACAAGAAATCAGAACAAGAAAAGAGGGAGAATGTAAGCAAGAAAAATTATGCAACCAACTGGGCACTGATTAATCTGTTCAGACAAATAAGATGAGTGGCACGTATCAGAGTGTTATGTTATGTTAGAAAGCAAACTATTGGAAATGATGAAGCACGTGCATCAAAATTACATACAAGCAAAAAAGCTCATCGAGGAATGCTGGATGCTCTATAAATCACATATACAACAATAACTATTTAATCCATATTTCCTCATCATTGGCCACATTTTTTCGTCGTGATCGTTCCCAATATGCGCGCATAATTCACATTCAGAAATAAAAACTTGAATCGAACATCCAGCTTCAGGCCAATTCTCACCAGACCATGGTGATTGAAATAATATCCATAACAGAACCCTAAGCAAAAGACAACCTCTAAGCGCGCAATCTTAAGCGACCGCTAGGGGCTTTTAGTTCAAGCACGTACTAAGCAGACAGCATCACATCATGCACAGGCAGGTCGGAGTACAAGAGCAATCAAAGCAATTCATTCCCCAGAAATGCCCAACCGCAGGCGCGGAGCATCACCGATTCACCGGTCACCACGCATGCTCCAACAATCTGTTCATCCCGCGTGAATAATAATAAAGCAAAAAACGTAAACGATCCTGACCCGTCACACTGGACCGAATCTAGAAGCGCTCCCATGTCGCTAAGCTAAAACCGCCGCAACCCGAACAGCGAATCCGCGTATGATCATTCGAAGCCATAAACAAGAGCAGAGGTGTGTGAACTGGAGATTACCCCGAAGCGCAGCGGATTGCGCGGCGTCTCGCCCTCCATCTCGCGCCGAGCGAATCCCCCCGAATCAAAGGGGCCTGCGCGCCGTCAACGAAGTGGGGAAACGGACGCTCGCACGGGTAGGCTGTGGAGGATCAGGAGGAGGATAGGATTTCGCGAACCTTGGCGGTGGCCGGAGTGGGTGCCCGCCCGGCGAGGGGAGGAGAGAGGGTGAGGGGAATGGAAAAGGCAAAAGAGCAGGGGCTCTTTTATCCTGCGTGGCACGTTCGCTTTTCCACGTGGGAGCGAGCCCGGTGGTCGACACGTGGGCTATAATATCTCAGGCCGCTTTGCTTCGCTCCGCTTGTCCACCGCTCGCACGGTCGCACCTGGGTTGGGATGGGATCATGGGATCCTCTGCGCAGAGGGAGAAAAGATTTGGTGCAAAAGTTAGATACAATTTTATGTCTAATAAGTTGCACCTATCCCAAAATAGCTTAATAGCTTCTTTTTTTTGCAAAACATAGAACAACGCAGACGCTTATATACACGCGCATACACTCACCCATATGATATGCACACACGCAAACCCTACCTCTATGAGCACCTCCGAGAGACTGAGCCGGTGGATCAGGTCTTGAAAATTGACGAAGTCACCACGGACGCCTCGCTGTCGACAGTAACGTCGCCTCCCACTGAAGAATATTCCACCTAAATGAGAAACACCAACGTCAAACCTGAGGTTTGAACTCTGATGGGCTGGGGGTACAACCACTCTCCTAACCATCCAAC
The DNA here is from genome assembly GCA_947311845.1 of Poa pratensis. Taxonomy (NCBI): domain Eukaryota; kingdom Viridiplantae; phylum Streptophyta; class Magnoliopsida; order Poales; family Poaceae; genus Poa; species Poa pratensis. The sequence goes on from CAMZMU010000096.1 coordinate 84,608,372, forward strand.
CACAGGTTGATCCTCAAATAGCTTAATAGTTATTTGACATGTGGGCTCATGACCACTGTACCATAGTTCTATACTGTAGGCCATAATTATACGAAACTTTAAAAAAAAATACAACATAACGGTGGACTACGGTATGACAATTTTTTAAAAAGAGAAGCCCCAAATTGTTGGCCTACTTCTATAATGTTATGCTTTCTTTTAAAATTGTCGTTTAATTATGGTATACTGTATAGAAATACGGTACAGGTAATGGGCCCACATGTCAGATAAATGTTAAGTCACTAAATCAACGTCTTTTGGCTAGGTGCAACTTGTTAGAACAAAATTTGAGGCTAGCTGCAAAAAGTGTTTGATTTTTATCTACTAGATTCGAACGACGCGGCTTGCCACGCGGCGCTTGTTAATTCTTTTAATTTTTTGCCCGTGGTTTTCACATTTTATACAAATTATTAAGAAGATGGTTAATATCCTAAAGTATAAGCTAAACAGAATTAAGTTTGATAAGTATAAGCTAAACAATATTAAGTAGTGTTATAGGTACCATGTCACCTGGTGATAAGAACTGGGATTTAGCTATCTTAAGAGATGAAGAACTTATTCTACTTTGTTGGTAAATATTTACAAAATATATACCCAAAGAAATTTGAAAGAAAAAGCAAGAATGAGGCTGAAGAATTACATGCACGGATCCCAGAGCTCGCCAATCTAAGTTGTCCAGAAAATCAACAATTATCAAAACACACAAGCAGAACTTCAAGAAACTGACAAACACAATGTATACAGAGTAGAGCCGAAAAACACAAGGGCATAATTTAGAGATCCACATCACACTGATATAACATAAGATGCTTGGATAAGAGTCCCATCTAGGTACACATAACAAATACACACATGGAAATAATTCAAAATACATAAGACCTGATAGGTTCACCTACCTAAACTGGATAGGGAATACATGATCTCAATGCCCAATAGGTTTCATGCAACCAGTGAAGTTACCGAAAGCCATAGTCAGATGATCTCAACAACATTAACAATGAGACATCTTGGCAACGAAATCTAGACGACGACGGCACCAAAATATCGCCGAGTACGGCTTGATGAGAGGTTGTAACAAACATACACTATATACAGACAAAATAAGTCTAGCCTGCAAGAAAAAAATCGTAATTAACCGAAAGTTCAGTTTGTGTGTAGCCTCACACAATAGTATGCATGGGTTGACCTGATATTAAGCAGTAGCATCCGCGCAGGGCGACCTAGGCCTTGTCTTTCTTTGCCATACCACATTACGTCCACCTTCCAGCGAAGATGCCTCACGCCTAGAGTGAACATAAGATGAGGTCGCATCTTAACACTTATATAAGGGAATCAATAATATAGAGAGAACCGAATTAGTATTGTCCACATAATTATACATTATTCTAGTTAACTGAAGAATCCAAAGGTTACTTACACAGCAAATGCTTCCTCGTATCTTTCTGGGGGTGTCGACATAGATTTTTTGTCAACAGCACTCTGAAACATGGAAGTCAAAATTATAAGAGGCTCCAATATGTTAAGCTAAGGAGCGGATATTTTTAACTCTAAAGTAGACCATATAGATGATTATAAGGGGTTTTAATAATATGCTTATCGGCAGGAAAATCGACCACCACAACATGTTTAGCACCTTCCCAGCAACCCCTTTACCCAGTGGCGGAGCTAGAGCAAATTCAATCAGGGTGCACTATCACGTAATATGTACTGATTTAGCTCACCAGGGTGCACTAATCGTTTATTACAGGGTGCACACACTGATTTTTAGCTAATATTAGAAGGTAAATACAAATCTACCCGGGTGCCTGTGCACCCGGCTGGTACCATGCAGCTCCGCCACTGCCTTTACCCTAGATCCTCTCAAGCAGAATCTTAGAAAAATGGGTCCTTTAATCACGTATTTATGAAGATATTTCATGACATGTGTCTTATTACACCATTCTACATTAATATGGGCCTGATATTTCTCGAGCTGAGTCATGTAATATGGAACAACCCATCTATTATAAAAAAAATCCATTTTTTTACAAATAAAGCGACCATTATCACGACTTTTATAGAGGGTGAAGCAAATCTCATTAATAACTGTTTCAGGTTGGAACAATTTGGATAATATTTTGAACATTTTCATGCAAACACACTTGTGATTTGGTTCACCACGGGGTCCATGCATCACAAATTCAGAAACTAAAGCATAGCCTAAAGTATCTTCTATAGGGTCTGAAATTTTAGCAGAAACAAAATAACCGATCAATTCTGCACTAACCTGATGATCCTTGTCTACGTCCTGCCAAATAAGGACATGAGCATGCTGTAGTCCTCGCTTCTGAAACTCGACACTATACACAACTGCACCAAACAATACTAAACATGTAAATAACATATAAGTGAGCCAAATCAACATGAGTATATGGTGAAACACAATGTAAAGAAAAGAAATAGTACCAGCCTTTTCGGGACCAAAGATACGACCAACTCTAACATCATCTATATTTGGAAGTTTGAGCCCATACACCCTAACAATGATATCATCCCTATCACATGGTTGTTGGCCAGGCTCTAGCAGGAGTGCCTCGGTAATTTCGGGCAACTTTGGATTACACGTAAAATTAGAGACCAAATCAGGAGTGCCATGGAGCAAGACCATCCTAGAAGTTCTCCACGAAATAACGACGACCGCCGGTATGGCTTGAGGGCAAGATAGTTCGCTTACCAACACCCCTACCATCATCACAGCCCTTTCCAACCTATAACAACATATTGCAGATAATCTGTAACAACAAGCGACATGGAAATGAAGTGTCTGATACCCTTTCCTGGCAAACGAAAACATTAAGCATAAGACAATGTAACACAAAAGAGAAGGAAATGCAGATAGTGCGATTGAAGTGAAATTGTCTTAAGCATAAATTCAGTAGCGTGGTTTAGAAATGAAATAGTCCCAATAACAAATAACTAATCGTGTAATCCGAAGACTGGAATGATATAGTTGAGATAAGCAAAAAAGCAAATCAAAAATGGAGAATGGAAACATGGTATTAATCTCAAAAGTGGTAGGAAGAAATAATCTGTAACAAAGAGTACTGATCGTTAAAAAACAAAGTATTGCTTATAAGAAATCGAGAACTGAAGTTGTGCTCGCTCTAGTAATTACTAAGAAATGAAACGGTGTAGCATACGTAGACTGATGTGACATTACCGTTAGTCCTAAAATTTAAATTACCCCAGCCAAATCAATCTTCAAAAACAGCCAACACGTGTTTTAGTCCACACACCAAAAGAAAAATGAATAGCAATGTAACTTCTGCACCTCCCACGAACCATTGGTAGAGAACATTTTTAAGCAAAAATTTATATGAACTTCTGCAACTCTAGCTTGTCATATATTTATTTTATTTAATGTTTGTAATTCATGAAATTAATAGACATTTATCTTCGAAAATGAATTGTGCAAACAGGAAAGGAACTGAAAACATAACCAGGTATCCGAACCTTTTGAAGGCAAAGCAAACTAATGAGCAGACTAAGTTATTATTAATTTACCAAGTTTAAGACTATTTGAATTTGTTGATGTGTATAAGTGGATTGCCTAGCCCTTCCCATCAAATCGGTCTTTTGGAATAGTTGGTTAGTGCATGAAGCTTGGCATGGTATCAGAGCCCAGGGTCTCGAGTTCGAGTCCCGGTTTTCGCAATTTATCCTAAAATTGTCATTGCCCCCTTGGTGTCCACGTATAGGCACGTACAGGCCACGTACAGGCACGTCATGCCTGTTGAGCCTGCCTATGACTGTACACGTGTTGACTTGTCTTCCCGTCACACGTGTGTGTGTGTGTGGTGGGGGGGGGGGGGGGTGTTGATGTGTATAAGTGGATTGCCTAGCCCTTCCCATCAGATCGGTCTTTTGGAATAATTGGTTAGTGCATGAAGCTTGACAGAATTAACTTAAGGAGGAGTACATGACTAATTGTGGTCTAAGAGACAATGCAAAAAAGTTCAAATACTGAATGTATTTTGTGCCTTGTTGCTGGAATTGATGCCTTCCTATGTGTTATACTGAAAGCTTTACACAAAATATTGCAAAATCTAAATACTTTTGAGTCCACAGAAAGCACAAGTTCAGTACGTGGCCAGCATAATGAAAGGATAATATGCTTCTCAATAGAATTGGGAAATGGAAGTGCGCAAGTGATGATTGTTTACTTATAGAATATGAAGTTTGATACAAATAGAAGAATGATGCAAGAAAACAAAGGACTTATGTAGCTCTTGCAGGTCCACAACAAAACAACTGGGTGATCATAATAAGGAAAAATCAAGTTGCAAGAAACCAGAGAAAATAGGAAGAGGGGAAACGACCAGTGCATGTCCATACAAACCTTCAGAATCAAGCAACACCCAGCTTCAGATCAAGATGTCTCCTATAGCACGACCACCTGCATACATGGAGGTTGGGGTGAGGAACAAAGAACCGAGGTAGGAGGGAGACGGAGGACAGCAAGCATCACTGCTATAAATAAATTGGAAACCTAAAGAACCGAGAAACTACATGTACCTCTATGCATAGCCAACCGATAGGAAAACAAAAAAGATTTATAATTAGACAACCCAAAGAATTTAGAAACTGCATCCATCTCTATGCATAGCCAACTGATAGCAAAATAAAAAAGATTTCTTGCACGCACCTCAAACCAGCGCTTCCAATTGAACACTAGATCCAACCTAAGAGCAAGTCACGGCGGCAACTGCAGAGAAAAGAAGGCCACAACCAAGCTCAATCAGCCGGAAAAGCAGAAAAGCTTATAAGTCGTGCAAGATAAAACATCCCTGAAACACATCCAGCCAAAAACTGTACCACTTACCAGCAAAGAATATAAGTGTTCTAATCAGCTAAACAACACACACAACCAAAGCTAAGTTTCGTGGGGTAATCACGGCAGATGCCATACGGGGTGGCTTAACTCGGGTGTGAGCCAGGCGACGTAGGATTCACAGAGAGGTAGCACACGCAGAGTTTACCCAGGTTCGGCCCCTCTGTATGAGGTAAAGACCTACTCCTGCTTGTATGTATTTGGATCTGAATGGGGTGTACAATGGTATGCGCACCAGAGCTTGCGGGTGCTCCGGAGGCTATGGAATGAGATGAGTCTGCCTCTAGGGTTGCTCCTTGCCGGCTTTATATAGGGAACCGGCTAGGGTTTACAGGGAATGACGGGTTCTGCTGGCGGCGCTAGCTATCCTGCCTACAAGTGCGGCTTCGTGGAGCGCACTCTTCGGGATACACAATCGCAGACTGATTCGAAGATATCTGCTGCCGCCTCCCCGAGCCGTCATACCGGGATCCTCGGGGACCCGGTATCCTGGAAGATGTACACCGGGTGGGCTTTGGGCCACCCGGCCTTGAAGGCCGACTCGGGGTCCTGGGCCTACCCGGTTGGGCATCCCCCCATCATTAGCCCCCGAGTTCGTCAGGGACTCGTCTCCGGCTTGGTCTTCGTCTTGCGAACTGCCGGGTCGTGTCGTTGAACGAACTCCTGAAACAGAGAAAAAGAAACAACGGCTCGGAGTGGTGGATTTTGGCTTTTAACGTCCGGTCTAACTCAAGTTTTTGTTTGATGCCGGCTTGTGCCCGTTGGGACGTTTGCCATTCCGACTCGCCTCTGTGTGGGTTGTCTCCTCGTCTTCTCCGCCTGACGTCACGGCATCTTTGACCGCTTGTCCTGTAGTGTTGTCTGTCTGACGCCGAGTCGACTGATGGGACTTGACGGCGCATCGACTGCCTCCACCTCGGGATGGAGCAATGGTAATGATGATGTCTTTTGACCCGCACGCGCCTGATCCATCGGTCCGAAACGTCGTGACAGGGTGACGTGGCCAAATCTGAGCCGCGTTTTTCGGCACGCTCCCGTGGAAACCGAGGCGTCGTGCGGGAACCGAGGCGTCGTGCGACGTGGCGATAGTGGACGACGTGGGCGGCGCCATTTACTGCGGTAACGGCTCCACTCACAGTGCCTATTAAAGCGGCAAGGGAGCGGCTGGTGAGTTCACTCTCACTTCTTCCTCGCGCTCGCCGTTTCTCCTCAAAATAGTTCGCGCCCGAGCTCTTCGCCGCACCGCCACCGCAGCCATTGGACATTCCTGCTCCTCCCCCTCTCTTCCGGCCAAGATGGTGGCGCCCAAGAACAAGTGGGAGAGGTCGTCGGTGACGACGCAGGCGTTGGAGCAAGCCGCCAACGAGGGTTTGTTGCCGCCGGCGTCGGAGCGTCGGTGGCGCATCGCCTCCGCGGATCCACGCCCGCGGCCGTCGCCGGGCGAGTTCGTCGCCTTCCTCGCGTTCCTCGAGCGCGGGCTGGGCTTCCCCACGTCGGAGTTCTTCCGGCGCTTCCTTGACTTCTACGGGCTACAGGTACATGACCTGACGCCCAACTCGATCCTCCACCTCGCCTGCTTCGTTACCCTGTGCGAGGGTTACTTCGGGTGCGCCCCGTTCTTCCCGCTGTGGCTGTGGATCTTCCACGGCAAGCTGGGGAAGGGCGGCGACATGTCGCCTTGCGGCGGCCTCAACTTCCAAGTCCGCGGCGACGTCGACTACCTGGATCTCGGCCTCCCCTCCAAAGTGTATTGGAGGAAGTCGGGCTTCTACATGCGGGAGCCGGCGCCTGACGGCGAGATCGGGATTCCCTTTCTCGCCATCGCCGAGCCGGCCACGCAATCTTCAAGAGCTGCCGCGCGACGCCGACTTGCCCATGGTGCGCCGGCTGATGGCGCGACTCCAGGAGCTGAAGAAAGAGGGGCTGACGGGTCTGAACCTCATCGCCACCTGGGTGAAGAGGAAGATCGCGCCTCTGCAGCACCGGCCCTCGCTGATCTGCGAGTACACGGGGACGAAGGACCCGCAGCGCCATGACCCGACATTGTTCGAGTCGGTAGAGCAATTCACGCTGCGGATGAAGCGTATCACGGTCCACCCGGCTCCCGAGTGGATCGTGGGCGGCTTGGAGGCCTTCTCCGCCAAGCATCCGGCTCCTGAGGTGAGTCCCTTTGCTTGACGATTCGATTACTTTCCTTTTCTTGGTCTTTTTATACCGATCCTTCCTGCTCGTCGAATTCAGGAGTTCCGATCGCTTGTTGGGCTGCCTCCGACCCGGGAGACGCTCCCACGGTGCTTGCCGGCCCCAACGACGTTGTCGAGCGCGACTCCGACGACGAAGCCGACAGCGCCACCATGGCCAACGAGGCCGCCTTCTCCTCCCGCCAACCGATCCCCATCCTGTCTGAGGATGAGGAGGAAGGAGAAGAAGGAAGAGAAGAACGCGCCGGGTCCAAGAACCCGGCGCCTGCTGAAGATGATGATGAAGATGATCAGCCGCTCCGCATCCGGCGGAGGCGTAGGCCTGCGGCTGAGGACGCCGGGCCCAACTCCAAGCGCTCCAAGTCGGCGAACTCGACGCCGCCGCCACCGGAGCGATCGGCTGGGGCTGCCGTGCAGCGCACCGTCGTTGCCGAGCGGAGGCAGAAGGCCTTGCGGGACATCCCTGCGAGGGCCCGCGCCGACTCGCCTCCTGCGCCTCGCTTCCGAGGGGTTCGGACCTCGACTCTCCCACCTGCGGGTGACAGGTCAGCTGCTGATCCTCATCCGAAGTTCCGTTGGAGGCGCTATCTTGAGTTTGACCCGTGCGAGTGTCGCAGGGCTGAGGACGCGTCCCTCAGCGACATGGAGGACGCGCTGGAGAACGACTCCCAGCGGGCGGGCCCGCTGCGCACGTCACGGAGCCGACTGCGAGAGCGCCGACTCCTCCGCCTTCCGCCGGCGGAGGCGACGAAGTTATTGTGCCCCCTCGACCCGAGGGGGCCACTATTGATGACACCGTGCCGGCTGGCACAGGGGACGCCACGCCTGTGCCAGAGACGGCGCTGATGGTGACGGCGACTCGCGCCGCCGCGACGGCTTCCTCACGGGTGGGCTGACTGCCCAGCCCCCGAGCTCCGTCCCGGGTGCATCTGCTCCCAGGCCTGACTTCCGAGCCGCCATCCAAAGCGATGGATGCGCACCAGGTACGTAGAATCTTTCTTGCACCTGTTGCGTCCGTAGCGTATATGTAGCCCCCAAGGCCCGAGTCGTGTTCGTAGAAAGCGGCTTGGGTCTTCATAGTCTTCTGGATGCGATGTTTGGCGAATAGCGTGGTCCCCGGTTTGCCAATGTCGAAGTAGAGGCAGGCCGGTGGCGGGTGTAGATGCAGATGCCACTCGGGGTAGCCCCCGAGTTCCTGACTCGGCGTATTTTGTTTTTTTGTTGGGGCTAGCCCCCGGGTTAGCAAATGTTGGTGTAGAGGTAACCCGTGGCGTAGCCCCCATGCTTCTCCTGATTGATCACTGTCTTGTGTACTGCAGGAGCTGTCCTGGCTCCTCGAAGCCGAACAGCAGGAGACCCGCCGCCTGCAGGAGGAGCTGAAGAAAGCGCGCGACGGCTTCATCTCCGTCGCTGAGCACCAGCAACTGCTGGCCGCGCAGGAGAGCCGGCACACGAGGCGTTTGCCGCGGTGCAGGAATCCTGCGAGCGGCTCAGCAAGCAGAAGGAGGAGGCGGACGCCGCCCTCACCCAGGCGACCAAGGGGTACGGCGAGGACCTCGAGAAGCTCGAGCGCAAATCCGTCGAGGCCGAGCGCGAGATGAAGGAGCTGACCGAGCGGCTTGCCACCTCGCCGTTGGCATCTGGGGTAAAGTTTCCATGCGACTTGTTACGTTTTGTGCCTGCTTGACTTGTGGCATTGTTGCTGATTTTTGTTTGTTGAACAGGCGAGGAGACGGCTGGCCTGACGTCTGCGGAGCACGTCCACCGGATCGGTGTCTTCGCCCGTGACGTTCACGGCTTGGCCAGCAAGGTCGTCCGGATGCTGTCGCCCAAGGAAGGTGTCCCCGCACCCGTCTGCAAGGTCTTGCGGGTTCTGGAGCTGATGCCCCAGGTGATCACCTGGGTGCGGGAGTCGTCGCCCGAGCCGGCGCGTGCGTTGCACTCGGGCTTGTGCGGGGCCGGTACAAGCAGACGAACGTGGACAAGATCACGGCCAGCATCCCGACCGATAGCAGCGGCCGGGAGATAGATCTGCAGCCGGTGTTCGAGTACTGCGCCCCTTACGCCTGCCGGGCTGCCAAGATGGTCGACCACGACGACTTCTTCGACGTGGTGCCAGAGGGCAACGACCTTGGCGAGGTGGCGGACAGGGAGCCGGCGTCGGAGTACCTTTTTGCAAGGGCTTCGCTCTGCCACCGCCGGCTGCGACGAACGAGGCGTCGACGTCTTCTGCTCGGGCGGCTCCACCGTCTTGAAGTTTGCTCCCCTGCTTTCAAAAGAGGGGTTATTTTGAAGTAGTTAGGGTTTGTCGCCTGCGGGCGAAAAAATATTATGTAATGAAACAAGTATGATATGTGCCGGGTTGCGTTTCAGCATGCGCCTCTGCGGCTTATTAATCTTTGTTTTGGCACTCCCATGCTTGTTTTTTGTGCGCTTTCGTCACTTTGTTTGTTTTTCGCTTGTTTTGTAAGCTAGTCGATCGTGCGACCTCGCCAAGTGTGCTTCGCGTGATTTTTTCGTGACGCGCGCGGTACCCATGGTGACAAAGTCCGAGTGCGGCTTCATTGTCAAGTTAGGTTTGAACCGGCTGCACTACTTTTCACTTTGTGCGGGTAGCTGACGACTTGGGAGAAAACAACAATTTCTGTGATTTTGCTGCATGAGCAGGGGGTCCAGTGGTGAGCCGCGCATCGTGGCATCCGGCTCTCTTTGACAACCCATCAATCATATAACGTGTGAGTAGGAAGAATAAAGACTCGAAAGCATGATTGAATCGAAACGATAGCCCCCGAGCGTGCCGGGTATGTATCGACTTTATTTCCTTGATTGATTACACAGCATTACAATGGATACTATGTATAATAGGGGCGAAGCAGGCTGATGTTCCATGGACGCTTGGTCTCCTCTTCCGACTTGGAGCTTTTGTTCGGCTCACGCAAGTCGACGAGGTGGTAGGAGCCGTTGCCCATCGCTTTGCTGACGACGAACGGTCCTTCCCATGGTGCCGAGAGCTTGTGCATCCCTTTCGACTTTTGGATGAGCCGAAGAACCAAGTCGCCTTCCTGGAAAGAGCGACTTCTGACCCGGCGGCTGTGATAGCGGCGCAGGCTTTGCTGATATATCGCCGTCCTGGAAGTGCGAGTTCGCGAGCTTCTTCCAGGAGGTCGACGCCGACCAGGCGGGCTTCTTCATTTTCTTCCTCGTTGTAGGGGCGACCCGAGGCGAGTCGTGTTCGAGGTCGGTGGGCATGACGGCTTCCGCCCCGTACACCATGAAGAATGGCGTGTAGCCGGTGGAACGGTTTGGAGTCGTTCTGATGCCCCAGAGGACGGCTGGTAGCTCGTCCAACCAGCAACCCGGTGTTCGCTCCAGTGGAACTTGAAGTCGCGGCTTGATCCCGGCCAGCACTGTCTGGTTCATTCTTTCCGCCTGCCCGTTTGATTGCGGGTGGCCACTGGGAAATCCTCTTGCTCCCGGCAACGGGGCCAGAAAATATGTTTGATTGCGTGGATCACACGTTCGTTGGGAGACCCCAAGAGGAAGGTATGATGCAGTGTAGCAGCAGTTTTCCCTCAGTATGAAACCAAGGTTTAATCGAATCAGTAGGAGCAAGAAATCACTTCTGAAGGTTGTCAGTGGCGCGCCGACGTGGAGCCTGCACACAACACAATCAAACTATTTTGCCCCAAAGAAATAGTGAGGTTGTCAATCTCACCGGCTTGCTGAAAACAAAAGATTAAACGTATGGTGTGGAAAACAGTAGTAAATTGCAGAGAATGAAAAGGAACAGTGTTTGCAGTTGGTTGTATTATCAGTGTAAAAGAATGGACCGGGGTCCATGGTTCACTAGTGGTGTCTCTCCATAAAAGATAACTAACATGCTGGGTGAGCAAATTACTGTTGGGCAATTGACAAAATATTGAGCGCATGACAGTGCATATATATGACATGATGATTACTATGATATTCATGTGGGCATTACGACAAAATACATAGACCGTTATCCAACAACGTCTATGACTAATAATCCACCGCCAGGTTGTCATACCGAGTTCCCCGTTGGTATTAAGTTGCAAGTAAGGGATAATTGCATTAAGTAATATGCGTAATGTAAACAAATGCATTAGACCTAACGGCGCACCCTTAAGCTAAGCATCGGTTATTTTATCCCTAGTGGCAACAGCACATCCACAATCTTAGAAGTTATTGTCACTCTTCCAGATTACCGGAGGCATGAACCCACTATCTAGCATAAATACTCACTCTTGGAGTTACAAGCATCTACTTGGCCAAAGCATCTACTAGTAACGGAAAGCATGCAAGATCATAAATAACATATAAGATAGATTGATAATCAACTTGACATAGTATTCAATATTCATCGGATCCCAGCAAACACAACATGTAGCATTACAATAAGATGATCTTGATCATGATAGGCAGCTCACAAGATCTAAACATGATAGCATAAAGTGGAGAGACAACCATCTAGCTACTGCCATGGACCCGTAGTCCAAGGATGAACTACTCACGCATCACTCGGAGGCAGGCATGGTGATGTAGCACCCTCCGGTGATGATTCTCCTCTCCGGCAGGGTGCCGGGAAGAGCTTCTGAACACTCCCGAGTTAGGGTTGACGGCGGCGGCGTCTCTGGAACTTTTCGTGGATAATGGCTCGGGTATTTAGGGTTTTCGCGTCGGGAGGAATAAATAGGCGAAAGGGCGAAGGCTGCGGAGCCACGAGGGCCCCACACCACCCCCACGGCGTGGCAGGGGAGGGGCCGCGCGGCCCCATGGTGTGGGTGCCACGTGGCCCTCCTCTGTCTCTCCTCTGGACTCCGTCTCCGTGTTGGAAAAATAGGAGGTTCTGTCCAAGTTTCGTCCAATTCCGAGAATATTTCCAGACTAGCTTTTCTGGAATACAAAAACAGCAGAAAACAGGAACTGGCACTGTGGCATCTTGTTAATAGGTTAGTCCCAGAAAATGCATAAAAATGCTATGAAGTGTATATAAAACATGTAACAATTGGTATAATATCAACATGGAACATCAGAAATTATAGATACGTTTGAGACGTATCACATAGCTGCATGCCAGATCCTACACACACCTACGAACAACCTAGCCTGCAAATCATAAACCGTGATGATTCTCATTAAGCGCATACCTAATAATACAGAAGCTGCAGACCACATAGGACACACCTAAGAAGAACCGAACATGTAAGCACAAAATTATCGCTCACCTCAACCTTCAGCCAAGCAGCAGTCCTCATCACGGCAGGCACCAGCGACTTGCTTTTTCACAGCAGAATCATGGAGTAAGAACTAAGAACAGAGCAAAGGGGATGAAGAAACGCGGGCAGCATGTGTCGCCCTGAAGAAATGATGAAACGAACACCGGTAGCAGCTACCCACCTTGGTCGCATGGAGAAGAGGCGGCGCCGGCGTCTGGTTAGGTATTCCCTGGCGGCGGCGGGCTGGACGGTGAGGACTGCTGGGGAAAACCTAGATCGGCTCTTCTTGACTTGCACTGGAGAGGCTTCACGTGGAGAAGAGGAGTCGCCAGCGTCCAATGGGCCAAACGATGGCGGCGGCGGCGGGCTGGACGGCAATCACAGCTAGCTGAAACCCTAGATCGAGAAATGAGCATCTAGGATTCAACAACGAAGAGGTAAGGTACATATCGCCTTGGGACGACGAGCAGCGAGGGCAGGGGCGGAGTAGGGCACCACCTGTAGCTTCCGTACCCGGTGTCGCCTCCCGGTCCGCCACGCGCGTACGGCCGCTGTCCCGTCGCCATGGCCTGGACGCGAAATGATGATTCTACACCTGGAGTTCGATCGAATCATGGCCCCTGCCACCGCGCTCCGACGTCCCATCCCCAGCGCTGGAGAGTAGACACACGGGAACGATACACCCCACACACTGCCATGCGGGTCCCGAAAAAAACTGGGCCACCAGCAGCGACTCAGAGCAGCTCCAGGCAGGTAGGAAAGGGTCGACCGACCAGGGACATCTAGCAAATGGACAACCAAAATTTCATCAAATGTCTATAGGATGGTCCAGAGTTGCTAAGCTCTGAGAAGCGCCATGATCTGCCCAAGATGTGATCTTTAGGGGTGTGTTCGGTTTCAGAACGAGGTGGAATGGAATGGAACGGTGGAATGGAACCGTTCCATTCCATTTCGGTTATTGGTTAGGAAAAATGAGGTGGAATGGAATGGGGAATGGAATGAGCCAGATTATTAGCTAAGAGTGAGGTTATCATTGTCATTAGGGACTAATAGGTATACAATATTAGTTAAGCCCAAATAAGCCCAAAATCAACATCCATTCTCAACGGAGAGCACCCAGATCGATCCTTTATTCTCAAAAAATAAGAAACCAGATCGATCCTTGCCGGCATGCATCGATGCTCAGCAACCGCCACTCGCCGGCTTCCCCGGCGCACCCGCCGCCTGCTTGGACAGCCGCCGCCCGCCGCCTGCTCCACCGGCGTCGCCACTGCTTGCTCCGCCTGCATGGCCGCCTCTGCTCCGCCGGCGCCGCTGCTGCTTGCTTCGCCGACGCGGCCGCCTCTGCTCGAGGGAGACAGAGAGATGACACAGACGTGGGAGAGAGAGAGGTTAGCGTCACGAGAATAGGATTGGCCCACTCGTTCCACCTCGTCCGGCCGATTCGGCCGGACCGGTGCGTTCCGCATATGGAGGGGATATTCCCTTTCTGGGAACCACTTCGTTCCATTCCACTTTCCAACTAAACACAGGAACGAGCTCTGGGTACGGAACCGTTCCATTCCATTCCACCTCGTTCAGAAACCGAACACACCCTAGATTGTCCAACTTTGGCTCCAAAAGTTAGTGTTATGTTCAATTTTCTCGCGCAGAGTGTGGGGACCCCGGACTAGCTGTCCGGAATACCCGATTATGCTTAACACAACGATCCCGTGATCAGTCTATCGTTGCACATAATCCGAATTGGATACCAAAGTTTACATCCATTACAATACCGAATTAAAAGTCTTTCCTAAATGGTCATTTAGACCAAGTCTTACATAGGTGCCTTCATGGGCCAAACCAAAATATCAGCGGAAGCTACGGCGTAGTAGACATCAAATCCTAACGAAGACGACCCGACAGGCAGCTGACTTATGGAGATCCCTAGTTCGCGTAGAAGTCGCCATACTCCTCCTCGGCGTAGTGCTCCTCCTCATAGCCTGGCTAGGACAATAGCCAGGGACGAAACCAATATGAGTACATTTGATTGTACTCGCAAACTACCCCAACATGAGTATGCACTAGTTTTATTTAATTTTCCAACTTTTATTTATCTAAAACATCTCTATATCTTTATTGAAAAAGGTAAGAAGAGTTTTATAACCATTTTAAAGAAATCACCATTGTATTTGTTTCTCCAAAACTCCCCTTTTTCCGACCATAGTCCATCATGGTCCACTTCCTCCAACAACCTCATACCGATCCATTGGTATAGGTGTATGGAACATTCTCCACTTCATTTTCTTTTTAAAACTCAAAGTCTTTCAAAAACTTGCACATGGTCTTAGGACAGCCTCCCAACTGTCCATATCCGAGGACTCGGCTATTCGAATAGTTTTACACTCTGCAGAGGTAGCATGCTTTTCCCACATTCATCCGGTAACTCATCGTGTCAGCCACGTCCCGCCATACAAGGTGTATGCGAAGTTGAGTCACCGACCATAGCCTGTCCTTTGCTCATGCTAGTATAGGACCCTACCGCTACGAAACATTCCATCGACACTTAAATCCAGCACAACGGAAACTAAGTGTGAGGACTCATAGTTCTGCCCGGCGAATTCTGGCGGCCCTTCAAATCATCTATCTCCAATTCATATCAGCCCTCAGGCGTTGCCCTCAGGCGTTCTTCTCTTTAGAGGACCCGGGTCAGGGGGTAGGTCCTCAGACCATCCCCTCATGGAACGGGGTCATCCCCGTTGTTGAGGCCTCCCATACTAATATGAGCAAATTATATGACTACGACCGTTCCCATATGTGGGTAAATGTGGTCGCACAGGGTATCGGCTGGTCGTCATAGTACTAGGACACAATGTGCATTTTTCATAAACATCATCATTCTCCACTTCTTCATTTCAACACCGACATCTCGGCATTCCATAATCACACAAGCATTTCCAAAGGAGTTTTGAGTAAACAATATTTATTTTTCGCATCCTATAGTTTGCTATAACTATCTTATATTTCTACATAGGTGGCAAAATAGTTTTCATATACTTGTAAAAAGGTTTTCAAAATCATTGGTACTTTTGAATAACTCATGTGACAAAATAGATGTATATAAATGCAAGCTCAGTGAAGTAGCTTGCCTTGCTCGGCAAAGTTCTCGGGTTCTTGGGCTTGCTGATCAAAGTATTCCCCTCCTCGTAGACTCTGGCAACGTTCTCGTCTAAACGTCAAACAAGCAATACAAACAATCACTAAACTACTCAAGCAATCATCACAACATATCCATCATAAACATCACAAATAGCTACTGCACATATCAAACAATACAATTGGGTTTTAAATTAATTGAATTAAACATTATTTAGTTATGTCTAAATTATGGCAGAAACTAGTTATTCATGTTTAATTGCATAACTTGAGTTCGGTTGGTCACAAAAATATAAACTAAATTTCTACAGAAAGCTACTGATGTGTAGAATACAACACAATTTAGTTTGTATTAATTGGAGTTACCAAACTCCCTAAATAATTGTTTTAATCCAGTAACTTAATAATCAAGTTTTAGCTACCAATTAAGTTCTGTCGATCCTAAAATTAAATCCTTTTAGGGGAAACTAACCATGACTAAATTTGATCTAACAAAATTGGTCCTAAATCATTTGGGTTAACCATTAAACATATTTAATTGTTTTAGTGCAGAAGGGTTCTCTAACTTCATCTTTATACTAAACAATTATTACTGCACAATTAATTCTACCAAAATTAGGGAAGCTCACACATCACAGTACCAAGCTAAAAAAATTGGTTTGGAATTATTTGGCTTAACAGAGTATCAGAAACAAACAAGTTTAGATTTTAAACCTTCTGTGGCATTTGTAATAATACATTTTGATTATTTATCTAAATGAAATGAATCCACTTGGGTTGGTTAAACATTTTCATAAGCTTTCCAGAACAATTGGATTTGATTTATTTGGATCTATAAATCTCGAGATATTGATTTTCTAATTTGGGTCCAGTACTGAATTTCTCAGAGAAACTTAAATTAGAAAACCTAACTGTTCTGGATAATGTTCAAATCTATGACAGGTGGGGCCCTTCTGTCAGTGACTCAGTGCACGGTGTAAAATGAATAAAATGCTGACGGGTGGGGCCAGCCCGTCAGTGGCTAGATAACGCGAACCGTTTCGCTGCCGTTGGATCTAGATCCAACGGCCCGTGGAGCACGCGTTCATCATCGACATGGAAACGGCGTCGCCGGAGCTCCGGCGATGGCGAGGTGCACGGGAAGCTCACCTAGAGGGCTTGGGAAGGCTCGGAGAAGGTGTGGGAAGATCGCGGAGGCTCGGGGAAGACGTCTGCTGGGGAGGCGGGGTTCGTCGGCGGCGAGCAGTTCTTCCTCCGCGGCCGTGCTCCAACTCCGGCGGGCTCCCTGCTTCGTTTCTGTGCACGAAACAGAGGGAAAATGCGGCGGGTGAGTGAGGTGCTAATGGTGATGCGAGTGAGGGCCAGAGAGGAGAGGAAGAGAGGGCATTGCGGCGTGGCCGTGGTCGTCGTCTACCTCGGGCACGGCCGAGGTCCACGATGGTCACGGGCTGCAGCGGCTTCGCAGCAGCGGCTCCGCCCTCCTGACGGTGCACGAGAGCTGGTGGAGTGAGCGAGAGAAGCTGGGGTGGTGTGTGGAGATGGCGAGGCTCGGGTGGCCTTTTATTGCCGCGCTCAGGCTCGCCATGGACTGGGTGCAGGGAGAGGGTTCCCGGGCTCGATAGGGTTCTTCATAGGGGGCGGCTACGGTGTTGCTACGGTGCGGGGGTGCTGGGGAGCAGAAGGGAGCGCGTGGCGACGAGCTGCGCTTCCTCGACGTGGGGACTGGCCGCGGCGTGCTCTGGGCAGTGCTGGACGTGCACGGGCACGCGCGTGTGGGGGCTGTGGTGACAAGCTTCCTCGACCAGGGGGTGCGGTGTGGTGCTCGGAGAGGCATGGCGCGGCGCTGGGCTAGCTGGGCGGCTACGCTGCCTCCTCCACAGGAGCGGCATCACGGCATGGCGACAGGAGCGGCTGCTCCCTGGGCGGCGATGAACAACGCCGGCGAATTGGCCCCCCCGTTGTGCTCTCTGGTGCTCGAGGATGATCAGTGAGGCGAGAGGGAGAGAGTGCAAGCAACAATTCGACGAACCAACCTCGAATTCGATCAAATCGATCAAGGATTGGATCGAATTGGGGAAGAACACGGTGAAGATCACCAAGTGTTCGACAGTGTCCTCACCCAACTTGATTTTTGAATTTTTGCAATTTGTTTTCATAATTTGCTTCTTATACATTTATAAGGATTTGTGGTGCTGCATTGGTATTTATTTTGCAAGTGCATCATAGCACAATTGGCAATTTGAAATGATAAAGAAAGGTTTTAAATTTTGATTTGAAAATTTGAAATTAATATTTGGAGAGGGAAAGTTGTAGGAATGAAAGTGAGAGTGATCATATCCACTCCACTGAATTTTGTTTGGAATAAATATAATTTCTCACTTGGAGAATTTTGTGTGACACTTGTCACATTATTTTTCTTGCTTTGCTTTTTATTTTATTTCTCTTCTTTTCTTCATGTTTTTATTTAGAGCAAGCAACACACAATCAACAAGAAATAAATAACACTAGCAACAATATGAGATCAACACATATAATTTAGCAAAAGTTTTTGTTGGCTCTCATTTTTGGAATAATAATACTTATAATATTTTTGGGATGTTACAATCCTTCCCCCCTTAAAATAAATCTCGTCCCGAGATTTGCTAGGCTTAGGTACTAAAGAGGTTTGGGAATTCGCTTCTAAGATAATCTTCGCGTTCCCAAGTTGCTTCTTCTTCAGAGTGGTTAGTCCACTGGACTTTGTAGAACTTGATCGCACGTCTTCGGGTAAGACGAACATCCTCATCAAGAATCTTGACAGGTCTCTCACGATAAGTCAGGTCTTGGTTCAGGTCGATGGAGAGGTGATCGATGTTTTTGAAAACATCAGGTTGGTCAGGAACTTCAAGACACTTCCGGAGCAAGGAAATGTGGAAGACATCATGATAATCTCCTAACTCCGGGGCAACTCCAGTTGATAGGATACTTCTCCTCGACGAGCAATAATCTTGAAAGGTCCAATATACCTTGGCGCTAATTTTCCTTTGACGTGGAAACGTTGCATTCCTTTAAGGGGTGTCACTCGGAGATAAACATAATCTCCGATACTGAAAGTGAGATCACGGCGCTTGGTGTCAGTGTAACTCTTCTGACGGGATTGGGCAGTTTTGAGACGCTCACGAATAAGCTGAACTTGCTCTTCAGCTTCACGGAGGGTATCTGGTCCAAACAATTTGCCTTCTCCGGTATCAGACCAATTCAGGGTGTACGACACTTCTTGCCATAGAGGGCTTCAAAAGGGGCCATTTGCAGACTAGACTGATAACTGTTGTTGTACGAGAACTCTACAAATGGAAGACAATCTTCCCACTTGGAACCATAGGATAGAACACATGCGCGAAGCATGTCCTCCAATATCTGGTTCACTCGCTCAGTTTGACCGTCAGTCTGGGGGTGATAGGCTGTGCTAAAGGCTAACTTGGTTCCAAGGGCTTCGTGAAGAGCTTTCCAGAATCTCGAGGTGAATTGCGTGCCTCTATCAGATACAATCTTCTTAGGCACGCCGTGCAGGCTTACTATTCTGGACATATACAGTCTGCTAACTGGGCTCCATTGTGAGTGGTCTTGACCGGAATAAAATGGGCAACCTTGGTCAGTCGATCAACGATGACCCAGATTGAATCATGGCCTCGGTTAGATCTTGGAAGTCCGGTAATAAAATCCATTCCAATTTCATCCCACTTCCACTCAGGAATTTTCAAAGGTTGAAGCAATCCAGCGGGTCGCTGATGTTCAGCCTTGACTCGCTGACAGATATCACATTTGGCTACGAAAGAACCAATCTCTCGCTTCATTCCATGCCACCAAAATCTTCCTCGAAGGTCTTGGTACATTTTGGTTCCGCCGGGGTGAATTGAATAAGGGGTCTCATGGGCTTCCTTCAGAATTAACTGTTTAAGTTCCATGACATTGGGCACACAGATACGGTCATTGAATCTCAGCACTCCTTCAGCATCTTCGGTAAACCGGGTGCTTTGCCGAGAGAAATCTTCTTCTTAATTCCTTCAATACTTTCATGATCTTTTTGGGCTTCTTTGATTTGATCCATCAAGGTTGGGGCTAACTCTAAATTGGCGAGATGACCATGGCTAACAAGTTCTAGTCCAAAATCTTTGAACTCTTTGAACAAGGCTGGCTGCTCGGCTTGGATCAAGGCATTCAGGGTGCAGGGTTTGCGACTAAGGGCATCGGCAACTACATTAGCCTTTCCGGGGTGATAGTGGATTCCAATATCGTAATCTTTGATTAATTCCATCCACCTCCTCTGTCGCAGGTTCAACCCTTCTGGGTGAAGATATACTTCAAGCTCTTATGATCTGTATAGATCTCACAGCGATGTCCCGTAAGATAGGGACGCCACGTTTTAAGCGCAAGAACAACAGCAGCTAACTCCAGGTCATGGGTTGGGTAATTCTCTTCATGCGGTCGCAACTGCCGGGACAGATACGACACAACTTTGCCTTCTTGCATCAGAACGCAACCAAGTCCGAGGCGTGATGCATCGCAATACACGTCAAAACTCTTGGTGACGTCTGGCATAATCAGGATTGGGGCTGAGGTCAGCCTCTTCTTTAATTCTTGGAAACTATCTTCACACTTCTGAGTCCATTCAAATTTCTTGTCCTTCTTCAACAGCTGGGTCATGGGTTTGGCTATACTGGAAAATCCTTCAACGAACTTGCGGTAATAACCGGCTAGTCCGAGAAAGCTTCGGATTTCAGTCACACTGGTTGGGGCTAACCAGTCAACAATGGCTTGGATCTTCTCGGGGTCGACAGAAATTCCTCCGGCAGATACAACATGTCCGAGAAATGCCACTTCGCTGAGCCAAAACTCACACTTGCTAAGCTTGGCATACAGCTGGTGCTCTCGGAGTGTCTCCAAAACTAGACGCAGGTGTTCAGCATGCTCTTCTTCAGTCTTGGAATAAATAAGGATGTCATCGAGGAAAACTACCACGAACTTGTCGAGGTACTCCATGAAAATTTTGTTCATGAGATTCATGAAATAGGCTGGGGCATTGGTCAGACCAAAGGACATCACGGTGTATTCAAACAAACCGTAACGGGTGGTGAAGGCAGTCTTGGGAATGTCTGTCTCTCGGATCTTCAACTGATGATAACCTGTCCGAAGATCGATCTTGGAAAAGACTCGGGCTCCGTTCATCTGATCGAACAGATCCTCGATCTTGGGAAGAGGGTACTTGTTTTTAATGGTCACGTCATTTAGCTTGCGATAATCCACACACAGGCGTGTGGTACCGTCTCTCTTGTCCACAAAAATTATGGGTGATCCCCAAGGTGAAGCGCTTGGACGAACAAGTCCCTTGCTGAGCATATCAGCCAACTGCTTCTTCAACTCAACCAGTTCTTCCGGATTCATCCGATAAGGTCTTTGGGATATAGGGGCAGTTCCTGGGATAAGCTCAATTATGAACTCAATATCCCTGTCTGGCGGCATACCAGGCAATTCATCAGGGAAAACATCCCGGAATAGGTGAACCACACGGATCTCATCTAGGGCGGGTCGAGCTATGCCCTCATGGCAGCCTGGGTGAGAATGATTGGTTTTAGACACATACTCCACTTCTACTTCTTTGTCGGTGGTGATGGATACTGCTCTTCTGGCACAGTCAATTCGACCATGGTGCTTGGCTAGCCAATTCATACCAAGTATAACATCTATGCCTTGGGTTCCTAAGATGATTAGGTTGGCTGCAAAATTTTCTCCTCCAATCTCTATGGGGGTATTGGGACAGAACTTCTTGGTTTCTAGGGTGGAGCCAGGGATTTGTATACTCATGGGTTTGCGCAGGAAATCTTCTACTAAACCTCCCTTAGAGACAAACTCTTCGGTAACAAACGAATGGGTGGCACCAGAATCAAACAGAACAGTTGCAGGTACTGAGTTGACAAGGAACGTACCCAATGATACGTCTCAAACGTATCTATAATTTTTGATGTTCCATGCTTGTTTTATACCAATTGCTACATGTTTTGCATCTACTTTATATCACTTTTATACATTTTTTGGGACTAACCTATTAACAAGATGCCGAAGTGCCAGTTCCTGTTTTCTGCTGTTTTTGTATTCCAGAAAAGCTAGTCTGGAAATATTCTCGGAATTGGACGAAACTACACGGGGGTGCCTATTTTTCCAGAACACGCCTGACGGAGCGAAGGAGCAGCAGAGGAGGGCCACCAGGGCCCCACACGCCAGGGCGCGGCCCCCCTCTGCCGCGCCCTGGGGTGGTGTGGGCCCCTCGGGGGTCCGCAGCCGCCGCCCTTTCGCCTACTTATTCCCCCCGACGCGAAAACCCTAAGTACCTGAGCAAATATCCACGAAAAGTTCCAGAGACGCCGCCGTCGTCAACCCTAGCTCGGGAGGGTTCAGAACCTCTTCCCGGCACCCTGCCGGAGAGGGGAATCGTCACCGGAGGCTTCTACATCGCCATGCCTGCCTCCGGAGTGATGCGTGAGTAGTTCATCCTTGGACTACGGGTCCATAGCAGTAGCTAGATGGTTGTCTCTCCACTTTGTGCCATCATGTTTAGATCTTGTGAGCTGCCCTACATGATCAAGATCATATTATTGTAATGCTACATGTTGTGTTTGCTGGGATCCGATGAATATTGAATATTATGTCAAGTTGATTATCAATCTATCTTATATGTTATTTAAGATCTTGCATGCTTTCCGTTACTCGTAGATGCTTTGGCCAAGTAGATGCTTGTAACTCCAAGAGAGAGTATTTATGCTAGATAGTGGGTTCATGTCTCCGTTTAACCTGGGACAGTGACAGAAAGTTCTAAGGTTGTGGATGTGCTGTTGCCACTAGGGATAACCTAACGATGCTATGTCCACGGCATATGTGTTTGTTTACATTACGCACTTTACTTAATGCAATTATCCGTTGCTTGCAACTTAATACCAACGGGGGACTCGGATGACAACCCGGCGGTGGATTATTAGTCATAGATGCTGTTGGATAACGATCTATGTATTATGTCGTAATGCCCAATTAAATATCATAGTAGTCAACATGTCATGTATATGCATTGTCATGCGCTCACTATTCGTCAATTGCCCAGCTGTAATTTGTTCACCCAACATGTTAGTTATCTTTTATGGAGAGACACCACTAGTGAACTGTGGACCCCGGTCCATTCTTTTACACTGATTAAACAACCACAAACTGCAAACTGTTCCTTTTTCATTCTCTGCAATTTAATACTCATTTTCCACACCATACGTTTAATCCTTTGTTTTCAGCAAGCCAGTGAGATTGACAACCTCACTGTTTCGTTGGGGCAAAGTAGTTTGATTGTGTTGTGTGCAGATTCCACGTCAACAGTCCAGACTCCCTGCGACAGCTATTTTTCTGGCGCCGTTGACAACCTTCTGAAGAGTTGCTGCTCCTACTGGTTCGATAACCTTGGTTTCTTTCTGAGGGAAAACTTGCTGCTGACTACATCATACCTTCCTCTTGGGGTCTCCCAACGAACGTGTGTTTCACGTCATCAAGCTATTTTTCTGGCGCCGTTGCCGGGGAGACAGCAGTCTTCTGCAAGGGGAGTTTCACGCTTCCAATCTCTTTACTTTGTTTTTGTCTTGCTTAGTTTATTTTATTTTATCTTGTTTGCTTTCAATTATCAAAAACACAAAAAAATTAGTTACTTGCATCTAGTTTACTTTCAAGTTATTTTCTGTACTGTTTTTATTTCTGCTAAAATGAGTACTCCTGAGAACACTAAGTTGTGTGATTTCACTAGCACGAACAACAATGATTTCATATGCACACCTATTGCTCCACCTGCTGCTTCAGCAGAATTTTATGAAATTAAACCTGCACTTTTAAATCTTGTTATGAAAGAGCAATTTTCTGGTGTTAGTACTGATGATGCTGCTGTTCACCTTAATAACTTTGTTGAACTTTGTGAAATGCAAAAGCTCAAGGAAGTAGATGGTGATATTATTAAACTGAAACTTTTTCCTTTCTCCTTGAGAGGACGTGCTAAAGAATGGTTGCTATCTTTGCCTAGAAATAGTATTGATTCATGGACTAAATGCAAAGATGCTTTTATTGGAAAATATTATCCTCCTGCTAAGATTATTTCTTTGAGAAGTAGCATAATGAATTTTAAGCAATTTGATAATGAACATGTTGCTCAAGCATGGGAGAGAATGAAATCATTGGTTAAAAATTGTCCCACTCATGGACTGACTACTTGGATGATCATCCAAACCTTCTATGCAGGATTAAATTTTTCTTCGAGGAATTTATTGGATTCGGCCGCTGGAGGTACCTTTATGTCCATCACTTTGGGTGCTGCAACAAAGCTTCTTGATGATATGATGATTAATTATTCTGAGTGGCACACCGAGAGAGCTCCAACAGGTAAGAAGGTAAATTCTGTTGAGGAAACCTCCTCCTTGAGTGCCAAAATTGATACTATTATGTCTATGCTTGCAAATGGTCAAACACATGTTGATCCAAATAATGTTCCTTTAGCTTCTTTGGTTGCTCAAGAAGAGCATGTTGATGTGAACTTCATTAAAAATAATAATTTCAACAACAATGCTTATAGGAATAATTTTGGTAATAGCAATTATAGGCCCTATCCTTCTAATAGTGGCAATGGTTATGGAAATTCCTATAGTAACTCCTACAATAATAATAAGAGTGTACCCTCTGATCTTGAAGTTATGCTTAAGGATTTTATTAGTACACAAACTGCTTTCAATAAAACTGTTGAGGAGAAATTTGGGAAAATTGATGTGCTTTCCTCTAAAGTTGATAGTCTTGCTCTTGATGTTGACTTATTGAAACTAAAGAACATGCCTCATGATGTTAAAGAGAGCAAAACTCTCAATGCTATACAAGTTAAAATTGATAACAATGTGAGGATGTTAGCTGAATTGCATGCTAGATGGGAAAGAGAGGATGAAATTGCTAGAAAGAACAATATTGCTAGAGTTTATACTATTACTACTTCTGAAAATGCTTCAAACTCAAGTGTTAACAAACCTCCTACCATTAATGGCAAGATAGTTGGTGTTGGTAATGTTTCCACTTCTATTGCAAAATGTCCTAAATTGCCTGATAACTCTGAAACTGTCCTTGATAAAGATGCTGAAATTTCTAGCAATAAGGAAGAGAATAATTCCATTACTTTTGATGATAATGACTTTGATTTTGATGGTTGCAATATTTCTGAAGTAATTAAGTTCTTGCAAAAGCTAGCTAGAAGTCCTAATGCTAGTGCTATAAACATGGCTTTTACTAAACATATTACTAATGCTCTCATGCAAGTTAGGGAAGAGAAATTAAACATGAAGCTTCTATCCCTAGGAAGTTAGAAGATGGTTGGGAGCCCATCATTAAATTGAAATTGAATGACTTTGATTGCAATGCTTTGTGTGACCTTGGTGCTAGTATTTCTGTTATGCCTAAAAGATTATATGATATGCTTGATTTAGCACCTTTGGAAAATTGTTACTTGGATGTTCACCTTGTTGATTCTACTATTAAAAAACCTTTGGGAAGAATTGATGATGTTCTTATCATGGTTAACAACAATTATGTCCCCGTTGATTTTATTGTCTTGGATATTGAGTGCAATCCATCATGCCCTATTGTGCTGGGAAGACCTTTTCTTAGACTGTAGGTGCTATTATTGATATGAAAGAAGGGAATATAAAATATCAATTTCCTCTCAAGAAAGGTATGGAACACTTTCCTAGGAAGAAGATTAAGCCACCTTATGATTCTATTGTTCGAACAAATTACAATGTTGATGCTTCTTCACTTGGTAATACTTGATGCATGCTTTGTGCCTAGCTAAAAGGCGTTAAAGAAAAGCGCTTATGGGAGGCAACCCATTTTATTTTTCTGCAATTTTTCTTTTATTGAGTCAAGGAGTTGTTTACTTCTGTAGCAACTCCTTTGTATCTTTATTTTCTCGCATTGTTGTGCCAAGAGTAGCCTCTAATGATAAGATGATGCTTAATTTTGATTGCTGCGCAGAAACAGATTTTTGCTGTTCACTGTACGAAATTCCTAAAATCACCAGATTGTTAAAAATCTGAAATTTTTGTGCGTAATCTTTATGAATGTCTGAAACTTTCATTAGTTCAGAGTTTCTCGATCTGAGCGTCGTAAGTGCCTCGAAAAAATTCGTCTTTGCGGACTGTTCTGTTTTAGACAGATTATGCCTTTTTATTTTGCATTCTCTCTTTTACTAGTGTTGAGTGAAATTCTTTTTTGGGTGGAAGAGCTTCACATAACATCAGTGGCTGTAGCTAATGTTTAAAGTAACAAATCATATTGCGTCTTTATAGAACATGTGAATTTTTGATTATGCACTAACCCTCTAATGAGATCTACTTTGAGTTTGGTGTGACGGAAGTTTTCAAGGGTCAAGAGAGAAGGATGATATAATAGGATCAAGAAGAGTGAAGAGCTTAAGCTTGGGGAGGCTCCCATGGATCTCCCCAGCATATTTCAAGAAGACTCAAGCGTCTAAGCTTGGGGATGCCCAAGGCATCCCCTTCTTCATCGTCAAAATTATCAGGTCATCTCTAGTGAAACTATATTTTAATTCTTTCACATCATATGTGCTTTTCTTGGAGCGTCTGTGTGCTTTTATTTTCAGTATTGCATTTTTATTTTCAATAAAGCTTGACTGGACCCTAGCATTCTTGATTGGGAGAGAGACACGCTCCGCTTTTTCATGAGAATACTCCTATTCTTCACTTATATTTGTTGAGTATTCATATCTAGCGCTGTTCAGCTTTTAGCTCTTGTTTTCATGTATCTCTTGTCAGAGCTATTAGCTTTCTTTTGTAGAAAGTACTCTCTTGCTTCACTTATATTTGTTTGGAGAGTTGATGAAATAAATTGATTGGTGTTTGGTTGGTTCAGAAAATGTTGCATGTGGTAATTGGTATAAGGAAAAACTTGCTTAATCTTGTAGATCACTAAAATGGATAACTTGATGCTTGTCAATTGTTTTGAGTTAACAAGTAGATCATGATTAAATTGTGCATCACATGAGTTAAGCCTATTAGTGAAGAACTACCGTAAAGCTTGTTGAAAATTTGGTTTGCATCGGTGGTACCTCTAAGGTCTAGATATTTTCTAATAACAGGGTTTGGTTAACAAGGAAGACGGTATGAAGTCTTATAACGTTTGCAATATGTTTGTCATATAAAACTTGGTGTACGGGTTGATATTCTTGTTTGCTTACATAACCTTGCTAGCCTAAACTCTGTACTGAGAGGGAATGCTTCTCGTGCATCCAAATCCTTGAGCCAAAATCCATGCCATTTGTGTCCACCATAACTACCTATATGTGGTATTTCCTTGCCACTCCAAGTAAATTTTTCATGTGCTACCTTTAAATTATTCAAAATGTTATTATTCCCTTTTTGTGTCAATGTTTACTAGCTCATGAGGAATTAGTGTGGTTATTCTTTATTCTATTTGTCGAGTGGACTTTTACACCTGGACTAGTGGCATATACATCCGCTTATCCAATAACTTGCAAAAAGAGCTGGCAACGGGGTGCCCAGTCCCAATTAATTACAACTTTAACCAATTAATTCTCTTCACACTTTTGCCCTGATTCATCAGTAAGCAATGACAAACAGTGAAATACCTGAATGTGTGTAAACCAAAGAGAAAGAGGGATGATCTGCCTTGCTGGTAGAAATAACGTCCTTCATGGGAGCCGCTCTTAAAAGTCCGTTCGACAGGTAGAATACTGTTCTCACCCGCTACCATTCGTTGACAATTAACAAACACCTCTCAAAAATAGATACTCCTCCATGGTATGTGATTGATGGAAGGCACCCGAGGATTCGGTTAGCCATGGCTTGTGTTAGCAAGGTTGGGAGGAGTATCAAATATTTTATGCAATCTCTATATGCTTTCAAAAACCTAAAAGCTCTAGCACATGATTTAATCCCTGCTTCCCTCTGCGAAGGGCCTTTCTTTTACTTTTATGTTGAGTCAGTTTTCCTATTCTTTCTGTCTTCCACAAGCAAACACTAGTGTCAACTTTGTTACAACATGCGTTATATGCAATGTATTGGACTTGTTATACTACTTTGTGTTGACAATATCCATGAGATAAATATGTTGAAAGTTGAAGCAAATGCTGAAACTAAATTCTTCCTTTGTGTTGATTAAATACCTTTTGTTAGAAACTATTGCTTTATGAGTTAACACTTATGCAAAACTGTTTGATGCTTGTCTCGAAAGTACTATTCATGAAAACGTTTAGCTTGTGTGATTCATTGTTTACTCATTATCTATTTGTAGCAAATTATAGACCATTGACTTGGATCACTTCATTCATTTACATGTGCCTTGCAATATTATATGATCAAGATTATGATAGTAGCATGTCACCTCAAAAATTATTTTGTTTTTATCGTTTACCTACTCGAGGACGAGTAGGAACTAAGCTTGGGGATGCTGATACGTCTCAAACGTATCTATAATTTTTGATGTTCCATGCTTGTTTTATACCAATTGCTACATGTTTTGCATCTACTTTATATCACTTTTATACATTTTTTGGGACTAACCTATTAACAAGATGCCGAAGTGCCAGTTCCTGTTTTCTGCTGTTTTTGTATTCCAGAAAAGCTAGTCTGGAAATATTCTCGGAATTGGACGAAACTACACGGGGGTGCCTATTTTTCCAGAACACGCCTGACGGAGCGAAGGAGCAGCAGAGGAGGGCCACCAGGGCCACACGCCAGGGCGCGGCCCCCCTCTGCCGCGCCCTGGGTGGTGTGGGCCCCTCGGGGGTCCGCAGCCGCCGCCCTTTCGCCTACTTATTCCCCCCGACGCGAAAACCCTAAGTACCTGAGCAAATATCCACGAAAAGTTCCAGAGACGCCGCCGTCGTCAACCCTAGCTCGGGAGGGTTCAGAACCTCTTCCCGGCACCCTGCCGGAGAGGGGAATCGTCACCGGAGGCTTCTACATCGCCATGCCTGCCTCCGGAGTGATGCGTGAGTAGTTCATCCTTGGACTACGGGTCCATAGCAGTAGCTAGATGGTTGTCTCTCCACTTTGTGCCATCATGTTTAGATCTTGTGAGCTGCCCTACATGATCAAGATCATATTATTGTAATGCTACATGTTGTGTTTGCTGGGATCCGATGAATATTGAATATTATGTCAAGTTGATTATCAATCTATCTTATATGTTATTTAAGATCTTGCATGCTTTCCGTTACTCGTAGATGCTTTGGCCAAGTAGATGCTTGTAACTCCAAGAGAGAGTATTTATGCTAGATAGTGGGTTCATGTCTCCGTTTAACCTGGGACAGTGACAGAAAGTTCTAAGGTTGTGGATGTGCTGTTGCCACTAGGGATAACCTAACGATGCTATGTCCACGGCATATGTGTTTGTTTACATTACGCACTTTACTTAATGCAATTATCCGTTGCTTGCAACTTAATACCAACGGGGGACTCGGATGACAACCCGGCGGTGGATTATTAGTCATAGATGCTGTTGGATAACGTCTATGTATTATGTCGTAATGCCCAATTAAATATCATAGTAGTCAACATGTCATG
Source organism: Poa pratensis (assembly GCA_947311845.1). NCBI lineage: Eukaryota > Viridiplantae > Streptophyta > Magnoliopsida > Poales > Poaceae > Poa > Poa pratensis. The sequence continues at coordinate 84,637,491 of CAMZMU010000096.1, forward strand.
TATATGCATTGTCATGCGCTCACTATTCGTCAATTGCCCAGCTGTAATTTGTTCACCCAACATGTTAGTTATCTTTTATGGAGAGACACCACTAGTGAACTGTGGACCCCGGTCCATTCTTTTACACTGATTAAACAACCACAAACTGCAAACTGTTCCTTTTTCATTCTCTGCAATTTAATACTCATTTTCCACACCATACGTTTAATCCTTTGTTTTCAGCAAGCCAGTGAGATTGACAACCTCACTGTTTCGTTGGGGCAAAGTAGTTTGATTGTGTTGTGTGCAGATTCCACGTCAACAGTCCAGACTCCCTGCGACAGCTATTTTTCTGGCGCCGTTGACAACCTTCTGAAGAGTTGCTGCTCCTACTGGTTCGATAACCTTGGTTTCTTTCTGAGGGAAAACTTGCTGCTGACTACATCATACCTTCCTCTTGGGGTCTCCCAACGAACGTGTGTTTCACGTCATCACCCAACACAACATTGGCGTATCCTCGGCTTCTTCAGCATTGATGTGGTGCAGACGACCCTTGGCAACAACAGCATTCCGCGGGATGCGGCATTCTTGCCATTTCCATTGCGGCCTTGACCATTGCTCGGTGCCGGTGCATTGGGGCGCTGAACAGTCTTCTTGGATTGGGGCATTCTCGGGAGTAGTGACCCTTGTTGCCGCATTCCAAGCAGACAACATTGGCATTGGGATTAAAGTTGTTGAAGTTCCCTCCGAGACGGTTGTTGCCATTGGGACGGTTGAAGTGGCTTGGGCGGTTTGGGAAATTGGGGCGTGGAGCTTGTGGTGGTCGATAGGCAGGCTTGGGGTTTGCTGAAAGATACGAGGCTTCTGGCTGCTCGAAACCTTCTGAGCATTCATCCTCCTCTTACGACCTTCAAACATAGACTGCGCTTGGTCTAGCTGGATGGCTTTGTCCACAAGTGACTCCAGATCATAGAAGTCATGGATAACTAGAGCACACTGCAGTTCATCATGAAGTCCACTCATGAAAACGCTCCATCTTCTTTTCTCAGTTCGGTTGTCATCAGGAGCATACCGAGATAAGTCGGTAAAACTATCAAGATAACCGACCACATCTCTACTTCCCTGCTCAGCTTTGCGGAACTCATCCTTCTTCTTCTCAATAAGTCCGCTGGGAATATGCTTCTTGCAGAACTTCTCTGGAACTCGCCCAGTCGATAACATGACAGCTTGCTGGAGAGCCTGGTAGTTTCCCACCAAGCTCGTGCAGGTCCAGCGAGAAGTGGGTTGCTACAACACTGTTCTCTTTTTCTCTACAGAGCATCTTCCAGATTGTTGTCGATGGTGCGAAGCCAATCATCGGTTCTAGTGGGTGAAGTCCCTGGAATAGGTGGGTGGGTTGGTCTTCTGGAAAATTGCCTAAGGTGGATCGCTGGTTTCCATCGCCATTGCCATTGT
>CAMZMU010000096.1:84638937-84813098 GCA_947311845.1 Poa pratensis
AGAAGTCTATAACGTTTGCAATAAGTTTGTCATAAAAACTTGGTGTACGGGTGATATTCTTGTTTGCTTACAACCTTGCTAGCCTAAACTCTGTACTGAGAGGAATGCTCTCGTGCATCCAAATCCTTGAGCCAAAATCCATGCCATTTGTGTCCACCATAACTACCATAGTGGTATTTCCTTGCCACTCCAAGTAAATTTTTCATGTGCTACCTTAAATTATTCAAAATGTTATTATTCCCTTTTTGTGTCAATGTTAACTAGCTCATGAGGAATTAGTGGGTTATTCTTTATTCTATTTGTCGAGTGGACTTTTACACCTGGACTAGTGGCATATACATCCGCTTATCCAATAACTTGCAAAAAGAGCTGGCAACGGGGTGCCCATTCCCAATTAATTACAACTTTAACCAATTAATTCTCTTCACACTTTTGCCTGATTCATCAGTAAGCAATGACAAACAGTGAAATACCTGAATGTGTTTAAACCAAAGAGAAAGAGGGATGATCTGCCTTGCTGGTAGAAATAACGTCCTTCATGGGAGCGGCTCTTAAAAGTCCGTTCGACAGGTAGAATACTGTTCTCACCCGCTACCATTCGTTGACAATTAACAAACACCTCTCAAAAATAGATACTCCTCCATGGTATGTGATTGATGGAAGGCACCCGAGGATTCGGTTAGCCATGGCTTGTGTTAGCAAGGTTGGGAGGAGTATCAAATATTTTATGCAATCTCTATATGCTTTCAAAAACCTAAAAGCTCTAGCACATGATTTAATCCCTGCTTCCCTCTGCGAAGGGCCTTTCTTTTACTTTTATGTTGAGTCAGTTTTCCTATTCTTTCTGTCTTCCACAAGCAAACACTAGTGTCAACTTTGTTACACCATGCGTTATATGCAATGTATTGGACTTGTTATACTACTTTGTGTTGACAATATCCATGAGATAAATATGTTGAAAGTTGAAGCAAATGCTGAAACTAAATTCTTCCTTTGTGTTGATTAAATACCTTTTGTTAGAAACTATTGCTTTATGAGTTAACACTTATGCAAAACTGTTTGATGCTTGTCTCGAAAGTACTATTCATGAAAACGTTTAGCTTGTGTGATTCATTGTTTACTCATTATCTATTTGATAGCAAATTACAGACCATTGACTTGGATCACTTCATTCATTTACATGTGCCTTGCAATATTATATGATCAAGATTATGATAGTAGCATGTCACCTCAAAAATTATTTTGTTTTTATCGTTTACCTACTCGAGGACGAGTAGGAACTAAGCTTGGGGATGCTGATACGTCTCAAACATATCTATAATTTTTGATCTTCCATGCTTGTTTTATACCAATTGCTACATGTTTTGCATATACTTTATATCACTTTTATAAATTTTTTGGGACTAACCTATTAACAAGATGCCGAAGTGCCAGTTCCTGTTTTCTGCTGTTTTTGTATTCCAGAAAAGCTAGTCTGGAAATATTCTCGGAATTGGACGAAACTACACGGGGGTGCCTATTTTTCCAGAACACGCCTGACGGAGCGAAGGAGCAGCAGAGGAGGGCCACCAGGGCTCCACACGCCAGGAGGGCGCGGCTCCCCCTCTGCCGCGCCCTGGGGTGGTGTGGGCCCCTCGGGGGTCCGCAGCCGCCGCCCTTTCGCCTACTTATTCCCCCCGACGCGAAAACCCTAAGTACCTGAGCAAATATCCACGAAAAGTTCCAGAGACGCCGCCGTCGTCAACCCTAGCTCGGGAGGGTTCATAACCTCTTCTCGGCACCCTGCCGGAGAGGGGAATCGTCACTGGAGGCTTCTACATCGCCATGCCTGCCTCCGGAGTGATGCGTGAGTAGTTCATCCTTGGACTATGGGTCCATAGCAGTAGCTAGATGGTTGTCTCTCCACTTTGTGCCATCATGTTTAGATCTTGTGAGCTGCCCTACATGATCAAGATCATATTATTGTAATGCTACATGTTGTGTTTGCTGGGATCCGATGAATATTGAATATTATGTCAAGTTGATTATCAATCTATCTTATATGTTATTTAAGATCTTGCATGCTTTCCATTACTCGTAGATGCTTTGGCCAAGTAGATGCTTGTAACTCCAAGAGAGAGTATTTATGGTAGATAGTGGGTTCATGTCTCCGTTTAACCTGGGACAGTGACAGAAAGTTCTAAGGTTGTGGATGTGCTGTTGCCACTAGGGATAACCTAACGATGCTATGTCCACGGACATATGTGTTTGTTTACATTACGCACTTTACTTAATGCAATTATCCGTTGCTTGCAACTTAATACCAACGGGGGACTCGGATGACAACCCGGCGGTGGATTATTAGTCATAGATGCTGTTGGATAACGATCTATGTATTATGTCGTAATGCCCAATTAAATATCATAGTAGTCAACATGTCATGTATATGTATTGTCATGCGCTCACTATTCGTCAATTGCCCAGCTGTAAGTTGTTCACCCAACATGTTAGTTATCTTTTATGGAGAGACACCACTAGTGAACTGTGGACCCCGGTCCATTCTTTTACACTGATTAAACAACCACAAACTGCAAACTGTTCCTTTTTCATTCTCTGCAATTTAATACTCATTTTCCACACCATACATTTAATCCTTTGTTTTCAGCAAGCCAGTGAGATTGACAACCTCACTGTTTCGTTGGGGCAAAGTAGTTTGATTGTGTTGTGTGCAGATTCCACGTCAACAGTCCAGATTCCCTGCGACAGCTATTTTTTTGGCACCGTTGACAACCTTCTGAAGAGTTGCTGCTCCTACTGGTTCGATAACCTTGGTTTCTTTCTGAGGGAAAACTTGCTGCTGACTACATCATACCTTCCTCTTGGGGTCTCCCAACGAACGTGTGTTTCACGTCATCACCCAACACAACATCTGGCGTATCCTCGGCTTCTTCAGCATTGATGTGGTGCAGACGACCCTTGGCAACAACAGCATTTCCGCGGGATGCGGCATTCTTGCCATTTCCATTGCGGCCTTGACCATTGTTCGGTGCCGGTGCATTGGGGCGCTGAACATTCTTCTTGGGATTGGGGCATTCTCGGGAGTAGTGACCCTTGTTGCCGCATTCAAAGCAGACAACATTGGCATTGGGATTGAAGTTGTTGAAGTTCCCTCCGGACGGTTGTTGCCATTGGGACGGTTGAAGTTGTTTGGGCGGTTAGGGAAATTGGGGCGTGGAGCTTGTGGTGGTCGATAGGCAGGCTTGGGGTTTTGCTGAAAGATACGAGGCTTCTGGCTGCTCGAACCTTCCTGAGCATTCATCCTCCTCTTACGACCTTCAAACATAGACTTGCGCTTGGTCTCCAGCTGGATGGCTTTGTCCACAAGTGACTCCAGATCATAGAAGTCATGGATAACCAGAGCACACTGCAGTTCATCATGAAGTCCACTCATGAAACGCTCCATCTTCTTCTTCTCGTGTCGGTGTCATCAGGAGCATACCGAGATAAGTCGGTAAACTCATCAAGATAACCGACCACATCTCTACTTCCCTGCCTCAGCTTGCGGAATTCATCCTTCTTCCTCTCAATAAGTCCGCTGGGAATATGCTTCTTGCGGAACTTCTCCTGGAACTCAGCCCAGTTGATAACATGACCAGCTTGCTGGAGAGCCTTGGTAGTTTCCCACCAAGCTCGTGCAGGTCCAGCAAGATAGTGGGTTGCATACACACTTTCATTTTCTCCTACAGCAGCAACTTCCAGATTGTTGTCGATGGTGCGAAGCCAATCATCGGCTTCTAGTGGGTGAAGTCCCTTGGAATAGGTGGGTGGGTTGGTCTTCTGGAAATCGCCTAAGGTGGATCGCTGGTTTCCATCGCCATTGCCATTGTTGTTGTTGTTGTTGTTGTTGTTGTTGTTGTTGTTGTTTGGTTGAGATGGGCGGCAGCGATCTGCTGCAGGGCAGCGAGATGAGCTTGGCGCTCTCCCGGGCATTTTGGCGTTCCTCCATGATAAGCGCGAGAAGTTGGGCGGGGGTTGGGTCGGTGGTGGTGGTGCTCCTCCTCCGGTGGTGCGACGAGTGCTTGCCATCCTGAAGCACACCGGGTATAAGAGGCAAGGCAAAAAGGTTCGACTAAGGGAAAAGATGATTTCGCGAAGTGGTTGATTAATTTAAGGTTATATGGAAAATATTTTACACAGATCAAACAAGACAAACATACTTATATAACACAAACATCACATCAAGGAGTTCACAACAACATCAAGCTTACAACATCAAGCTTACACATCGCCCTACATCTAAGATACATAACACCTGGTTTCCAAAAGAACCACTACTTCGACTCGACTAGCGATAGGGGGTCAACCTAATCCTGCGGTAGTACTCAAGTCACTCGACTACTGAGGTGGAACCTCAGGCTCTGCTGCGTCAGCTCTGACTGGTAAGGTGGCTCCTCGGGTCCTCCTCCTCGTCCTCGAGTACTGCCTCGAGTGGCTCCTCCTCCTCGTCAACTAACTCCTCCTCGTCATCATCCTGCTCATAGTCCATCTCCTCCAGGAAGTCGTCATCGTCACTGAGGAAAGCGTTGTTCTCCTTGCGGAGATCCTCGCCCTCCTCCTCCATCTCGTCAGTATGGTGCTCTAGATCCTCGATCAGCTCGTCCTGCTCCGCCACCTTCTTGCGGAGCTTCACGATGGTCCTCCTCAGCTGGGTCCTCTTCTTGAGAAGAGCGACCTTCTCCTCCTTCAGCTGCGCCTCACTCTCGCGACTCTCTGCGAGCGAGATGCGCTCAAAGCGAGAACGGAGTCTAGCGCACGACAGATCCTCCTGGGTGCGGAAGAGCATAATCTCCATGTCCAGGATGTACTCTCCGAACGTCGGGTGTAGCGGGGATCGGATAGGGTGTCCATCATCGGTGCGCCTCCCGTAGAACCGGAAACGGGAGTTCACTAACTCCGCCTTGTGCTCCTCACAAAGTCGGGCTAGCATCCTCTGCATGGCACGACACAGTCCATCGTCCCAGTGGACGTCCATAGTGGTGAAGATCAGCGTCCTGGATCCGGGAGACTTGATGTTCCCCCGAACTGACGACTCGACCAACCAACACAGGTTCCCGTTGCCGAGAGTGTCCACCTGGGCTCCCCTAAACTCTGGAGCGGGGCGACCTAACAGCTTGCTCAACTCGAACAAGTCCTTCTCGAACATCAACTTGCTGTCCCTCTCAAGCTGAACGAACTCGGTCCAATGGATCGCCATCTACAATTTTTAGCAAAATTTTAAGTTAGTGAGATGACAAGTGTATCAAAATTTTAAATGTAGTATGGCAAAAGTGAGCAAAATTTTAAGCTTAATGGGATGACAAGTGTGCAAAATTTTAAGGATACAAGGAAAATGTAATATTTAATGAGAGTAAAATTTTGTATAAGTAAGAGGATTGGAGATAAGAAATTTTCGAAAATACTTCACTCCTTTATTTTTAGAAATTAACTTTTGTAACTCCTATCTAGCGACCATGCTAATCTAAGGTCTCTTAAAGTCAGGATGGCTCTGATACCAAGTCTGTGGGGACCCCGGACTAGCTGTCCGAAATACCCGATTATGCTTAACACAACGATCCCGTGATCAGTCTGTCGTTGCACATAATCCGAATTGGATACCAAAGTTTACATCCATTACAATACCGAATTAAAAGTCTTACATAAATGGTCATTTAGACCAAGTCTTACATAGGTGCCTTCATGGGCCAAACCAAAATATCAGCGGAAGCTACGGCGTAGTAGACATCAAATCCTAACGAAGACGACCCGACAGGCAGCTGACTTATGGAGATCCCTAGTTCGCGTAGAAGTCGCCATACTCCTCCTCGGCGTAGTGCTCCTCCTCGTAGTCTGGCTAGGACAATAGCCAGGGACGAAACCAATATGAGTACATTTGATTGTACTCGCAAACTACCCCAACATGAGTATGCACTAGTTTTATTTTAATTTCCAACTTTTATTTATTTAAAACATCTCTATATCTTTATTGAAAAAGTAAGAAGAGTTTTATAACCATTTTTAAAGAAATCACCATTGTATTTGTTTCTCCAAAACTCCCCTTTTTCCGACCATAGTCCATCATGGTCCACTTCCTCCAACAACCTCATACCGATCCATTGGTATAGGTGTATGGAACATTCTCCACTTCATTTCTTTTTAAAACTCAAAGTTTTCAAAAACTTGCACATGGTCTTAGGACAGCCTCCCAACTGTCCATATCCGAGGACTCGGCTATTCGAATAGTTTTACACTCTGCAGAGGTAGCACGCTTTTCCCACATCCATCCGGTAACTCATCGTGTCAGCCACGTCCCGCCATACAAGGTGTATGCGAAGTTGAGTCACCGACCATAGCCTGTCCTTTGCTCATGCTAGTATAGGACCCTACCGCTACGAAACATTCCATCGACACTTAAATCCAACACATCGGAAACTAAGTGTGAGGACTCATAGTTCTGCCCGACGAATTCTGGCGGCCCTACAAATCCTCTATCTCCAATTCATATCAGCCCTCAGGCGTTGCCCTCAGGCGTTCTTCTCTTTAGAGGACCCGGGTCAGGGGGTAGGTCCTCAGACCATCCCCTCATGGAACGGGGTCATCCCCGTTGGTGAGGCCTCCCATACTAATATGAGCAAATTATATGACTACGCCCATTCCCATATGTGGGTAAATGTGGTCGCACAGGGTATCGGCTGGTCGTCATAATACTAGGACACAATGTGCATTTTTCATAAACATCATCATTCTCCACTTCTTCATTTCAATACCGACATCTCGGCATTCCATAATCACACAAGCATTTCCAAAGGAGTTTTGAGTAAACAATATTTATTTTTCCCATCCTATAGTTTGATATAACTATCTTATATTTCTACATAGGTGGCAAAATAGTTTTCATATACTTGTAAAAAGGTTTTCAAAATCATTGGTACTTTTGAATAACTCATGTGACAAAATAGATGTATATAAATGCAAGCTCAGTGAAGTAGCTTGCCTTGCTCGGCAAAGTTCTCGGGTTCTTGGCTTGTTGACAAAAGTATTCCCCCTCCTCGTAGACTCCGGCAACGTTCTCGTCTAAACGTCAAACAAGCAATACAAACAATCACTAAACTACTCAAGCAATCATCACAACATAACCATCATAAACATCACAAATAGCTACTGCACATATCAAACAATACAATTGGGTTTTAAATTAATTGAATTAAACATTAATTAGTTATGTCTAAATTATGACAGAAACTAGTTATTCATGTTTAATTGCATAACTTGAGTTCGGTTGGTCACAAAAATATAAAATAAATTTCTACAGAAAGCTACTGATGTGTAGAAGACAACACAATTTAGTTTATATTAATTGGAGTTACCAAACTCCCTACATAATTGTTTTAATCCAGTAACTTAATAATCAAGTTTTAGCTACCAATTAAGTTCTGTCGATCCTAAAATTAAATCCTTTTAGGGGAAACTAACCATGACTAAATGTGATCTAACAAAATTGGTCCTAAATCATTTGGGTTAACCATTAAACATATTTAATTGTTTTAGTACAGAAGGGTTCTCTAACTTCATCTTTATACTAAACAATTATTACTGCACAATTAATTCTACCAAAATTAGGGAAGCTAATACATCACAGTACCAAGCAAACAAAATTGGTTTGAAACTTAAATTAGAAAACCTAACTGTTCTGGATAATGTTCAAATCTATGACAGGTGGGGCCCTTCTGTCAGTGACTCAGTGCATGGTGTAAAATGAATAAAATGCTGACGGGTGGGGCCAGCCCGTCAGTGGCTAGCTAACGCGAACCGTTTCGCTGCCGTTGGATCTAGATCCAACGGCCCGTGGAGCACGCGTTCATCATCGACATGGAAACGACGTCGCCGGAGCTCCGGCGATGGCGAGGTGCACGGGAAGCTCACCTAGAGGGCTTGGGAAGGCTCGGAGAAGGTGTGGGAAGATCGCGGAGGCTCGGGGAAGACGTCTGGGCGAGTTGCACTTGCTGGGGAGGCGGGGTTCGTCGGCGGCGAGCAGTTCTTCCTCCGCGGCCGTGCTCCAACTCCGGCGGGCTCCCTGCTTCGTTTCTGTGCATGAAACAGAGGGAAAATGCGGCGGGTGAGTGAGGTGCTAATGGTGATGCGAGTGAGGGCCAGAGAGGAGAGGAAGAGAGGGCATTGCGGCGTGGCCGTGGTCGTCGTCTACCTCGGGCACGGCCGAGGTCCACGATGGTCACGGGCTGCAGCGGCTTCGCAGCAGCGGCTCCGCCCTCCTGGCGGTGCACGAGAGGTGGTGGAGTGAGCGAGAGAAGCTGGGGTGGTGTGTGGAGATGGCGAGGCTCGGGTGGCCTTTTATTGCCGCGCTCGGGCTCGCCATGGACTGGGTGCAGGGAGAGGGTTCCCGGGCTCGATAGGGTTCTTCATAGGGGGCGGCTACGGTGTTGCTACGGTGCGGGGGTGCTGGGGAGCAGAAGGGAGCACGTGGCGACGAGTCGCCACGCGCTTCCTCGACGTGGGGACTGGCCGCGGCGTGCTCTGGGCGGTGCTGGACGTGCACGGGCACGCGCGTGTGGGGGCTGTGGTGACAAGCTTCCTCGACCAGGGGGTGCGGTGTGGTGCTGGGAGAGGCATGGCGCGGCGCTGGGCTAGCTGGGCGGCTACGCTGCCTCCTCCACAGGAGCGGCAGCACGGCATGGCGACAGGAGCGGCTGCTCCCTGGGCAGCGACGAACAATGCCGGCGAATTGCCCCCCCCCCCCTTGTGCTCTCTGGTGCTCGAGGATGATCAGTGAGGCGAGAGGGAGAGACTGCAAGCAACAATTCGACGAACCAACCTCGAATTCGATCAAATCGATCAAGGATTGGATCGAATTGGGGAAGAACACGGTGAAGATCACCAAGTGTTCGACAGTGTCCTCACCCAAATTGATTTTTGAATTTTTGCAATTTGTTTTCATAATTTGCTTCTTATACATTTATAAGGATTTGTGGTGATGCATTGGTATTTATTTTGCAAGTGCATCATAGCACAATTGGCAATTTGAAATGATAAAGAAAGGTTTTAAATTTAGATTTGGAATTTTGAAATTAACATTTGGAGAGGGAAAGTTGTAGGAATGAAAGTGAGAGTGATCATATCCACTCCACTGAATTTTGTTTGGAATAAATATAATTTCTCACTTGGAGAATTTTGTGTGACACTTGTCACATTATTTTTCTTGCTTTGCTTTTTATTTTATTTCTCTTCTTTTCTTCATGTTTTTATTTAGAGCAAGCAACACACAATCAACAAGAAATAAATAACACTAGCAACAATATGAGATCAACACATATAATTTAGCAAAAGTTTTTGTTGGCTCTCATTTTTGGAATAATAATACTTATAATATTTTTGGGATGTTACACAGAGGTCGGACCGCCGTAGGTTTTTTTATGGTTAGGAGGCTTTGTTTTTCGCACCAACTTCATGGCTATTCGACCATGTCCTGCTTCTCCTCCATCTGCCACCTGCCGTCGTTCTTGTCAGAAAGGACTGACATGCAAAACAACAGATCAAGAATTGCAGCACATAACCCAAACCCCTCCATGCTCACCATCGAAGGACAGAAAAAAATGGTGGTACACATGGGAGAAAAGAAGCTATGAAAAAAATGGTCGATTGGCTTGTTGACGGCGCCATGACTCGGCGGACGATGAGGAAGGCACGAGTGAACCCTAGGCTGACAGAAAGCACATGAGAAATAACGTGTCGGCAAAACTAAAGAAACATCAAATAGAACGATATAAGTTCCCGGGAATACCGAACAAAGGAAAGGAGAACTTAAAAATAGGTAGCAACGCACTGCAATAAAGCGAACATAAGTGGAATGGCTGATAGAGAAAAGACACGAAAAAATCCGATGAGAAAATAAATTGGTGGGTCTACAATAACGAAGGGACACTTGTCGCCAGAATGGGCACACGACGGACGAAAATTTGGAGAGTCTACAATAACCAAATCGTTAGGATCGTGTCAAACTCCACAAATTTAATATAGGTAATATATGATACGGATTTGCACGGATTGTATTGACCCGATAAATCTCCATTTGCTAGCGCTTGATACGAACCCCCTAGAGAAATGTACTATTCCCTTTTCGCTACTCACAAAGATATTAGAGGGACATCTAAGTCTAAAAACTTAGAATCTAAAAAAAAATGATAGGAGTGAATGTTCAAATTTTATGAAATTTGAGGCATAAGAATCCAATCCATAGGAATTTTGATAGCACTACTCTTTTGATCCAAACGCAATTCATAGGAAAAATACGCTAGGACTGGAAAATCTTACAAAAATCTCATGAGATTGCTTAATCTAAAGAGGCTCTAGGACTTGATGGCAGACGTGATTTTGTTTCAATTTCGTTTATATTATTATAATACAGAGTACTAATGTTACGTATGCTGACATGCGGGCCCACCTTCGAGAGGAATCCTCCCGGTCCTAGGCTTCGGCATCCTGGTCTGCCCCCTCGGCCATCGGCACCTTGTCACCTCTGCCGGTCCACCGTAGCCTGAAGTAAACCTGAGAATGGTTTCAAAACTAAACCATACTTCAACCATACCCGTACACATATCTCTGTCAGCCAAACCCCAACTTAACCCATTTGATATCATTTTCAGCCCAACCATAACTAAACCAACCACGTTTTGTACTCGAACCGTTTCAAACCCAGTACGTAACCGTGGGTTTAGACCCTTTTTTGAACCATTTGCTACTGAACAGCGAAGGAAGGAGATAAGCTTTCTCCTTTCCGCCGTGCGGTTACCAATCCCAGAGGGGATTTTTTTTAAAGACGGCGGAAATACAAGTGCATGTCGGAGCAAACCGCCTGGCGTCGCCACCGGATGGGCCTCGCCGCCGGCCTGGCTAGGTGCCGACCGTTAGCCGCCTTGGGGAGGCCGCGGACACGAGCGCCCGCTTCTGCGCCAGAGTGCGTCGCTGGCCACGTCGAGGTCACCACACGGGAAGACACCGGCCGGAGTGGCTCGCCGCGCCGCCGACCTTTTCGTGGCCGCGGTCATGCCACGGGGGCCAAGGAGCCGCCATGGTAGGGCGTCACCGCCGGCGAGCCAACTCTGTCCCGAGGGCCGAGCAGCAGTGCGCAGACTCTCGGCCGCCGTCGGGCACGAGCACCTGCACCGGGATGGGAAGGCGACGGCCGCCGTCCCCCTCTGGCTGGAGCCCAGATGGCCGCCCGCTGACGCCATGGTGTGCCGCGTTCTGGACTCGTCAAGGTGCTAGGATGCCGTTGCCGCTTGTTAGTCCCTCGTCGCAGGGGGCAGGGATGGCGAGCCTCGAGAGGCGGCGGCGGCGGATGCAGGAAAGGGGAAGAAGGGTTGCAGCAAGAACAGTCCGGCCACGCTGCGCTGAAGGCGTGCGGGCGCCCCCAAACGTTGCGGTCCCTGCGTCGCCGAGTGCCCATCGGAGTGTCGATCTTCACCTGCTCCCACCAGGATGTCGCCGCCGCTGGCTGGACGTGACTCTTATTGGACGCGACACGGCGCGGGGTCGGGAGCAGGGACAACGAGCCGTCGCGGGGTCGGGAGCGGGGACGGCGAGCCACTAGAGGTGGCGGCGGCAGGAATGGGGAAAGAAGGAGCAGTCGAGCCGCCGCGTCGTGGGGTCGGGGGGCGCGGACGGCGAGCCACTAGAGGTGGTAGCGGCGGCGGCGGGAATGGGGAAAGAAGGAGCAGTCGAGCAGATAGGAACCAATCTCAGGAACCGGTTTGTAACCACGGGTTGAACCTGATTGGAAATAGAACGGTTGGAACCCATACCTGACCACACCCACCTATTTTTTAGACGAAACTGAACCAAACCAAACTGTTAACAGATCCAGCCCATTAGCACCAAATCAGGAGTGCCATGGAGCAAGATCATCCTAGAAGTTCTCCACGAAATAACGACGACCGCCGGTATGGTTTGAGGGCAAGATAGTTCGCTTACCAACACCCCTACCATCATCACAGCCCTTTCCAACCTATAACAACATATTGCAGATAATCTGTAACAGCAAGCGACATGGAAATGAAGTGTCTGATACCCTTTCCTGGCAAACGAAAACATTAAGCATAAGACAATGTAACACAAAAGAGATGGAAATGCAAGATAGTGCGATTGAAGTGAAATTGTCTTAAGCATAAATTCAGTAGCGTGGTTTAGAAATGAAATAGTCCCAATAACAAATAACTAATCGTGTAATCCGAAGACTGGAATGATATAGTTGAGATAAGCAAAAAAGCAAATCAAAAATGGAGAATGGAAACATGGTATTAATCTCAAAAGTGGTAGGAAGAAATAATCTGTAACAAAGAGTACTGATCGTTAAAAAACAAAGTATTGCTTATAAGAAATCGAGAACTGAAGTTGTGCTCGCTCTAGTAATTACTAAGAAATGAAACGGTGTAGCATACGTAGACTGATGTGACATTACCGTTAGTCCTAAAATTTAAATTACCCCAGCCAAATTAATCTTCAAAAACAGCCAACATGTGTTTTAGTCCACACACCAAAAGAAAAATGAATAGCAATGTAACTTCTGCACCTCCCACGAACCATTGGTAGAGAACATTTTTAAGCAAAAATTTATATGAACTTCTGCAACTCCAGCTTGTCATATATTTATTTTATTTAATGTTTGTAATTCATGAAATCAATAGTCATTTATCTTCGAAAATGAATTGTGCAAACAGGAATGGAACTAAAAACATAACCAGGTATCCGAACCTTTTGAAGGCAAAGCAAACTAATGAGCAGACTAAGTTATTATTAATTTACCAAGTTTAAGACTATTTGAATTTGTTGATGTGTATAAGTGGATTGCCTAGCCCTTCCCATCAAATCGGTCTTTTGGAATAGTTGGTTAGTGCATGAAGCTTGACATGGTATCAAAGCCCAGGGTCTCGAGTTCGAGTCCTGGTTTTCGCAATTTATCCTAAAATTGTCATTGCCCCCTTGGTGTCCACGTATAGGCGCGTACAAGCCACGTACATGCACGTCATGCCTCTTGAGCCTACCTCTGACTCTACACGTGTTGACTTGTCTTCCCGTCACACGTGGGTGGGGGGGTGTTGATGTGTATAAGTGGATTGCCTAACCCTTCCCATCTGATCGGTCTTTTGGAATAATTGGTTAGTGCATGAAGCTTGACAGAATTAACTTAAGGAGGAGTACATGACTAATTGTGGTCTAAGAGACAATGCAAAAAAGTCCAAATATTGAATGTATTTTGTGCCTTGTTGCTGGAATTGATGCCTTCCTATGTGTTATACTGAAAGCTTTACACAAAATATTGCAAAATCAAAATACTTTTGAGTCCACAGGAAGCACAAGTTCAGTACGTGGCCAGCATAATGAAAGGATAATATGCTTGTCAATAGAATTAGGAAATGGAAGTGCGCAAGTGATGATTGTTTACTTACAGAATATGAAGTTTCATACAAATAGAAGAATGATGCAAGGAAACAAAGGACTTATGTAGCTCTTGCAGGTCCACAACAAAACAACTGGGTGATCATAATAAGGAAAAATCAAGTTGCAAGAAACCAGAGAAAATAGGAAGAGGGGAAACGACCAGTGCATGTCCATACAAACCTTCAGAATCAAGCAACACCCAGCTTCAGATCAAGATGTCTCCTATAGCACGACCACCTGCATACATGGAGGTTGGGGTGAGGAACAAAGAACCGAGGTAGGAGGGAGACGGAGGACAGCAAGCATCACTACTATAAATAAATTGGAAACCTAAAGAACCTAGAAACTACATGTACCTCTATGCATAGCCAACCGATAGGAAAACAAAAAAGATTTATAATTAGACAACCCAAAGAATTTAGAAACTGCATCCATCTCTATGCATAGCCAACTGATAGCAAAACAAAAAGATTTCTTGCACGCACCTCAAACCAGCGCTTCCAATTGAGCACTAGATCCAACCCAAGAGCAAGTCACGACGGCAACTGCAGAGAAAAGAAGGCCACAACCAAGCTCAATCAGCCGGAAAAAGCGGAAAAGCTTATAAGTCGTGCAAGATAAAACATCCCTGAAACACATCCATCCAAAAACTGTACCACTTACCAGCAAAGAATATAAGTGTTCTAATCAGCTAAACAACACACACAACCAAAGCTAAGCAAAACATCAAGTATAATTACTGGTCACCTAGCAATCCATCCAACGCTGATGACTCTACTGGCCATGCAACCACCGAAACAGCTATATGTATCTGTACGCATAGATAGCTAGCATCCCTGCTATAAATAAATTGTACATCCAACTTTAAAATGTAGAAAGTAGAAACTGCATCAACCTCTATGCATACCCAACCGATAGGAAAGAAGCGAAATGTGGATTAAAGTACGGAGTTGCATCAGGTTAAATTTAATTCTAGCACCAGCCCTGATAGAGCCGAAACTGCATCAACCTCTATGCATACCCAACCGATAGAAAAGAAGCGAAAAGTGGAGTAAAGTGCGGAGTTGCATCAGATTAAATTTAATTCTAGCACCAGCCCTGATAGAGCCATCAAAAGAAAAGAAAAACACATAGCTGCAGTGTATACAGTACTGCAATCGTGATAAAATCACCCCGGTCACCTAGAATGCACAGTTTAAGTTTTAATCTAAGAAGAACTATGCTTGCAGATCAATTTATCAAAAGAATCTAAAAACATAGCTGCATGCCCGATCCTACACACACCTACGAACAACCTAGCCTGCAAATCATAAACCGTGATGATTCTCATTAAGCGCATACCTAATAATACAGAAGCTGCAGACCACATAGGACACACCTAAGAAGAACCGAACCTGTAAGCACAAAATTGGTGAATCAGTAGAAGAACGAACCAAATAACAGTGGCAAAACACGAATCAGCATATACTCACGGGAAAAGATAGCTAGAAATTATCGCTCACCTCAACCTTCAGCCAAGGCAGCAGTCCTCATCACGGCAGGCACCAGCGACTTGCCTTTTCACAGCAGAATCATGGAGTAAGAACTAAGAACAGAGCAAAGGGGATGAAGAAACGCGGGCAGCATGTGTCGCCCTGAAGAAATGATGAAACGAACGCCGGTAGCAGCTACCCACCTTGGTCGCATGGAGAAGAGGCGGCGCCGGCGTCTGTTTGGGTATTCCCTGGCGGCGGCGGCAGGCTGGACGGCGAGGACTGTTGGGGAAAACCTAGATCGGCTCTTCTTGACTTGCACTGGAGAGGCTTCGCGTGGAGAAGAGGAGTCGCCGGCATCCAATGGGCCGAACGATGGTGGCGGTGGCGGGCTGGACGGCAATCACTGCTGGCTGAAACCCTAGATCGAGAAATGAGCATCTAGGATTCAACAGCGAAGAGGTAAGGGGCATATTGTGGCGCCCTGACCCGACTACTATACAGTGATGCTGTGTGTCACCGGTTAAGCGATACAAACGGAGGTTACGGGTTTACCAATCCCCGGCCAAAACCTTTGGCAGGCGTTGCTGGGTACACCACACACCAACAACGCAACACCCGAGTGATGCCTTAACACGGGCACAACCCTCAATGCATAATAGAGAGATCAAGACTTGTGGAACAACTGGCACATCACAGACTCTACGACACAAAGTATTATAGTTCAACTCTTATAATAGAGAAAGATAGCAAATATTACAACCAGAGGTCACAGACCCAACAGTACATCATGCGGAAGCGAAATAAGTTGTTCTAAACAACAAGATCCAAATATGGCCTGAGAGGCCTATAGATAAACATTCCAGCGCCAGCTGTTCCGGGATGTCCCAAGCTGCTACCTGGGAACCCCAGACTACTCGTCGACGTCCACAAAGAACCCACCTTCGAGGTCGGTGAAGTCCTCCTCTGAAACAAAGCAAACGACGTTGAGTTCGACGAACTCGCAAGATTATATATAGAGCATTAGCTCGATGAGGCTTTCAAAGTTATATGGCTGTTTTGCATAAAGCTGATTTTATTTATGAAAAACATATCTCAAAGGCATCGACTAATCAGAATATTTTCAAAAGAGGTAAGAAGTAAACTCTTTTCTTCTGATCATCTTCATCAACAACCACCATCATTCACTGCACATGTCTACCAAGGCACCTCCCCGAATCACCCTCGAGGAAGTCAACCTTGCATTCTTGGTAGTACCTCTAGTACTCAGTTTTTAATCATTCCCGTTCAAGTTATTCTATGATCCTACCTTCACTTCCCAAGTCGTCCATAACCGCGGACACGGCTTTTCGAAAAGATTTACCCTGCAGGGGTGTACAATGTTTGCCACGCGTACCGTCCGGCTCATTACCTGCGCATTAGCTCTCTTCCTTGGAAAGCCGGCTGGGTGGGAGCGGTGTCGACTTCTCCCTCGTTAAGGACTCTCCAGGATCATCAGTGGCGGTAGGACTGCCAGGATCACATCACCCCGCCCCACGGCCACTCATTTTCCTAATACCACAATCCTCGTCTCAGTTCATACCACCATCATCACGCACGCGCAAATGAAAGCCCGAACTAGAGGACCCTGGCTAGCCCCGCCGAGTTATTTAGTCTATGAGGCTTCCTGCACTGCGAATGCATAGGCCCCACGCATGGTAGCACGCTCAGTCTTGGTTCAAGAGGTAAAGAACTCACACTTAGGCGTCGAGAACGAGACAACCCACCACATTCCATGTGGCCTCTCATCCCCGCCTTTAAACATGTTATTATTTGTCACCACCATTTTCCACCATCATCCGAACATTCCACCACAGTTCCAACAATAGCATATCCACCGGACGACTAAGCATTTCACTAAGCATGGCTAAGCATAAACATAGCGGATATAATTAACTCAGGCCAACACAACAATCCTATGGATATTAGGAGGGAAACAGGTAATGGCATCGGGAAACATAATGCATCTAATAGGATACTCTAATCCAACCAAATTGACATTTGGAATCGCATGCAATATTATAGTGGAGAAAATATCTGCAGAAAACATAGGAGGAGACATGCTCAGAGGGGGGATTACGCTTGCCTTGTTCAACGGGCTGGTAATACGGGTCGTCAGGGTATTGTGGAGAAACCCCGATTGCTTGATCTATCGATGCATAAAACACCGGAAAGACAACAATCAATAAACACACAAGCGAAACAGGTGCAATGCACAAACACATGATGACATGATGGTTTAATGCAACTGATGGATCATAAACATGCTCACCAGGTTAAATGAGTTGTCCCAAATCATTTGGCAATATTTGGCACAATCCCATATTTATCTTAATAGTTTCGTAGCTTAATCCAATTAGATCAGTAGCTAATCGTCCGTCAAACATGCATGGACATGATGTTTAGGGTAGGTATTGATTTGCTGAGCATTTTGATATAAGGAGCACACTTTTCTGATTAATCAAAATTAAGTTATTGAATTTATAAATTCCATTTTAAATCTGCCCTTTTTCTAAAGTGCAAGAAAAGTTAAATCCAGTATTTAGTCCAACATGAAAATGATGTTAAAATGTGTGGTTTAATCCACTGATCATTTTGATACCTTATTTGCAATTTTTGGATCAAGATTTAATAAGTTATGAATTTCCTAAAATCCTTTTATTTTCTGCCATTTTAGTTATTCTAATAGAACAGCAACTAAATTAATTTAGTTGGATGTGTGAGTTATACCAATAGACTCAATTTATTTTTCTGAACAAATTGGTATATTATTTGTAATATTTGGATAAGTATTTTAAAAGTTATGGATTTTAGAAGTTTAAACAATTTTCTGTCTTTTTATTCTTTTTCCAGAAATGCTACCGAACCGTTTTTCACTCGGCTGAGCTACACACAGACGCTGACATGTGGGCCCAGTGCCACGGTGGCGTCCACGTCGACACGCGGCCCCAGCTGACATGTGCTGACGCTGCTCGCCGGAGCAGCGGCTCGGGACGGCACGCCGACGAGCTTTCCGGCACCGTGCGGGCTAACTAACATGCCCAAACTACTCTACTCAACGCGGGCTATCGAATGGTGGTCACGGCGCCGCCTAAGGGTCACCGGAGCTTCGTCGACGACGAGCACCCGCGGCGAACTCCGGCGGACCTCACGGATCCCGCGTTCTAGTGCATTACAGAGAGCGAGGAGAGGGTCAACAGGAAGCTGAGCTCACCCTTGACGCGTGGGGGCTCGCAGCGGTGACGGAGGAGGCCGGAGGAGGTCAGGAGCTTGCTCGGAGTTCGTCGGCCGGAGTTGGAGACGACGGCGCGATTCACTGCATCCTGGACTTCCCAGCTTCCGCGCGAGGTCGAGGAGGCAGAGGAGAGGTTGGCGGAGTTCGTGGTGGCCTCGGCTTGGCTCGGGGAACTCTCCCTCTACGGCGATTTAACGGCGAGCAGACTACGGTTCGGGAGCTCACGAAGAACAGCAGAGGGAGAAGAACGAGAGGGGAGGGAGCAGAGCGGCGTGCTTCCTTCATATCCTCGTCCAGGGCAGCTCGGGAAGGCAGGGCCCGGCCGGCGATCGCGGGGAGGCGAGCAGGGGGCCCCGGGGGGCCTGGGCACGGCGAGCTCGGCGAGCTCGACAGCGCGCCATGACACTGCAGCTACAGGGGAACGATGACCGTTTTGCAAAAACCCCCTCGCCTGCTCAGTTCTGCTTACAAAGAAGCCCTTCTCTGTTTGGATTAAATAAACAGTACTGTTTTGGAATTAATTGGGGCACTTAAGTACCTCCAAAAATTATGAAATTTTTGGGTAGCCTCCTTATATAAATGTGAAGCTCCCCTAATTTTTCCAGATTATTTGGAATTCATTTGGTAGGGAAATAAAATAGGGAGTTGCTTATGGCAATTTCCTCAATTTCCAAAGTATTTTCATTTAGAAAAAATAAGCAAGCCCCAAATATTTATTTTTGAACTCTTGGAACTTCCTTGACAAATATGGATTTGCATTTGTATTTGTGTTTAACAACAACATCCCATTTGAGTTTAAGGTGTTTGAAATCAACCCTGCTTTTGTTTCCATTTGTTTTACTTTTGTTTTCCAGATCTTTGTTTCAATTTGAGTACCTAACCAAATTTAAGCCATGATGCATGAATGAGAATGCAAAAGTGGAAATTTTATTCACAAAATTCAGTTCCTAAGCTTGGGGCTGTTACACATATCGCCTTGGGACGGCGAGCAGCGAGGGCAGGGGCGGAGCAGGGCACCGCTTGTAGCTTTCGTACCGGTGTCGCCTCCCGGTCCGCCACGCGCGTACGGCCGCCGTCCCGTCGCCATGGCCTGGACGCGAAATGATGATTCTACCCCTGGAGTTCGATCGAATCATGGCCCCTGCCACCGCGCTCTGACGTCCCATCCCCAGCGCTGGAGAGTAGACACACGGGAACGATACACCCCACACACTGCCATGCGGGTCCCGAAAAAAACTGGGGCCACCAGCAGTGACTCAGAGCAGCTCCAGCGGGTAGGAAAGGGCCGACCGACCAGGGACATCTAGAAAATGGACGGCCAGGATTTCATCAAATGTCTATAGGACGGTCCAGAGTTGCTGAGCTCTGAGAAGCGCCATGTTCTGCCCAAGGATGTGATCTTTAGGGGTGTGTTTGGTTTCAGAACGAGGTGGAATGGAACCGTTCCATTCCATTCCATTCCGGTGTTTGGTTAAGAAAAATGAGGTGGAATGGAATGGGGAATGGAATGAGCCAAATTATTAGCTAAGAGTGAGGTTATCATTGTCATTAGGGACTAATAGGTATACAATATTAGTTAAGCGCAAATAAGCCCAAAATCAACATCCATTCTCAACGGAGAGCACCCAGATCGATCCTTTATTCTCAAAAAAAAAAAAAAGAAACCAGATCGATCCTTGCCAGCGTGCATCGATGCTCAGCCACCGCCACTCGCCGGCTTCCCCGGCGCACCTGCCGCCTGCTTGGACAGCCGCCGCCCGTCGCCTGCTCCACCGGCGTCGTCACTGCTTGCTCCGCCTGCACGGCCGCCTCTGCTCCGCCGGCACCGCCGCTGCTTGCTTCGCCGACGCGGCCGCCTCTGCTCGAGGGAGACATAGAGAAGACACATACGAGGGAGAGAGAGAGGTTAGCGTCGCGAGAATAGGATTGGCCCACTCGTTCCACCTCGTCCGGCCGATTCGGCCGGACCGGTGCGTTCCGCATATGGAGGGGATATTCATTTCTGGGAACCACTTCGTTCCATTCCACTTTCCAACTAAACACAGGAACGAGCTCTGGGTACGGAACCGTTCCATTCCATTCCACCTCGTTCTGAAACCGAACACACCCTAGATTGTCCAACTTTGGCACCAAAAGTTAGTGTTATGTTCAATTTTCTCGCGCAGAGGTCGGACCGCCGTAGGTTTTTTTATGGTTAGGAGGCTTTGTTTTTCGCACCAACTTCATGGCTATTCGACCGTGTCCTGCTTCTCCTCCATCTGCCACCTGCCGTCATTCTTGTCAGAAAGGACTGACATGCAAAACAACAGATCAAGAATTGCAGCACATAACCCAAACCCCTCCATGCTCACCATCAAAGGACAGAAAAAATGGTGGTACACATGGGAGAAAAGAAGCTATGAAAAAAATGGTCGATTGGCTTGTTGACGGCGCCATGACTCGGCGGACGATGAGGAAGGCACGAGTGAACCCTAGGCTGACAGAAAGCACATGAGAAATAACGTGTCGGCAAAACTAAAGAAACATCAAATAGAACGATATAAGTTCCCGGGAATACCGAACAAAGGAAAGGAGAACTTAAAAATAGGTAGCAACGCACTGCAATAAAGCGAACATAAGTGGAATGGCTGATAGAGAAAAGACACGAAAAAAATCCGATGAGAAAATAAATTGGTGGGTCTACAATAACGAAGGGACACTTGTCGCCAGAATGGGCACACTACGGACGAAAATTTGGAGAGTCTACAATAACCAAATCGTTAGGATCGTGTCAAACTCCACAAATTTAATATAGGTAATATATGATACGGATTTGCACGGATTGTATTGACCCGATAAATCTCCATTTGCTAGCGCTTGATACGAACCCCCTAGAGAAATGTACTATTCCCTTTTCGCTACTCACAAAGATATTAGAGGGACATCTAAGTCTAAAAACTTAGAATCTAAAAAATGATAGGAGTGAATGTTCAAATTTTATGAAATTTGAGGCATAAGAATCCAATCTATAGGAATTTTGATAGCACTACTCTTTTGATCCGAACGCAATTCATAGGAAAAATACGCTAGGACTGGAAAATCTTACAAAAATCTCATGAGATTGCTTAATCTAAAGAGGCTCTAGGACTTGATGGCAGACGTGATTTTGTTTCAATTTCGTTTATATTATTATAATACGGAGTACTAATGTTACGTATGCTGACATGCGGGCCCACCTTCGAGAGGAATCCTCCCGGTCCTAGGCTTCGGCATCCTGGTCTGCCCCCTCGGCCATCGGCACCTTGTCACCTCTGCCGGTCCACCGTAGCCTGAAGCCCCTTCGTCTAGGGTTAGGTTAAAGCAAAACCGCCTCCGCGGGACTTCTAGAACCTTCCAGAAAGAGGGGCGCGATGTGGCACGAGGCGCGGCGGTCAGAGCGGAAGGTCCACGACCTCATGGACGCCGCGCGGCGCCGGGCGCAGCGGCGCGCCGCCTACCTCGCCCGCCGCCGCGGCGACCCGCACCAGTCCCTCCAGGTCTCCGGCGCGCGGTGCCGCGTCCACCGCGACGACGCGCTCTACCAGGCTACCGAGGACCAGCAGGGATTGTGCGTGCCGCCGCTCTCTCACGCTCACTTTGTCTCTCCAGTTGATGTCACTGCGTTGCTTATGTCGTTGCAGAAGCATGCTCGATTTTGGTCGGACTGGCTGGCTATCTGATAGGAGTGCCAGTGCACTATGATGGATGCCGATTATGTGTCCTGTCTTCCTGTTATTGTGCCACCAATAGATTCCTAGTGCTAGCAGTAAACTGGTAACAGTAGACAGGAATGGCTAGAGATTCATCTATTTGATTGGTGGCATCTGATACGCTCCCGCAGCATTTCCAATTTCAAGCCGTATGCTTGTATCATGAGATTACGCCAAATATACTTGCTAGAGCTGATTTGGTTGGTTTGATGGCGTGATGTAGTTGATGAAATGTGATTTTGTTGCCATAGTGTGTTGGATTCAGCCATGTATCGAAGGATAGATTGATTAGCTCCTTGCTGTCACTACTTTAGTTGTCTTGATTGGATTTGATTGTGTAGATGTTTAAAATTAGCCATGTGTTGCAGGAAGCCAGCAATTATGTTTTCCACATGCTGGTTAGACCGAATTATTCTAAACATCAATATTGTAGCTTAAAGAATGTTCCTCCTTGCTCTAAAGTATCAGCTACATTTATTCTTGCAGCGTAGTTAGAGAAGCGAGTTTATCACTAACAAAACTACCGTTTTTAAAGAATTTCGTTTGGTTTTATCTGAACTCTAGCCACTGTTATCTTACAAGTAATACGTGTTCATTCAAATGAACTTAAATCCACACAGCATTAGTGCATTCACCAGGAGCTGTATTGTCTAGATATATCTGCTTGTACATGAACCAAACATAGGACCTGCTGGGGTTATAGGATTGCTGGAAGTACAGTACATTACCCTAAACAACTCATCTGGCATGTGTTGGAGTCCTACGATAGTAGGTTCAGTTCGAATTTTGTTTAACATGGCAATAACATGGGCTAACATATAGCTCTGATAGAAGTTTTGAATGTATATATACATGACAATAACATGGCAAGTTTGCTTGGATGGTATTACTTATGTGCCGTACTTATTGTATTGTAGGATACCGTGGAATGGGAAACAAGATATTTTGATTGACAGGTATGTATTATCTGTAAGCTTAAACCATGTCAAGAGCAAGAAAGTTGATATTTATTCTATTGATGTGCAGATTTGATGGCCGTGCACTACTTGATTTCATCCGTGACTCTAGCTCTCGGCCTTTTCGAGCTCAGGAAAAATCTGAAGAAGAAGAAGAATTAGAGGAATTTGTTAATTTTGAACGTTACCGGGACTTGATTAAGCATCGTCGTAGAGGATGTCGGTACCTTTTTGGTTTCTCTGTTTTGTTGCCGTCGTTGTAGGATTTGCTGTCCCTTCTTCTGTTTGCTTACTTATTTATAGGTTCACCATATGTACTTCTGTTATTTTTTCTATATCTGGGAGAGCCTACCCCAACTTTTTGGGAATGAAAGGCTTTGTTGTTGTTGTTTTTGTTGTTGGGAGAGGATCCTACTTTTCTATCTCTCTAGTCTTTTCACTTCCTAATGTTAGCTACCCAAACAGTTATTTTCTTTTTTCCTCCGCAGTTTCTGATGAGGCGGGTTTGCAACATGTTGCGCAAGAGTTGGAAGCAAAAGCTATTCTTCCCTTCAGCTTTGAGAAGTAAGTCTACTCTTCCACCTTTTATCTCTTAGTCTTAGTTATTTAAAAGGATATCCTAAGTGATGCTCAAAGGAGTTGAAGTAGATTGCTTTCTGTGCCGTACCATATAAAGCTTGCAAACGCTCGTGCCAGTTCTAAGTTGAACAGGGGGTGAAAACAGAGTTTTGACATAAATAGAGTAAATAGGCCTTGTTATAGAGTTACACACGTATAGTTTTCACTGAAGAATCGAGCCCTGCTAGAATGAAAAAAAAATATCCATGTTTTGGGTGTGCCAATATGAGCATTAGCGTTGAAAATTCGTGGAATGAGCCAGCTGAGGGAAATACGTTGCCTCTGTTGCAAGTTTTACGTGGTTTATAATACTTAATTATGTAAAAAGGATAAACATAATCAAATTTATTAGCTTGTTGTCCATATATAGGTCAAATGTTCATCAAGTTAGCGTGTAAGACAAGCTAAAAAAACCGGCATTTGGTGGACTAGCTGCATGAACAAGCCTATCAATGGAAATACCATCTGTAAAGTTTTTCCATTTCGCTGAAGTAAACCAGAGTTATCTGTAAACGTGTACAATGTAAATGAACATAACTGAAGGTGACTGTGTTTGTTTTTAGTGTAAATTATACAAAATTACACATAACAGTAAAACTTTCTCAACTAAATAGTGTATGCCAGATTTTATTAGAAAACCATTTTTGTGAGATGGAAATTTCAGTTTGAGTTTTCTCTTGTGGAATTTTTCTATTACATATGTTATTTTGTGAAAGATACTCCTGTTTGTATTATTTGGTGTAATTAACATTGTTGCCATGATGAAAATATATCTAGATTAGTTAGGCCTTATATTTATTAGGCCTGCCAGTTTTTTCATTGGGTCCAGTTTTCTCAGTTATTTTTCTTGTTTCCGGCAGACCTCAATCCTCACAGGCTCCAGCCAGCAAAGGTGCATATTCGCAGGTTGGATACTCATATAAAGGGGACGGAAATGAAGATTCTGATGATCTAAATAGTGACGATGAAGATGAAGAGGAAGAAGATGATGATGACAAGGACTTCAGTAGCGATGATAGCAGTGATGAGCGAATGGAAAACTTGGCTAAGGAATTTGGCGTAAAAAGATATAACTGGCTTGTTTACATGGATAAAAAGGTTAAAGAAGAGGAGAAACGGCAGAAAGAAATTATTAAAGGCGATCCATCCATCGTTAGTACTTCATATCTTCAGATAAGTCTCTCTTTATTTCCCTTTTGTAAGAACTAACATAAGAAATTATACAGAAAAAGTTGAGTAGAAGAGAAAGAAGGAAGGCTTCTCAATCTGAGAGGGAAAGAGATAGGGATGCAGTACGTTCTGTTGGAAGGGTATCTTATCACGACCCTTATAGGTAACGGTGCCTATCAGCTTTTGAATGAGAAAAGATAATAATGTGGCCATTGTGTTGACTACCATTTTAAGTGCTTTAACGTCATATATTATAATTAAGGGAACAAAGGAGAAGCCCTTCATATGAAGCATATTCAAGGGGCAGACGGTATGCTACTATGCTTTGTGTTAACTGGAACAATTTTCTAGCAAAGTTTTTTTCTTTGCTTGACCTGCATAATATTTCGTTTGACAGATCAAGGTCACGATCAAGATCACGTTCACCTTCATATTCTAGACGTCAAGCCCGTGGTTCACAGTGTGAAAGTAACTATCGAAGCAAGGCGAAGCCTCCAAGAGTTGAATACATTACTGAATTTGGAGGTTCAGAAGACACCAGTGCCCTGAAAGTTACAGGGATCTCCCCGCCTTCATCTCCAATACGAGTTGGCATACCTAACCGGTCGGGGAACTCGACCTTTAATATTTGCAAAAAGATGCATTGGACTGTCGTTTATCTGCTGCAGCATACTGGCATGGTCTTGTTATCGTAAAGTTAAATATGTCAGGACTAGGATAGGTGAAAGACATGGTTATTATGGTATTTCTATGGCAGTGATGGTTGGTTTGTAGATAGATATGTGATGGAAGAGCCTGTATTATGTCGTTTACTCAGAAGGAATAAGATATAGACTACATTACACCTACCATCAGATGTGGAGCGTCTGACCTAAGTATCTTTGCTCCTACATTATTTTCATAACACTCCTTCATTCTTGCAGGTCATCAGGTGTCCAAATTTGGAGGCACTTCACAGTGATCCTGCATCTTCTGTGTCTGTGGAACAGGAAAAAAGTGCTAAAATTTTGAAACCACCTATCAGGTTTGTCAACACGGTTACAACCTTATGAAGAGAGCAGCTGTATGTGCAATCAAGTTGCTTGTGATTGTGTATTTGCCTAGAAGGCTTTAGTCCATTTTCGCAGTCATTATACACTTCCTATCCTTGAGCACATATCTGGTACCAGGATAGTTATGTCTATTTTCAGTCTTAACAGGCATGTACTAACCTTTGATGTATTTCTGGTTGACAGCACACCATCAGCACTAGCGAAACTAAAGGGTGCTTCTGGAGGAGTTGGTAAAACTCCCCAGGCTGAAAAGAAAGAAACACCACAAGAACGTCTTAAAAGGATAATGAGCAAACAGCTTAACAAGCAAAGTATGTCTTCATTACACCTTTTCGTTCTTATCTGCATTAGTACCTTGCGCAGTGCTAATCATGTATCTTCAAATGTACTTGTGCTAAGCTTTTGTTTGTCCCTACAGTTAAGAAAGATACTGCTGCTGAGACTGCAAAGAAACGAGAACAGGAACGACAAAGGCAGGAAAAACTTGCAGAAGTAGGTCGATACAGGCGCCGTAGCAGGAGTAGAAGTATTAGCCGTTCTCCACCACCAAGGTACTCGAATCAATCCCTTTCACCTTCGGTGTTAAGTTTTCTGGTTGGCTGAGGACTACAATAGAAGTTTGCTTGCATTGTCTTTCTACACAATGCAAGCGGTTTGCATATTGATGATTTTGCCGAAAAAGTATTTCTAATCTTTAAGATGACCACCAACCTCAGCATGATATGATTTTGTTAAGAACACCAGATGTTTACTGTTCCAAAGATCATATGCCATGTGGTAGTAAGAGTAATGATGGTTCCATGTGCAGAAAGCGACATTATAGCAGAAGCCGTAGTAGGAGCAGGAGCCCAAGAAGACACCGTTCACGTTCAAGCTCACCCTCTCGCTCTCCAAGGTAATTTATGGTAGATGTGTGTATGTTGAAGAAAGATTTTAGGATGTATACTTACCATCTGAAGAGTGGTCACACTGCAGGTACAGAAGCAGATCAAGACACTGAAAGTATCTCAGCCAGCTCCTTGGTTGTCTTCGGTGTGTGTTGCTTCAGTTTTATTTACTTTCGCTTTTAGTTTATGTACCCATCAGTGAAACCCTGGATCCCAACATTGTTGGTAATGTGTAAAAACAACTAGTGTATTTTCATATTATCAGCAAAAGACGGCATATTATCGTCCAAGTGGTGGGTGGTTCGCTTGGTTAATTTTTTATTACGTGGGAAGTAGTGTTGACAGATTATGTGGTACCAGATGCACTGTGTATTTGGCTCGGAGTGAAATAGTTTACCTGAACGGTCTTGTGCACGTGAGGGCTTCAACGGCCTCCTGACGTGAATGCCGGCTCCACGTTCGTCTGCACGTGCGAGTTAAACGCCATCTTGTATTAGAGCATCTCCACTACTCGCGGCGGCCAAAATGGCCGCCAAAGTGGATCATTTTGGTGCCGTTGCTTCCCACTCACGACGTCTAAATCATTTTTTGTGAAATAAAATTTCGGTCAATTTCATTCAAACTTTAGGAAACATTACATTTTTGAATGATATTTAAATAAACCTAATCTAATGGCGGCGGTTGCGGCGCCTGAAGGCGAAGTCCTCCTTCTCCTTCTTGATGCCGGCGCCGCCACTGCTGGTCCCTGCGCCGCCGTCCTCCTTGACGCGGCTAGGGCCTGCGCCGTCGCCGGTGAGGTCGAAGAAGGGCACGCCCTTGAACTTGGCGTGCTCGAACGCCGACCACGTGCAGGCAGCGGGCCCGTCGAACGGCGGTATGTCGTCCATGGACGCGGCGACGACAGCCTGCGTGATGGCGTCCTTGTCCGTGCCCGCCTGCGCCGCCATGAGCTCGGCCATGTGCGTCGACAGCTTCGGCTCCGCCTTGACCTTCATCTGCTCCGGCTTCGGCGTGAGCAGAGGCGAGGTGCGGGAGCGGGAGGAGGAGGCCGCCGCACGCGGTGCCCATAGGTTCGCCAGAGGAGGAGGAATCGCCGCCGCCGACGCCTGGAGCAGCGATCCGCCGTTGCGGATGTGCTCCATGACGGCGTTGAGCGTGCGCCCGGGCATGCCCCAGAACTCCTCGCACCCGACGACGTTCTTGTCCCGCGACACTGGTCCAGGGCCGTCCCAGCGGTTCATCTCCTCGTCGAAGATGCGCTGGAACGCCGCCTCGTAATGGGCGTGGTTGGCCGGGTTCTCCGGGTCCCAGCGCGGGTCCTCGCGCATCTCCGGCGTCAGCTCCTACCAATAGTGCGTGATGACGGCGGCGCGGAACTCGCGGTTCGACCGCGTCAGTGGGCGCGGCACCGGAATGCCGCCGACGGAAACGGCCCAACGGCTTGCATGTCGGGCGGCATCGGGTAGCCATTGTCCCGTAGCGCCTCCGCCTGCTCCCGGAGGAGGGTGCGCGGCCTGAAGCCGTTCGCTGTCGTGCCTCTGGTGCGCCTCCAATTGCCGGCCATCTCTCCTGGTCGCGGTGGCGGGCGAGAGTGCGAGTGCGAGAAGAAGGCGTGGTATGTGGCCGGGGGCGGCGTACAAGACCTTTTATGGCCGCCGGGGCGGTGGCATTAACGTCGCTGTACTCGAAAAGGCGTGCCGCATTGACGCCGCCGAGCAGTGGGACGCGACGGCTCACTGGCGGCCGCCGGCTGTGAAAACGAGGCGTGGCCACGTGGCACGCGGCTTTGACCACCGTCTGTTGAAGTCGTCTGTGCCGCTGACGGGCGTGGCCCGCGCGTCGGAGGCAGACGTGGCGACACGCTCCGTTGCGTCTGGGGCCGCCCAGGACTCCCCAAGATGAGGGCATGGTCTGATCGTGTCGAACAGAAAAATGGGCCGCGCCGGACTAAAATCACGTTTGCGCGCCACGAGTGGGAGCGAATTCTGTTCGGCACACTCAAAGGGTTTTGGGCGGCCGTTTGGACCCCCAGTGGAGATCTCTTATTGCATCAGGTGCAAACCTGAGACCTACTTGGTTCTTAAAAATCAACGCCATTATGTGTTTTGGTATTGAAAGTAATAAGATAATTAAAAAGCACTTGGCCTTGAAAGTAAGATGCCTCTCTCGTCACCTCACCAAGGAGTTGTACATGGAGTACTGAGTCTGAGGTGAAACTCGTCCTGTCGCCAAGCCTAGCATGCTGCTGTCTGTCTATTGGGTAATTGGGGTCGTCGGCTTTAGGTCAAGCACTTCTTTTCTGAAGGACGTGCAACTTTACGACCCTGAGTTGATGATATACGGAGCGACGTCGCGGACTTTGATGGAGAGGCTAATCAAATCAAAGCGCGGTACCGTGACTTAGATGTCATGCATTTTCTGTCTTTTCTCTCTCACCCTTTTCCGGGCGTGCTTAAGATGCCTTTGGACTTCTGTCACCTAAATCCAAAAAGGTCTCATGCACATGCAGGCACTGTTGTACGGACTACAGATACTACCACTTTAATTGAATTTACTTAGCATAAACACGTTAGTACTAGCCTGATTTGCTGTGATCATTTCGTGCTCAAACACGTATGTGAAGATTTTATTATCTCTTTCAGATAAAATACCGGCCACCTGGTTTTATGTTAAACCATTCCATTTATTTTTCAACAGCATTTCTTCAAGTTAGAAGTTGATTAAATCGATAAACCCTGCATGCGATGATGCAAAACAAAAGAAAAAAGAGTGGTCTCTTCGAGCTTCGAGGAGCAAAGGAGACTCAAAACACGAGGGAAACATGGGCGTGCACGCACGGTACGAGCGGAGTTGAAGCTGAGGCCTTTGTCTCCACGTCGTCCGTCTCCCTCCTAGTATCTCCCTCCCTCTGGAGTTGGGAGCTGGGACCGTTGATCTCAAGACTAGTGGTCCGGGACAGCAACACGTTGGGAGAATCATCAACTCATTATCGCTTCACTCTCGATCCCCTCCTGTAGAGTAGAGCTCCAAATCTTGCTGACTTGGTTTCGACGAGGACAAAGGTTGTCCTAGCAAGACATTCCGGCTCTTTCATTATTTTGCAGGAAAAGAAACAGCCCGGAGTTTCGACGACTAGATGGCGGCTAGGGTTAGGGCGGCGGCTAGGATTAGGCAATTTTCCTTTAAATTTATGTAAAATATACCCAAATTTGAATGAAAATTGCCCATTTTGCTACGTTTTGTCCAATTTAAATTTCGGCCGCATTTTGATTTGGGGGCCGCTGGTGGGGGAGGCGACACGAAATTGGCCGGACAGGTGACCGGCACAACCCAAATCGTGTCCGTTTTCGAGACAAATACAATTCATCTAATTTAGAAAGGGAGTTCAAAATGCTACGATGTGAGGCGGACAATCTGAATTCCATCACGAGGAGATTTTGAATGAATCACCCGCTGGCGAGAAAGTCTGTACTACCCTGGGAGGAGCATCAGGACAGCAGTGACACGAAGTTCGAGGAGGTCTCGGACGTCAATGCAGCCACTAGTCATCGGTAGATAAAAAAGACAGGCCGCTAGCAGACACCGGGCTCGGGTGAATCAAAAGCACCGAATATTGTTTGCCCTAGAAAATGCACCGAATTTCTTTTCCTGATCCTGGTCGACGCCGTGTCCATTCCATGGCTGCCTGCTGGGCTGCCTACGTGTCCCAACTCGGATGCCGCTCCTCAAGTACTGTAGATTTTGGGTGAGGCAACTCGGGGAGTTCCATTCACGTGCCACTTGACAAGTACGAGGTGTAGCCACCGGCATAGAGGCCATCCGGGGCATGCATGCATGGTCCCCTCAACCAATTTTTTTCTTTACTTTAACGTTTCGTAGCCATATACTCACTCCGTTCAGAATTACTTGACACAAAGTTATCTAAATGTTGATGTATCTACATATTTTAGAGTGTAGATACTTTGTAGTATTAGATAAATTTGTGTCAACTAATTCCAGACGGAGAGAGTATCATTTTAGGCTGGCATCATGGAATTCAATTAAATTTTTACAACGTGTTTAGACTATTATGGAATTGGAACATCATTTCAATTGAAATTTCAGTAAATGTGAATTCCTGTATCTAACCCTGTCGTTTCATTTCTACCAAATAAAGTAAATGATGCTATCAATGTCATTTTTATTTTTGACAAATAAAATGAAATGAAATAATCGATGCCAAACGAGGTCTAATCCTCTAAGAAAAGAAAGGATATTACAGAAGGTTTTAGGATGTGGTCATTGAAAAGGGCTTGTCCATGTGCTAGATAGCTGCATGTTAAATTTTCTAAAACCATTTACCATAAATACTCCCAATTTAAAATTTGTTTTTTGGTTCTTTATTTTGTAAAGAAATATTGATGTAGAAAATGAAACAAAACATGATCATACTCCCTCCGTTTTTAAATATAAGATGTTTTAGCTATTGCACATGTTGTCTACATGGATATTAAAGTGAGTGAACATGCGCACTAAAACATGTCTACATACATATTAATGCAGACAAATGCTAAAACATCTTATATTAAAAAACGGAGGGAGTATATGTCACTATCCCTCAGTCTCACAACATAAACTACATGTTGCCAAAGCGTTTTATCAACTACTCACTTCAGTCCTAAATATAAGATGTTTTAACTATTTTAATGTGTATTACATACGGACTGAAATGAGTAAATATACAGACTAAAACGTGTCTATATACACACGAATCTAAAGAAAATAAAACAATGTTATATCTAGGTATAGATGGAGTAATATTTAATTTGTGGAAAAGGACATAATTGATAATGTTTGCATATAATCATGTTTGCTGTGCTACCGTGCTGAAGTGAATCGTTTCATTTTAAAGTTTTTATTTTGAAATGCATTTTATGAACTTTAAGGTGATTGTATTTCAGAATTTCACAATCACATGAGAATCTGAGTAGGCCCAATGTAAGCGGTCAACCCACCGGACGGGACCCACACCCGAAACTCCTATAACACACCAAACGGCCACCGCTTTCCGCGCCCAAACACTTCAACCACTAGTTTCTGTGCCTGCATCACCTACATACATCGCCGGCGAGAACAAATCTCGAGGCTACACGATGGTCGACGTCGACCGCCGGCCGGCCCTCCCGCACGGCCTCCCTCGACCTCCATCCCACGCTGCCGCCCTCCGCCGCCTCTCCACACGCGCATCCGCCCCCACCACCCCGCGTACCGCGGCAGCGCCGCCCCCCTCCGCTGCCGCGGGAACCGCGCCCTCCCCCTCCGCCGTATTAGCTCACCTATCCGCGGCCGGCGTATCAGTTCTCCCGGGTCTCTCCGAATTCGAGCTCGCCGTAGCCGAGGCCGCTCTCGGCGGCATCCAGCTCCCGCCCGAGCTCCGCGAGCTCCTCACCCTCGGCGTGCCCTCGGGCGACGGCTTCCCAGACTACCGCTCTCCAGCCGGCCTTCGCCTCCTCCGCTTCGCCGCGCAGGAGATCCCCGCAGCCGTAGCGGCGACGCTGCCCCTCCTCCCGGGCCGCCGGGTAGGAGGACGCGCGGCACCGCCTCCGCCGCCCCTCGTCCTGGTGCACGGACGGCACTACGTGCCGGCGACCCCCTGCCTCTCCGGTAACCCCGTGTTCCACGTCTCGGACTCCGGCGTCGCCTTCGCCGGCGCCAACGTGGCCGATTTCCTCCTCCGTTCCTTCACTGCGGAGCCGGCCCCCGGCGCGCCGCTCCGTTGGCAGCTCTCCGCGCCAGTTACCCCGCCCGCGCCGTCCCCCGCCCCGCCCTCCACTGCGCGCCGGAGTCTCGACTCCGTGACCGGCAGGGCGCCGCGGTGGATCGAGTTCTGGACGGACGCCGCTGCCGCAGGCGACCGTTTCCTCGAAGTCCGCACGGAGACCAGCAGCACTGATGTAGTGCAACCTACCCTAAGCAACCCAACATATCCCAAGTCATCATCGAACTCAAAGGTGAACTCCTTCCTCTATGTGAACCTCGTTATGACACTTTGGAATGGTATACTACTTGACCATCGTCACTTTGTATTGCTAGTCATGACGAGTACATGTACACGGGAGGATGGCCAAGGCGCAAGAGGAATGAAGGCCGACAAGACGATGGCTTGGAAGAGACGAAGGAAGAGGAGAAAAGACCCAGGCGGTGGTAGTACCGCTGGGTTAGGCGGTACTACCGCCCGAGAGCTGCCGCCAGCGCTACCGCCGCCGCTACCGCCAGAAACGCCAGTCTGGAGCTGCTTCCGGTACCAACTGGTACCGCTGGCGGTACCGCCGCCAGTACCGTCGAGGTGGGAGGAATTGAAGACAACCCGCACCAGCGGTACTACCGCTGGGTTAGGCGGTACTACCGCCGGCGCGGGAATCAGCACGGGTTGGAGGCCCTTATCCTTCCCCACCTACCCTCTTTGGGTCAACACTATAAATAGGACTTCCCTTGCTCAGATCTAAGATAGACTATGTTTTGAGATTAGAGTAGAGCTGTGCTCCCCACCTCAAGACGGTCTCCTTCCTCCCCTTGTGGGGATGGTTCCTCCCTTTGTGGAGAAGATCCCCTTGTGGATTCAAGACCTCTACTTGTAGTTTGACTACTTGCCAATCTTTCATCTTCGGGTGACTTTATTGGAGCGGTTCGGTTGACCGTTGGAGAAACAACCATCCAAGATCCCTTCTTGTATCTACTTGCCGATCTCCCACCTTCGTGTGGATTCTATTGGGCCGGTTGGACCGACCGGTAAGGGAAACGGTTCTTGTATCGTGTGTGTCTTATTGTGTTCGGGGCGTTCTACTTGGTGTTCTTCGTGTTCCTCGTGTTCTTGCGTGCGTTCGTCCACATCCTCCGTCAACCCGTGAAGATCGGGCCACCCTAGTAGTCCTGTACTACACCATATGGTATCAGAGCCAGGTTGCCACGGATTTGACTTTGTTTCCCCCCACAAATCCCCCAAATTTTTCTTTGATTTTGAGAAATTCAAAAATTTCCATTAAAATAGCCCCAATTTGCTTTTGGATCGATCTGAGATTTGAGTGCGTTTTTGCAAGTTTTGATCCATAGATCTATTGCTTTACGGGTTGATCTACCTTCCTTTGCGTTCCCATAGCCTAATTCCATCATTTGCCCCTTCGATTTGAGGCTTTTCGGCGAGTTTTTCCGCCAAAATCGCGAATTTTCGCGTTCTCGGGCACGAACAACGACCCGCAGCGGTACTACCGCCATACCTAGCGGTACTACCGCCCCCTACAGTGCTACCGCCATTCGGTACCGCCGAAAACGGCTTTCTGGACTCCCGAGCGGTACCTCGAGCGGTACTACCGCTGGGTTAAGCGGTACCTCAGAAAAACTGAAATTTCAGAAAACGGTTTTGACCATATCTTTTGATTCCGGACTCTGTTTTTTGTGTTCTTCCGCTCGTTTCGAAGCTACGATCAGGACCTTCGTCACCATTGCGGAAGATCCATCATCCACCACCACCAAAATTCGTGGGCAAGCACGAAGCTTCTACAACAAAGGATGAAGAACATCGACGAAAGGTATAACATCGCCAATCTTTACCCTTGCCATTCCGTTGATAGCCACACTATATCTTTGCGATTACCATGTCCTATTGAGGCTAGCTCTTGATGATTGCTTGGGCTTTGCACATTTGCACCGTGTAGTTTCCGAGCAAAAGTTGTGCGCTAGTTCATATATCATATATCTTGTTGTTGGCATCAAAAGAAGTGGGTGTGCGAAAGAGAAAAGAGTCCAAAGAGACAAGAGAAAAGAAGTAAAAAGTGCCAAATCAAAAGAAAGAAAAGAAAGAAACACCACTTGCCATATCTTGTAGGAAAGCGCAAGCTCGATGAACATCTAGTAGGTGGTGCATTGTTGTGCAAATCTTGTAGCCCACCAATAAATTGCAATCGAGCTAGTGCTCTCCATGTACTTGTGCAATACGAGCTTATAGTCTTCGCTAGGATCATATGGTTCTTTAGCTCACTTCTTGGTTGCATAAGTCCCATTTATCTCTCCGCGTGTGTGTTTCCGTGAGCTTTGCTCATATCTTTTGAGATTGACTTGTATTTGCTTTGTGATCATCGTGGTTCTCTACTTGCTTTGACAATATCTTGGTTTTCGGTTGGTTCAATTTGCTTTCCACCTACCATACCTTCCTACCAACTTTTAAGCCGTGTGTGTTTTGGAGTTTATTTTGGATACTTGAACACAAGCATTTTACTTTGTGATCGTTTCCCTTGGTTGTCCACGACGTCCAATACTATCTACAAGGTGAGAGGTTGTGTTCTAGTTCCTTTCCACTCCACATAAATACACTTGTCTTGTGAGTTGACATGTCTATGGAGAGCGAATGCAACTATGGAGCCTATGAGGAGGACTACACGATGAGTCACATGTACTATGATGCCCCAAGCATTGAGGACATGGGGGACTACTACGACTACGCCGACAATGACCCCCATGACATGATGGAGCATCACCAGGACTTCCTTTACAACTACTCCGACTATGACTCCGACTATTCGAGCGTACATGACAAGGAGCGGAACCATGACGTCGAGCAACCTTCATCATATGGTATCGACTCCAAGTACATACGAATCTACCACGACTCCGACTACACAAGCTCCAACGACAATGAGGCGCAAGTGTCTTCACATGCCTCATCACATGGTATCGACTTCGAGTACAACGACATGGTGGAGCGCCACTGCTACGACTACCACTCCGATGACATGGTGGAGAACGTCTACGACTACTACTCTTGTAGCATGTGCGACGAATTCGACAACATGCAAGAGGAGAGGACCCCCATTACCACCATGTTCATGAGCGGCACCACCAAGCGTCATGGCTCAACCCATTATGGTTCAAGCTCAAGATGGAGCAACAAGAAGACCACCATGAGTCCATCCTATGAAGCTCCATCTAATTCAAGAAGGCGCCATGAGAAGGACATAGCCAAGAGTGCCAAGCTTCGACATTCTCCATCAACTTCTAGAAGGTGCCATGAGAAGGACAACGCCAAGCCTCGCCACTCTACATCGACAACAAGACGGCGCCCCAAGAAGTGCATTGACAAGGCCAAGTTCCAAAATCTCAAGGACGCCATTGACAAGCTTGCCAAGAGCATACATCCTACATCACGCTCTTCAAGGCGCCACAAGAAAGATGCCAAGGTGGACCACAACATGTCACCAAGCTCTAGTGGAAGCTCCAAGGAAAGGTCGCCAAGGCAACAAGCACGCCGACGTCAACATGAGGAGAAGCATCCAAATGACTTTCGGCGACACCCTACAACTCAAGAACGCCAACGTCGACATGAAAACAAGATGGCAACAAAGGTGCATCCTATGGTGTCCCCTAGTGCTACCACTCCAAGTGCGCCAACAAGAGCTACAAGTACCATCTTTGACGAGATCATGGCCGACATCGACAACTTCTTCGAGAATTTCATACGTCGACGCCGGAAGAAACATGGTCACAAACGTGAGGCCGCTACCCTATTGGCGCCCTTCTCAAGCACTTCTCATGATATGGTATCTACACCAAGTGCCACCACCAGATTGGCCCCCATATGGCAAGATGAAGACCTCATATGCGATAATTGCCAAGGCCAAGACCATGACCCACGAGAATGTCCCAATCTCTTGTGCCCAATATGCAATGGAAGAGGTCACATGATGTGGGAGTGCACAAATGAAGACCAAGATGGTGAGAAGATGGTCGAGCATGGGATTTTCACTTCGACCACGGAGGCGAGCATGGATGATGATATCACTTTGGTTGATGCGCCAAGTGAAGATGCCGAGCATGGGATTTTCCCTTTGGCACAGGAGTCGAGTGATGATACCTTCACTATGGCATTGACCTTTGGAGGCGAGTTGGTTGAGAAGGTTGAGCATGGGAGTTTCCCTTCAACCTTGGAGGCGTATGGAGATGAGAACATTGAGCCTACCCTCATGTGTTTGACTTATGAGATGGTACCAATCCCATGTGAGAATGAGAGCCACTTAGCCCACTTGAGTGAGAGTGATAGTGAGTTGAGTGCCTCCACCATATGTGAGTTTGAGTGCTTTCACTTTGAGGGAATGAGTGATACACCACATGAGTTGAGAGAGGTAGTTGATAGGTCTTGTGAGGCCATTTCGATTTCTAACAACCTAACCTCTACCTCTAGTGTGTTTTCTCATTGTGTGCTAGGTTCTATGGATGATGAGACGCCACTCCCCGACATGATAGTGCCTGAGGCATGTAAAATGCATACATGAACTTTGCATTATTTTACTTATATTTCAATCATATTTGCATCATATAAGGGTTATATCAATGTTTTATAATGATTTTGGGAATACTTCATAGTTTTCCCATTTATTTGGAATTAACCCTGTTTTCCAGAAAACGTCTTTTTTAGTGTTTCAGACTTTCCGGGAGCTTCGGGACTCCAAAAAGGGCAAGGTCAGAGAGCACGCTTCAGAATTTTCGAGACGAACGCAATGGGCACAAAATGAAGGCCAGAAGCCCAACCAGTTGGAAATGAGAGGGACCCACGCGGCCTAAAATCTTGGCCACGTGGGCCTACCTATTTTGGGCCTCGGAGCTCCGCCGCCGTTGATCTTTTCTCCACCGACTAGGTTTTGACCTAAAAACGCCTATAAAAATAGTCCCCCGAGGAGTTTCGCGAGGAGGCGGCGGAGAAACATAGAACCATGAAACAGAGAGTCAGAAGGCTGCCGCCGGAGAAGATCGGAGGGGGAAACGCCGCCGGAGTCACCTCCGGAGGGCTCCACCCCCTCCGGCGTGTTCATCATCAACATCTACAGCAAGAACTTCTCCACCATCATCACCATGATGAAGGGGGAGTAGTCCACCCCCTGGACTAGGGTTTGTGGTGGTAACTTTTGTATCTCTCCTCTCTCTTGAGCTTCACTAATTAGTACCGTATGAGCTGCCAAACATGATTACGGTCATCTATGTAATACCTTTGTGGTGAATATTGTGGTATGAGATGATTTGTTATGCATTTACTGTTGTGTTGGAACTTTTATGACTTGTCATGCTTTGATAGAATATTGTTCTTTAAGAAGTATGATGTATGTGGGTACGGGATGGCCGATGTGACACGGCATAGGTATTGAGTGACACGGTACCGCCCAACATCCTTTATCCGGGGGTAAAAAGGAAGAGTATGATGTGGGTGTGACAACAACCACGCTAGCCTTACGAGGGTGACCTAGCAACACAAATGAGTACTTCTTTCAACTATGTGTTTTAGGACATATAGCCGTTATAAAAGCTACCATTAAAACATGACAATTATGTGTACTTTATCTATAACATGATAATCACCGTAGATGAGAGAGAGAGGATTAAGTGAACCATGAATCCATGTCCATTGTTCCTATAAGAAACTCACAATTGAGCTTGTCCTCTTGCTGCATAGAGGATTGGGCTTTCTCTCTCTTTGAGAGCTTTTGCTTGCTACCATTTGTCTTGTCCTCTTGCATTGAAGAGGATTGGGACACTTTTATATTCTTGCTTGGTTACTTCCATCCATCAACCACCTTGTTCTCCAAACTTGTTTAGTGCATAATCAACTAAAACTTGTGACACTTTAGTTGTATGGAATAGATAACTTTTCCTCTTGCTCCTGCGGATCGATACCTTACTTCCACATTGAGAGGTGCTACAGTGATCCCTTGCTCTTGGGGGTTATCAAGTACTTTTCTGGCGCCGTTGCCGGGGAGCGTAGCGCTTAAGTTTCTATTCTTGTGTGCACTAGATTAAGCTTGGGGAGGTTTCTTTAACTTGTTTTATATCTTGCAATCGTCTAAGCTTGGGGAGGTTCCTTTAAACTTGTCTGGTTGTAAGTTCTTCATTACTTTTGCTATGGGTTTTCTGTTTGATTATACACCTGAGGAACTTGCAACATTTACACTTGAGGAACTTGAAATATTACAAGAAGCTGATGATTTCTTTTCTCGAGCAGATGCTATTAAACATAAAAAGTTAACTCTTGCTGCCATGGAAAGAACTAATATTTTGCAGGAAGAAGAGGACAGCAACCTAAGCTTGGGGATGCCCATGCAACCTCAAGAAGA
Organism: Poa pratensis; assembly: GCA_947311845.1. NCBI lineage: Eukaryota > Viridiplantae > Streptophyta > Magnoliopsida > Poales > Poaceae > Poa > Poa pratensis. Next base: position 84,677,693 of record CAMZMU010000096.1, read on the forward strand.
TGCTAAAAAAGATGAACAACTGGAGAATGAAGAGTTGGATCACCCAACTTCACCATCAACATGTGATAGTACACTCAAACTCAAAAACCTTTTGTTGGTAAACTTATTGATGATAATGAGGAGTGTTGCTTAAATATGCTATATGATAATGCTTTAGATGATGGTCCTATGCTTATCGATAATCCTCCATGTTTAGAAGTTGTTACTACATTATGTGAGGATAAAATGATATACTTGCTGTTTGTGACAATACTCTCATTCATGAGAGTCCTACATTATTCCTGAATTCTCCTAATAACACCATAGAGGAGAAAATTGCTTATGTTGAGAAATACTTATGTGGTTTGCAATTATCTTTAGTTCAAATCTTTGTTGCAACCATGATACTAAACTTGATATTGATCTTAATAACTATTTTGAAAGAGGGAAGCATGCTAATGAATTCCAAAATAAAGTTAATGATCCTCTTTATGTGCCTAAATTATCTAAATTGGAAGATCTATTGGTTATATGGTTGAATACACTTCTATTACTTGCAACTATTATGAGAGAGGAGGTTATGAGAACCCTCTTTATGCTACTAATAATTATGGGCTGCAATAACTTTTGTTAATATGCATTGGAAAACTTCATTCATATACAAAATACCAATGCATAGAAAGAAAGTTAGACTTCGTTGTTATTACTTTTGTGTTCTATTTTTCTCTCAACCAGGTTTCAACTTGACTATTATTTTGATCGGTTTGAGAGCAACATGGGACCCTGGTATTATGCATGGAACACTTCCCAAGAAAGAGGGGAACATCAAAGTTCAAGCTCCCTCATGAGCTTCATCTTCAATAAACAAAAAGTAAGAAGCCTAGCTATATGGCTATAAAGAAAGCGCTTTGCGGGAGGCAACCCGGTTATTTTTGTGTGTGATTTTTCTTTGTGTCCTCTTGCTGTAACAAGAGATTTTGTGTCTAGTTAGTTTCTGGAGTTTTTAATAAAGTGCCAAGTTTTACCCATTTTGGTCTTGAAAAGTTGCTTATAGCGTTCGGAGATTTTATTCCTGCACGAATCAGTGCACGGTATGATTTTTAATTCTTATTCGTAACTCCAAATGAGCTCATATTTGAACTGTAGTTGTAACTTTTCATCCTCTGTATGCATGAATTTTTTCGGAATTTTTCGAGAAAGTTTGGTAGGGTAGAAAAATACGTTTTGCTGCTGCTGTTTTTCTGGACAGATTCTGTCCCATTTTGTTTGATGCATGCTTTGAGCTTTTAAGTTGAATCTTTTTGATCCAATTGAGTTTATGAGTAGGCATACAACATTATACACTTTCTGGACATCTCATATGAATTTTTGTTCAAGGATTATATGCAGCAAGAAACCTATTTGTTTATCACTATTAATGCACCCCACAGAAAAGAAATGGGAGAAACGGTGTTTTGAAGTTTTTTCACAGTGATTGGAGGAGATGCACCAAGAGCTATCCAAGGATGGTGAAGACCATAAGCTTGGGGATGTGAAGACAACCCCGCTGGACCTACACACTCTCGGTTTGCACACGTCCAACTTCTGTTTTTCGATCGAAACACTTTATCGCATAAACTTGGAGCGTCTTTTGTTTGTTTTGGTTTGATTCTTTGAGAGACCACCACACTATCATTTATATATGGGAGAGCTACTGGAAATATGGGTTGAAATATGTTGTATGCTTTTATAAGATTGGGAAAAGGGATGTTTGAGTTGATTTTTAATGATACATATAGTTGCATGATTCATGAGCTTGTTTATGAGTAATAGTTTGCAAATCTTTTTGAAGAGCTATCACTTATTCATGTTTTGGTACTGATTGTTATTTTACTTGGTTTAACATAGATTAGTTAGTTCTATGGACACTCATGCATGCATCTAGATGGTCAACTTTCTCCCTTTTGCTAGCCCAAACATTCCAACAAGTCAAAACTTGTTTCCAACACCTTCAACCAAAGTTATTCCAGTGAGTCCACCATATCTACCTACTAGCTATATGCTATTCCGAGTATGTTCATCATGATATTTGTGTTATCTATACCTCTGAATGAAAATGATTATGTTATTGATTGCCATGGGAAAAGTTGGTTATATAGCTCTCACGAATTGATGCACATTTTACTATCATTGCAATAAATAAAACATGACCCATTGTGATTAAGATTATGATGCTAGTGGCTTGATAAATGTTCGAGGTTGGGAGTTAGCCCATATGTGCTGTCACATGCAAAGCTTTCAACATGCTCCTTCATCTCATTTAGTTGATATCATGTACTTTTGTTTATGGATGCCTATCATGGTGAAATGAGGTGGAAATGAAGTAGTTTAAATGAGTTTGTATAAATGGTTAGAGACGCCTGAGCAGCTAATCTAAGCCATGCATCATTCATGGTGGAAATTTACTTACATGCTATGGTGAACCGTCTGTGATACACCTTATAATAAATAGCTATTCCAATGGTAAATAAAAAGGGTGTTGAGGTTGTTCATCTTGTTTGTTTGTCTTGTCATTTTGATATGGGCTTGTTCCATATCCTGGGACAAGAGGTACCCCAGTTGACGCTCTTGATGATACTATTATTACTTACAATGATATATAACTTGAACTTGCTTTGTTTCCTAAGTTGAGTAATCATGGTGTAGGTACTTGTATTCAAGGGGCATGAGACACCTAACCTTTACTTTGTCAAGCACACTACTCATATTTGCTCTCACATTAAACTATAATCATTCAAGATGCTATGATAGGGGAATGAGAGCTTGACACCAAGTATTACCACATTGCAATCATTAACTTAAGTAGGAGAGTTTGGAGGTTAGATGAAACTTATGCATGCTTTACCTCTACTCACTTATACATCTTTCCAAAGTGTCCACCTATCATATTCAGATTTTCATCATCACTCTATGACCAATGTAGGATGTCCATACTTATCATTATGCATACATGTGGTCCATACTACTATCTGTTATGTTACACTTTGTGAACTATCATTGAACATCCTTGCATTGAATACTTGATATCACTTCATAAACTATCTTGAATATTGCTACTCCTTTTAAGAATGAATCATTTGACTCTATGTAGCAATAGTAATCATCTTTGATATCCATTGTTAGTATTAAAATGCAAAGTCCATGTTAGTTTTATCACCTTCATACTCGGGACGAGCATGGGTTAAGCTTGGGGATGTTGATGCATGTAAAATGCATACATGAACTTTGCATTATTTTACTTATATTCCAATCATATTTGCATCATATAAGGGTTATATCAATGTTTTATAATGATTTTAGGAATACTTCATAGTTTTCCCATTTATTTGGAATTAACCCTGTTTTCCAGAAAACGTCTTTTTTAGTGTTTCAGACTTTCCGGGAGCTTCGGGACTCCAAAAAGGGTAAGGTCAGAGAGCACGCTTCAGAATTTTCGAGATGAACGCAATGGGCTCAAAATGAAGGCCAGAAGCCCAACCAGTTGGAAATGAGAGGGCCCCACGCGGCCTAAAATCTTGGCCACGTGGGCCTACCTATTTTGGGCCTCGGAGCTCCGCCGCCGTTGATCTTTTCTCCACCGACTAGGTTTTGACCTAAAAACGCCTATAAAAATAGTCCCCGAGGAGTTTCGCGAGGAGGCGGCGGAGAAACACAGAACCACGAAACAGAGAGTCAGAAGGCTACCGCCGGAGAAGATCGGAGGGGGGAAACGCCGCCGGAGTCACCTGCGGAGGGCTCCACCCCCCTCCGGCGTGTTCATCATCAACATCTACAGCAAGAACTTCTCCACCATCATCACCATGATGAAGGGGGAGTAGTCCACCCCCTGGACTAGGCTTTGTGGTGGTAACTTTTGTATCTCTCCTCTCTCTTGAGCTTCACTAATTAGTACCGTATGAGCTGCCAAACATGATTACGGTCATCTATGTAATACCTTTGTGGTGAATATTGTGGTATGAGATGATTTGTTATGCATTTACTGTTGTGTTGGAACTTTTATGACTTGTCATGTTTTGATAGAATATTGTTCTTTAAGAAGTATGATGTATGTGGGTACGGGATGGCCGATGTGACACGGCATAGGTATTGAGTGACACGGTACCGCCCAACATCCTTTATCCGGGGGTAAAAAGGAAGAGTATGATGTGGGTGTGACAACAACCACGCTAGCCTTACGAGGGTGACCTAGCAACATAAATGAGTACTTCTTTCAACTATGTGTTTTAGGACATATAGCCGTTATAAAAGGTACCATTAAAACATGACAATTATGTGTACTTTATCTATAACATGATAATCACCATAGATGAGAGAGAGAGGATTAAGTGAACCATGAATCCATGTCCATTGTTCCTATAAGAAACTCACACTTGAGCTTGTCCTCTTGCTGCATAGAGGATTGGGCTTTCTCTCTTTGAGAGCTTTTGCTTGCTACCATTTGTCTTGTCCTCTTGCATTGAAGAGGATTGGGACACTTTTATATTCTTGCTTGGTTACTTCCATCCATCAACCACCTTGTTCTCCAAACTTGTTTAGTGCATAATCAACTAAAACTTGTGACACTTTAGTTGTAGGGAATAGATAACTTTTCCTTCTTACTCCTGCGGATCGATACCTTACTTCCACATTGAGAGGTGCTACAGTGATCCCTTGCTCTTGGGGGTTATCAGTGCCTCAAATGGAGAAGATGTACATGGAGGATGATGATGATGCCACCCCATGTCTACTTCAAGATGGACAAGTCGGCTACATGGAAGCCCCTACTAATTCAACACCTACTTCACATGAGCGGGACTAACAAGGTATGGGTGTTGATGTGACCATGTTCCGCTAGTGGACATGATGAACTATGATTGCTCGCATGCTATGGACGATTTGATTGACACATCATATGATTCGTTCTTATTTCCTTGTGATACTTTGTTTGAAACCAATGTTGATCATGTGGAATTACCTATTTGTGATGATTTTGCCATGAGCATGCCTTGTTACGAATGCTTCCACTTTTCTGCCATTGTTGCTTGCAATATGTTGAACAATTCTTCTTTCACATGTGTTTCTTGCAATAATGTTGAAATGATTGATAATGAGATTGCCCCCATAACTTCTCACTTTTTGGAGATGTTTCGTTTTCTCTTATGGACCTTGTTCCATCCTTCACTTTGCATAGTGACTATCCACATATGTCATATTTTCCAATTGATTTTTGTGTGGTTGGTGATGTGCAAATGAAGAGACGCGTCATGATGGATGATGTGTTCATATACCGTGCACATAACTTCTTCATTTGGTGTCTTGTGTGTGCCGGTAACTGCATGATATTGTCGACCTCAATTGAGCATGAGTTGACGATACGAGCTCTCGAGAGCATACATTTGAGTTGTGGATTGAATCCAATTCGAAATTCTTTCTCATGTTTTGCATCAAACAAGTTGACCAATTTCTCTTGCTTTTGGTTTGTTTGCAAACATGTTTGTGATATTGGTTTCCCCTATGGCAAGAATGTATCCTTGATCTTTCATATGAATGATTTATGTGTTGCACCAAGTATGATGAACACTTGTTCTTTCCAATGGCTTGTTTGCAACCATAATAACATTTTAAACAGGTCTTGTCATGAGTTTATTGGTTTCTCTCAATTTGGTGTTGCAACAAATATGTTGAAAACTTGCTCTTTCATGTGCTTTGTTTGCCACCATGATGATACTTTGGACATTCTTCATTGTGTGTTTTTGCCAAACTCTTCGCTTATTGCATCAAGGATGATGACAAATTGTTCTTTCCAATGCCTTGTGTGCAATAATGATCATATAATTTCAAATGAGATACCTAGATGGCTGTCGCAACAGTGGAACATGGGGTTCCCCTAGTACTGCCAAAGTGGGTCCACCCCATGTGGGCCCAAGATGAAGATGGACAAGACCAAGACTCAAGTCAAGCTGGCGGGTTCACCGTCAAGATGCACATGGCCAACGACGACTAAGGGCTCCGGTCCTGGGGACCTTCCGGGTCCCCGAATCAAGCGAGAAGGCCAGGAAGGACCCGAGAGCCCGAGTTCCCGGCAGGAGGCCAGGCTCCCTCCCGGGTACTTCCTACGTTCCTGTGGATAAGCACTCCACCTCACCACGGAAGACTTGGGAAGCAAGGCGAAGGCAGCGCGGGCGGGAAGCACGTCCCGTGGTGGTGTCAGCTCCTGTCCACCCCAAGGCGGACGCTCCCACCTAACCCAGAGGAGACGCTAGGCTGAGGAGAGGCCACGTCTCCCCCTAAACTAGATGAGGAGGGTCCTTCACCCCGAAGGACCCTCATGCCCCTCACGTGACCCTGTGGCAACCCCTTAGCCTATAAAAGGAGGACCAAGGCACGGTGGAGAGGGGGAGGAAGGGAGAACAAGCACAAGATACAAGGCTAGAACCAGAGCAAGACTAGACTAGGGCTGCGGAGGTAGAGAGGAAGGTGATCTCCTCCGGGTCAGGATCTGTCCTTCTTCTACCTCGGGCCAAAACCCTTCCGGGTACCCTGCCGGGAGGTTCCATTGTAAGCCACACTATGAAGAACTCATCAATCCAGACATGCAGGAGTAGGGCTTTTAGCCTCCGGGCGGCCTGAACCTGGGTAGCTCCTTGTGTCCCTTTGGTTGCATGCTTTGATCGTGGAGAGGAGAGCTTGATCTAGACTCCGCCCAAGAAGACGATTCTCAGCCTCCTTCGCGCCCCGTGCCGAACCTAAAAGGGGGTATCCTATACTCCCGGTGTCCGTGCAACGAGACACGACATCTGGCGCGCCAGGTAGGGGGCGCAAGTGCTGGATTCATCTTCATCAAGTTCATCGGCAAGTTCTTCGTCAAGCATGCCTCCAAGGAAGAAGGGAGATCCTGCGGCGTCCAAGCCGGTCTCTCCCTCGCGCACCCAAGCTTCAGCTGAACGTCGTGCTGCGCGCAGCGGAGCGCCTCTCCGTCCCCGCCTCCCATGGAGAGGGTGGCGCCGGACGAAGTGGACGGTCGCGACAAGGACAACGGCCCTGGCGGAGCGGCGGCTCCAAAGGGCGCCACCATGCCTCCTCCTCGCTCAGGGGAGAAGAGCGTCTGCAACGGCACCGGCAAGGAGCCCACCGCTGGAGGAGGGAACCACGGCGTTCGCCCCAGCGGGGATCCACGAGCATCCAAGAGCAAGACCTCCGCGCACTCGCCTTCGGACGTGCAAGCTCGCCATGATGCTCTAGTCGCTGCCAAGGCACTGATGCAGTTCCCTCCAAGCAGCGGCGACCCCAAGGTCTACCAAGAATGGAGGACTCGCGTCGAGAGGCTCCTCGACTTCGCCGATGGTGGTCCGTGGGTCGAACCCACTCAAGCTCCCACCGTCGACAACCCGGAGCAGCACAAGACAAAACACGTGATCCGCGAGGCCAGCCTCGTGGTGAACGTCAAGCCAAGACGGCGCCTCCTCGCACCGCGCCACCGATGGCTGATCGGCTAAACCGCGATCACGGCGAGGCCATCTCCATCGGGTCGTCTACCTCGCGCAACCCAGATCTTCGTGACGAGCTCAACAGCCGTCAGAACGAGGATATGCGCACCCGCATCGAGCGTCGCCGAGAACGTCACCGCCGGGAAGATCGGGGCATCGACCTCGCCGAAGGCTGCCTCGCCCTCGCTCCCGAGTTCCGCCACTTCAACTGGCCCAAGAAATTCAAGATCGACGTTCTCCGCTACGACGGCACCACGAACCCCCGGGACTTTCTGCAGATCTACTCTCTGCTGCGATGGTTGCCGGGGCCGACGAGGTCATGATGGCCAACTGGTTCCCGTTGGCCCTGAAGGGAGATGCCCAGACTTGGCTTCTCAACCTTCCCAAGTGCTCCATCCGTTCCTGGCGGGCACTGAAGGAGCAGTTTCTGGGGGCTTTCCAAGGCGGGTACGAGCGCCCGGGGGCTCCCAGTGATCTCCACGACTTCAAGCAGTTGCCGGGTGAAACTCTCCGCAAGTTCATCCAGCGCTTCACCCAGAAGATGAACACCATCCCGTGCATCAAGGAGGAGTTGGTGATCCAGTCCTTCCACGCCAACGTCCGCAACCCCAAGATGCGCGAGAAGCTGAGCATCCATCGCGTCGAGTCTGCTCGAAAGCTCTGGGAGCTTGCAGACCGGTGCGCTCGAGCTGAAGAAGGAGCCAAGTTCCCCGGGGAGGATGAACCCGAGGACAAGGCCGCTCCAGCTAAGAACAAGAAGCGGGACCCTGGACCCGACAAGCGGATCTTCGTCACCGAGCCTCTTCCGAAGAAGACCAAGCCCGCGCCGACTTCCGAGGAAGAAGGTGAAGGTGATCCCTGGTGCCACATTCATCCAGAAGGCAACCACTTGCTCAAGGACTGCCGCATGCTCAAGAACCTCGCCGTCCGGAGCAACGCCGAGCTGATGGGGTCAGTCAAGACGGTTGCTACAACTGCGGCACTGCCGGGCACATCGCTCGTGACTGTCCCACGGGTCGCCAAGGCGGAGGCGGCCGTGGATGGTACCGAGGTGGTGGCCGCGGGGGCCGCGGAGGAGGACGCGGCGGTCAAGGTGGTCGCGGGTACAACACTCCGGAGGCCGCCCACGTCGGCAACGGGGAAGCTCCGGCTCCCCAAGGAGGCAACGGCGGCAAGTATCAAGAAGTCACGGGAGTTGTCGGGTGCATCCACGGAGGGTCTTCTCTGCCTCCCTCCAACGGCGCCTGCAAGAGACTTGTCCGGGAGCTGAACGCGGTTGCTTCTGCTCCGTCCAAGCCCCTGGACTGGTCCAGCCAAGTCATCACCTTCGACCCAGAAGACCACCCTGCAACACTGCCGGGGTCGGGACCCTGCCGCTGATCGTGTCGCCCGTCATCCACAACTACAAGGTCACCAAGATGCTGGTCGACGGAGGCTCCAGCCTCAACCTGCTGACGGCGAAGGTCCTGGCTGTCCTTCAAATCCCCTGTCTCGCCTACAAGACACTGGGGTGTTCCAAGGCGTGAACGGAAGTGTTACTCGACCCCTCGGGAAGATCACCCTTCCGGTCACCTTCGGCGACTCCAAGAACTTCCGCACCGAGGAAATCGTCTTCGACATCGCCGACACTCCGCTACCGTACAACGGCATACTTGGCAGACCTGCTCTGGCCAAGTTCATGGCCGTCTCCCACTTCGCCTACAACATGTGAAGATTCCGGCGCCGTGGGGCGTGATCAAGGTCAGGGCCGACATCGACGATGCTATCTACTGCGTTCACCAGCTGAACCAGACGGTGGCAACCACGGCGGACATCCCTCAAGGTGTACAGGAGGATGATGATGGGGCTCTCCCCGGGGGCGAAGGGCACCCCGGGGGCTCCACATCTACTCCACCCAAGAAGGCGCCATTCCATGGCGATCCGCAGCTGACCAAGAAGGTGGCGCTAACCAGCGACGGAGTTCGCTCCATCACCATCGGCGCCCGCCTCACCGACAAATAGGAAAGCGCGCTCGTCGCCTTCCTTCGGGAAAACTCTGACGTCTTCGCGTGGGAGGCATCAGGTTTACCCGGCGTACCAAGGGAGGTGATCGAGCACAAATTGGCGGTCAATCCGGGGGCTCGCCCCGTGAAGCAGGTTCTCCGGAACCAAAGCAAGGAAAAGCTGGAGTTCATCATCGCCGAGGTGGACAAGTTGATAGAAGCTGGTGTCATCCGGTCGGTTCCCCACCCAAGCTGGGTGGCCAACCCCGTGGTGGTACCGAAACCCATGACCTTCAAGTGGAGACTCTGCATCGACTTCACAGACCTGAATAAGGCCTGTCCCAAGGACCCTTTCCCCCTGCCGCGGATCGACATGATCGTGGATTCCACGGCCGGGTGCGAGCTGCTGTGTTTCCTGGATGCCTTTTCCGGGTACCACCAGATCATGATGTCACTCGAGGACCAAGAGAAGACGGCCTTCATCACTCCCAAGGGCTGCTACTGCTACACCCGGATGCCTTTTGGCCTCCGAAATGCCGGCGCTACCTTCCAGCGCGCAATGCAAGCATGCCTTGGGTCGCAGCTGGGCCGCAACGTCGAAGCGTACATCGACGACATCGTGGTCAAGACCCGGTACAAGGACTCCCTCATCCAAGACCTGCACGAGACCTTCGAGAACCTCCGCCGGGTCAACTTCAAGCTCAACCCCGACAAGTGCGTGTTCGGGGTCCCCTCCGGCAAGCTGCTGGGTTTCCTGGTCTCTCACCGAGGGATCGAGGCGAATCCGGACAAAATCAAGGCAATCGAGCGCATGGAGGCGCCCCGGCGGGTCAAGGACGTACAGCGCCTCAACGGGTGCATCACTGCACTCGGGCGTTTCATCTCAAGGCTTGGGGAGCGGGCCTTACCGTTCTTCAGGCTGCTCAAGAAGTCAGGCCCCGTGGAGTGGACCTCCGAGGCCGAGGAAGCCCTGCAGTCCCTCAAGCGCTACCTCGCCTCGCCACCAATCCTCGTGGCACCAGAAGAGAAGGAGCCCCTACTACTGTACATTGCTGCCACCAACCAGGTGATCAGCGCTGTGCTCGTGGTAGAGCGTGACGCTCCTCCGAAGAAGTCAAGCAAATCAAGGGCAAGCGACCCGGGAAATCTCTTCCGGGGCAACCGTGCAAGAAAAGGCTGCCGGGTGACCAGGGGTCTCATGATCCTGGCGTCACTACAGCTTCACCAAGCGACGCGGATCCCGTCGGGAATGGAGAATCTCCCTCCGACGAGACTTCGCCGGGGCTACATCGTCCCCACCCCAAGACGTCGACGAGGGGGAAGCCGAGCCCTCTCAGGACCCGGGAGCGGTACCCCATGATGCAGAAGCTGCTGCTGGCAATCCTCATTGCCTACCGCAAGATGAGGCCATACTTCCAAAGCCATCCCATCACTGTGGTGTCCAAGTACAACCTAAGAAGCCCCCTGGAGAACCCACTTGCCACTGGTCGCATATCATGGTGGGCCATGGAGCTTCAAGGTTTCGGTCTCAAGTTCGAGCACACGGACAACATCAAGAGTCAGGCGCTGGCGGATTTCACGGCCGAGTGGACCGAGACGGCGTTCGACGACCCGGAAGAGGAAACCTGCCTCCCCGGGAAGGAAGATCCTAGCGCCTGGATCATGCACTTCGACTGCTCCTACACCAAGGGGAAAGGAGGTGCTGGGGTTGTCCTAACCTCACCAACCAGGGACCGGCTGAAGTACATCGTCCAGATGCACTACCAAGGGAACATCTCCAACAACACGGCGGAGTACGAGGGCCTGCTCGCAGGACTTCGTGCTGCCATCGGCCTCGGCATCAACAAGATCGTCGTCAAGGGTGACTCTCAGCTAGTCATCAAACAAGTGAACAAGGAGTACGCGTGCCCTCAGATGGCACCATACGTTGAAGAGGTCTGGAAGCTGCAGCGGCGCTTCGACAACTTCTGGGTTGTGTACGTCCCGCGGGGAGAAAACACGGCCGCGGATGAGCTATCGCAGGTGGCGTCCAAGCAAGAACCAGTGCCTCCCGGGATCTACATCGAGGTCCTCAGGCGACCTTCGATCCCGCCCGAGAGGCTCGCGACAAGATCTGCGCCGGGGGCTGGCGACCCTTCTACCTCGACAACACGGGTAGCCAGCCCAGAAGCCCAAGACCCGGCAGCCCCTCCAACGGAGGAAGCTATGCTTTCTTTCCGTCGGATGGTGCTACCGGTGGAAGGAGCCCACCCACCCTGGGCCCGGGACATCGTCAAGTACATCATGGAGCACGCCCTCCCGGAGGACGATCACGACGCCGAGCGGGTGGCTCGTCAAGCCAAGCTCTACGTCATGATCGACGGCGAGCTCTACCGGCGATGGGACAACGGAGTCAAGCTCCGCTGCATCCCTCAAGAACAAGGCCAAGTACTACTACGGGACATTCACGAAGGCACATGTTCAAGTCATGTGGCATCAAGATCACTGGCGGGTAAAGTTTTCCGTCACGGGTTCTACTGGCCAACAGTCCTCAGTGATGCGGAGCAGCTAGTCAAGACCTGTGAAGCCTGCCAATACTATGCGAAGAACATACATCAGCCGGCGCAAGCTCTGCAGCCAATTCCAATCTCCTGGCCATTCGCGGTCTGGGGGCTGGACATCGTGGGAAAGATACCGAAGTCTGTCGGGGGCCATGAATACCTTTTCGTGGCCATCGACAAGTTCACAAAGTGGGTGGAAGTGATGCCAGTACCAAGACAGACAACTCAAGCAGCCATCAAGTTCATTGAAGGGATCGTGTACCGCTTCGGAATACCCAACAGAATCATCACGGATAATGGCTCTCAGTTCACAAGCCGATCCTTCCTCAACTTCTGTGAAGAGCTGGGAATCAAGGTGTGCTTTGCCTCGGTATCCTACCCAAGGTGCAATGGGCAAGTGGAGCGAGCCAATGCAGAGGTCCTAAAGGGTTTGAAGACCAAAGCCTTTGACAAGTTAGAAGACAAGGGCAAGAACTGGATTGACCATCTACCAAATGTCTTGTGGTCCCTCAGAACCACACCAAGCAGAGCCACTCAAGAAACACCATTCTTCCTTGTCTATGGAGCAGAAGCCGTCTTACCAACAGAGCTCAGGCATGGATCCCCCCGGGTACTTGCCTATGATGAAGACGCACAAGCTGAGAGGAGGATTGATGACATCAACTTCCTGGAAGAGGTGCGGTGCCGAGCTTCCTTACGATCTGCTCGATACCAGCAAGGGCTCCGCCGCTATCATGATCGCCATATCCGTTCACGGGTACTGGAACCCGGAGACCTGGTTCTCCGCAAGAAGCAGAAGCTTGATAACATGAACAAGCTGTCCTCCAAGTGGGAAGGACCTTATCGGGTGACGCATACCCTGAGACTCGGAGCTGTTTATCTGGAGGACGAGAAAGGCAGGCCGGAGGGCAACGCCTGGAACATCGAGAATCTCCGGAAATTCTACCCTGAATACGAACATGAATCGCAGATAGTTCGAGTCAACTAAGCACGCCCAAGGGGCTAGTGTTCTGTATAAGGGTGTAAGAATCGTTGTCGGCCCAGTGAAATCCAGGGTGTGCTGGGCCTGTCCTCTACGGCCCTCGACACTTGATGGCCAATTTTTGCTAAGGACCAAGCCTACGGCTTGGAGAGCCTCGCGAGGCGAATTGCCTCGCGAGGGCTTTTGAGGCAGTAGAGGCTTGCGGAGGCTCTCTCCACTGCTGCCCCCTCTTCAAGGAAATCTCCCCTGGAGAGAGGTCAACGCCGAATTCTCTACAGGGCATCCAAGCCCTCGTGGAGATCGCTTCGCTGCAATGCAACCTCTGCAGAGCGCACATGGGCTCTGCAGCGGCCGCAGAGTGACGCGCGCCTCTGCGCGCGGTGACGACGACGCCGCAGTTGCCATTTTGGTGATTAAAGGGGTCAACAAAGCTGTGCCATCCGCACCGGACTACAAGGTTTTCCTCTTTGGTGATAAGGGGACCGGCCGGCGCTACGCTCCACGGCCAACGTCACCGTGGGCACCCCCACGTTCCTTTGCGGCCCCAGCTGGCCGTCCTGCATGGACGGTGGTTAATCTGCCACAGGCTTCAGCTTTACGCCCATGGACCGTGTCCATGGACAGCCGGGCTGCGGTGCACCACGCTCTACCTTCTGCCTCCACGTGATAGCCCTTCCGTAGCGCAAGCACAGGGAGGAAGCCCGGGGCGCCTATAAAAGAAGGAGGAGCAGCACCGTAGCAAGGGATCGCATTCTCATTCCAGCATAGCCACTTACGCGCAAGGAAGAAGAAGACCACCGCTTCCCTTCCTCGTGTACACCATTGCCAAAAGAGAGCTCTCGGCAAGCTCATTGTACTGTAACCTCTACAAGCAGTGCAATACAGACAAGCAGGAGTAGCGGTTGTAACCTCCACACGAGGGCCGTGAACCTGGGTACGGGCTGGTGTTCATCTCTGTCGTGATGTCCCTCCACTTGCTCGACGAGCACCGTCGCCGTGCAGGTTGAGGGTTATTTGACCAACATGTTCAGCCCCTTACATGAACTCTCTTCGTGAGCTTGACTATCCCTGTTTCGTGGGAGTCATTCTCCGACAATTGGCGCGCCAGGTAGGGGGCTGAGGCGCGTCTTCAACCTTCATCGACCTCTGCACCATGGCGGACACTCGCGCAGCACGCGCCACCCGGCGGGCGTCAGGTGTCGTGGGTTTGTCACGTCAGGTGTCATAGATGACTTCGTAGGTGTGGGATTATGCGAGTCAAGCATCTCCGAGCTTGGGATCGCAGGAACAAAGATCAACACAGATTTACCCAGGTTCGGCCCCCTCAATGTGAGGTAAAAGACCTACTTCCTGCCTACCCTAGATTGGTATTGATATGATAATCGAGGTGTTACAATGGAGGCGATCCGATCTGGTACTCGCCGTATGAGCTAGGGTTTGGGGCTTGATAGCTTGACCCGCTCTAAGTCCTGCGAGTCCTCTTTATATACACAGAGGCTCGCTAGGTTACAAAAGGAAACTTCCCCATAAGGAATACATCCACAGAGGCCTACTCGGAGACTACTTGGTCTTCACGTCCTCCGGGATTGTCTTCTAGATCTTTCTCCTTATGGCGGTTCAATATTGGGCTTGTTCCCAAGTGGGCCTTCATCCGTGCGAGTAAGTTAAGTCGCACTGGGCCGCGGGTTAATCCAGAAAGTATTCCCCCGACATTAGCCCCCAAGATTGGTTAGGACTTTACGGTGAGAATCTTCTGGCCTCTTGAAATGGTCTCTGAGCCGCACTGTAAACGTTCTGACCAATCTCCTGACTCATGCGATTCAGAGCTGTGACTCATCTGCGCGACTCATCTCTTCTTCTGGAAATATTCTGTTTCCTTTAATTGCGGACCGTTACTCTTTTGCGGGCGCAAATTGTGCCGTTGGTTGCGAGCACAGATAATGCCGTTAGTTGCGGGCCCCTTCAGTTATAAGCTGCGGCCACCTAGGTCATTATCCATTTGCCCTTGCAATCTTCTCATCCCTAGCCGCGCCGTCTTCTTCCTCGACCCGAGCCTAGTTCCCCAATTCAATCTCCCCCTCGCAATGGCGCCCAA
Organism: Poa pratensis; assembly: GCA_947311845.1. NCBI lineage: Eukaryota > Viridiplantae > Streptophyta > Magnoliopsida > Poales > Poaceae > Poa > Poa pratensis. The sequence continues at coordinate 84,692,776 of CAMZMU010000096.1, forward strand.
GGCGAAGCCATCTGACGATAGGCGCAGATCTCCTGCAACTGGGAAGGATCCTGGGTAACGAGGAAACTCTTGCGGATCTGGCCGAGGCTGGCTTCTTGCCGCCGAAGGGGGACGGCGTCTGGCGGGCGCCAGGCGATGAAATCGAGCCGCGCCCCAAGCCCAACGAGCTGGTGATGTTCGTGGAGCACGTGGAGCGTGGATTCACGCCGCCAGGTTCTCCCTTCTTCCGCAATTTGCTGCAACGCCTAGGCCTCCGTCTTCACGACATCGGGCCCAACTCAATGCTCCAGGTGAGCAATTTTCATGTGCTGTGCGAGGATTATCTTGGCATAGCCCCCAACATCGATCTATGGCTGGCCTCTTTCACCTGCAACAGCCAACTTGTCTCCAAGGGTGGCGCCTACGTTCAGGTCGGCGCCATCTCTCTTCAACGCCATAGGAACTCTTGCCTTCCCAAGCTAGCCCTGGCGAATCGACCCAGGGCTTGGCAAAAATCTTTCTTCTATTGCCAAGATACTTCACCGGAGGGCGAAACTCGCCTTCCCTCCTGGTCTAACACCCTCTTCGTGCCTACCGAGGCACTGAAATCAAAACCCCGCGACTCGTCCATGTCCTTCATCAATGAGTCGCTGATCAAAGTCCGCGCCTTAATAGGTCATGGTCTTACTGGCCTTGATCTTCTCTCTTGCTGGACCAAATGGCGCATTCAGCCCGTGAGTCCACGACAGCGATCCTTCCTTGAGTGCACAGGCACCTCTGCTGACGTTGATCGTATCAAGGCTTCGGACTGGAGGCCTGAGGATTGGGTGGAATTTGTCACCCGCGTGACTGAGGAGAAGGACATCTCCTTCGATAAGGTGGGGCTTGCCCCTTTCAGTGTTAACAACAAGCCTTTTGAGGTAACTCCTCTTCTCTGTCTTTTCGCCTTCGTAGTTGAGTCGCATTCCTTTTCTTAATACTGCAACTTATATCTCTGATCCAGGCTGATGAGAACTACTGGTCGCTGCCTGCGACCGTCGCCGGCACTGCTGCTCCCAAGCGTGCCGCACGAAAGAAGTTGCTGCCCACTCTAGAGGGCAGCGAGACTGCTGATATCCCTTCTGTTGCTTCTGCGGCCTCAGATGGTGAAGAGACTGAACTGGACGAGGACGACAGTCCAGTGCCAGCCGCGAGTTCTGTTGCCGCGGCTGGACCAACTCCCCGTAGAGCCTCCAAGAGGCTATCTCGTGAGGAACCAGAGGTTGATGCTCTGGAAAACCCTGAGGCCACGAAGCGTCGCAAACCTGCTACGGGCGCGACCTCCTCGTTGCCAGGCGTGCTTTCAAAGCCACCGCCTCTGCTGAAGAAGACATGGGTCCCCACTCTGGTAATTTCTGTTGTCTTGTCATCTTGAATGCTTATTCTTTTTCCTCTACTGACACGCAAAACTTCTGCTCGTAGATTCTGGGACCCAAGGCCTGTCCTCACCGTCAAGCGGTGAACTTATGGCCTTTGTGAAGATGGCTCCAGAGTTAGTAACTTTTCCCTGTGCTTTAATACTTTTATTCTGGCTTATGTGCTTCTTCTTCACACAATGCCCTTGCTTTTTTCAGAAGTGCGGCTAAACCCGCGACTGAGCCTGGAACCGCGGTTGAGCCGCATTTATCACCTGCGGCTCATACCGCCATGGTAGAGGGCGTGGCCACCACTGATGACCTGGCCACGGTCCCTGTTCTTGACACAGCCACCCAAGAGGTGGCTCTGGAGGATAGAACGGATCCCCTTATGATCCAGGACGTGGAGAAGGTCAACCCCTCCTCCATAGATGTAATGGCCAAGGATGCTGATACGCCAGTGGTTGAGTCGCCAGCGGCGGACAATCTGCGGTCGCCAATTCTGCATGCTGAGGTTGCTTCTTCCTCCTCCACAAGCCGCGCTGAGAAACTGTCAGAGGCTATCATTGCCTCAAATGACAAGCAAGCCATGGAGCTCCGCAAGGCACTATCTGACCTGTCTGCGGCTTATAAGGTAAACTTCTATCTCCAGTTATCTGTCTCTAGCCCCCAAGGATCAAGTTTCTTCTTTGACTGTAAAGGGAGACTTGATGCTTCTCTTTTAGCTGTTGATATATACTTACTAACTGATGTACCCTTCGTAGGAGGAACTAAGCTCCATAACAGCTGCCAAATTGCCTTGGAAAAGCAGCTGGGGGATACTCCCTCTGAACTGGAGAGGCTGCGCGAGCTCCTTGGCCAGCGTGACGCTGAGCTGAAGAAGAGGGAAACCAGGATGGGCGAGCTATCTGATGAAAGCTTCAAGTTATCTGAGCAAGCCAAAACCGAGCTGCGGCTTAAAACTGTTGAAGAGAAGTTCCAGAGAGGGTCCAGCAGCTGGAGCTCCAAGTCAGTGCTCAGAAAGACGCCATTGCTGATGTCAATGAGGACGCAAGGCTTAAGGCTGTTTCCATTGGCGAGCTTGAGAAAAAGTTGAAGAAAGTTTCTGATGCCCATAACCTTGTCCACGCCAAAGTGTGCATCATGACTCAAGAGTTAACTGGTATGTGTTGCGACTCATATCTGCATCTTTTTTCTCTACTATCTTTGCCTGTATGTTGTAGAGCTGACGGAGACATGCCTTGATGTAGGTGAAGATGCCAAGGAGCAGCGCGGCAGTACTCAAGAGCAGCTGGAGTATATCCGCGATTTTTCGCGAAGACTTGTGACGCCATGAAATCACTGTCTAAGTGCCTGCTGCCGACCAAGCCAGTCCCGGTGATTCTGAAGGGCTGCTGAAAAGACTGCTTAGGGCGCCTCAGTTCTTTTTGGACTGGAAGGAGTCCTCAGCTCGCACCGGCGCGGCTCATGTTCTTGCTTTGGCCAAGACGTACTATCCTTCTTTTGATGCTGCCAAGGTTGCAAAAGGTAGGCCCTCGAAGAAGGTGGATGGCACCGAACTGACGGCCTCAGAATATGCGACGACTTGGAAGGATATGCGCGGCCACGCGACTGAACTGGTGGAGGGGATAGATCTTGCGACCTATATGGGCAAGTATAACAGATGGAAGCAGATGGGAGAAGTTACCCGCTCCGTCATCCAGTGCGGTGATTCCGCAGGAAAAGAACCCCTCTCCAGGCGTATCCAGCTCTGCAGCCCCCAAGCCCGCGACTGAAGAGCCCTCCAGCGAGCCTGCGATTGCTCCTTCTGGCAAGCTTGGTAAGCCGCCTGTTCCTCCTTCCCACCGGCCAAAAGCTGCGCACAAGTGAAGAAGAGAAAACAATGGTTTGATGATCTTGGCCCTTAGCGGTCTGTAATAATTGTTAGAATTTATGTGTCATAAGACAATATTATGGTTTGCTTAAGTACTCTTGGCAGTACATGTTTCGACCAATAGGCTGGTCCTTATGATTTGTCTCGGTTTTTCCTCACTTAGGCCCTTGCGCGGCTCAGTATTTCCCAGGTAAAAAGTGCGTGTTCAGGGTCGAGAGCGGCCATGATAGGCAATCAAACTCGATTGACGCCGCACCCCCAGTACTTTGGCCGCATAGTGCAAGTCGCATCCAAGAGAGGTTGAGTATAATCACGATAAATGCCACTTGTTTGGCGATCCCAAGGAATAGGCCGCGCTAAAAAGCTGCCGCACCCCCAAGGGACCAATGATTAAAAAATAAAAGACTCACAACTCAATTGGTAGTTTGAGATGCTTTATTTCAGAATCATTATATGATACATAGGGTCGGTCGCGCCTAGGTGGCGACCAGAAGTGATGCTTGGGTCGGTTGCGCCTAGGTGGCAACCAGAGATGTTACATGGGTCGGTCGCGCCTGAGTGGCGACCAGAATTGGGTCGGTTGCGCCTAGGTGGCAACCAGAGATGTTACATGGGTCGGTCGCGCCTGAGTGGCGACCAGAATTGGGTCGGTTGCGCCTAGGTGGCAACCAGAGATGTTACATGGGTCGGTCGCGCCTGAGTGGCGACCAGAATTGGGTCGGTTGCGCCTAGGTGGCAACCAGAGATGTTACATGGGTCGGTCGCGCCTGAGTGGCGACCAGAATTGGGTCGATCGCGCCTAGGTGGCGATCAGAAGTGTCATATTGGGTCGGTCGCGCCTGAGTGGCGACCAGAATTGAAATTTTTAGCCCTGAGTGGCCAGCTTGATGATGTAAACTCTTAATAATTTTGCTGCGGCTGCTGATGGCAACTCGCGACGCTTGGGATGTGTCCTTATTGGCAATGGCTCGTAGCCTTTGACTTCCTTGCCTCCCTTGCGGCCGTAATCTGAAGTCGCAAGTCAGGCAGGTGCCTCTTGGCCTTCACGATGTCATCAAAATTCTCCTGCGACTCGCGCATGGGCGCGCTCTCTGCGATGCAAGCTGCTCTGGCTATGGCCTTGTCGCCTTCTTCACATTCTTGAGCTATTCTTTTGTCGCCATTGATGGTGATGACACCTCTAGGGCCTGGTATTTTAAGCTTTAGGTACACATAGCACGGCCTAGCCATAAACTTTGCGAATGCTTCTCTGCCAAACAGCGCATGATATGGGCTCTGGAAATCTACAACCTCGAACCAAATGTACTCGCTCCTGAAGTTGCTTTGTGTCCCAAAGGCGACCTCCAAGTTAACTCGCCCCAATGGCTGAGCTGATATGCCTGGCACGACACCATGAAACGTTGTTCTTGATGGGTGTAGCTGCTTTTCTTGAAGGTTCATTCTTTTGAAGGTTTCATAGTATAATATGTTGATGCTGCTGCCTCCATCCATCAGTACTTTGCTCAACTTGTACCCTGCGACTTGAGGGGCAACCACCAGCGCGAGTTTTCCCTCTTCATTTATTTCTCCTGGGTGATCCTCGCGGCTCCAAACTACTGGTTGCTCGGACCACTTTAGCCACTGTGGGACGGCTGGTACTATGGCGTTAACAGCCTGATTGCGTCGTCGCAGCTTTTGTTCCCTCCTTGAAGTATTCACCACAATGGTATGATACTGACCCAACTGTTTTGGGAACTGTGGCTGATCTGGCTGCGGATTTGGGACGGCGTTGTTGCTGTTGTTGCCTCCGCCATGTTTACCTTCCTCGTTGTTTTGATGATTGAAGTTTGTGTTGAGTGGCTGTCCATCCTTCCACTTTTTGTAATGATAACACTGTGCCTTCGTGTGGTTGGGTGGTTTCCCATCTTTTCCTATATGGATGTCGCAGGGGCGGTTGAAAACCTCTTCCAAATTAACTGGATGAAAATTCCTTCCTCTGCTGCTGCTTTGTTTGTAACGAGTATTCGTATTTGCGACTAACCCTGAGTTTCCTTCCTCGTTTTTGCGCTTGTTATAACTCGCATTGGCATTGCTAGCTTGCTGTTGTTGAGGCTTGCTACTGGCCTTTTTCCCTTGCCAGTGTTTTCCTCTTCCTCCCATCAGATGCGTCCCTGGTTTTATCCGAGCTAGCATACTTGTTGGCCGCCGCCATTACCTCGCTTAGGCTCTTGACTTTATCCTTCATGCGACCTAGTTTGTGGACTAGCGGCTCAAATTTGCAATTTTTCTCCATGACAAGGACTGCTGAACTGGGTGGTATGTTGTCTGAGGAATGTATGATCTCTGCGACCCTTCTCATCCAGTGGCGACTCGACTCGCCTTCCTTCTGTACACAACGCTCAAGGTCCTCTATGCTGCAGAGTCGCTTGCATGTTCCTTGGAAATTCTTGATAAAAGCTTCCTTCATCTCATCCCAAGAGTTTATTGAATTTGGTGGCAAATTTTGTAGCCATATGTGGGCTGCGCCTTCTAACATCATGTTTAGGTAACGTGCGCAGATCTCTTCGGATGCATTTAGGATGCTCATGCCCATCTCGTAATTGTTGAGCCAAGTAACAGGGTCCATGCTGGCGTTGTAGTTGGCGACCTTGCGAGGTCCTTTGAAATCTGCAGGAAACGGTTCAGACCTGATTCTTTCGCTGAAACAGACTGGGCCTTTGAGTCGCGACGATAGGTTGGACGAAGCTGGCCTTCCTATTGGTTGGCCGCCGGCGCGGCTGCACAATCTCTATGGGTTGAATTTGCTGAGGTTGATTTTGAGCCGCAGGTTGATCTTCCCTTTGTCGCCTAGCCGAGCTTGAGGTCGCAACGTGTGGCGACTCCGCGTGGATGCTTCTCTCCGCCGTTGCTCTGCTATTGTAAGGGGTGGAGTGCAGCCGTCCTGCGTGTTCGGACATATTCGCCTGCTGTATTACTGCTGTGCTCAGCATCTCAATGGCGCGCCGTGCCTCTCTGTCCATTGGCGTGTTTCCTGCTGGCGCTAATCTGGCCAAGATGTTTGTGGCTGCAAAGAGATTCTCCACTGGGCTAACATAATGCCCTTGCGGCGTGTGGAACCTTTGAGGCTGCTGTGGCGATTGCTGAACAAAGGTTGGCTGCGTCAACGGCGGGGGCATCATGGCCCTGTTGTTAGCCTGTACTATGGCCCTTGACCCAGGTATCTCTGCTACTCTTGGTGCTGCGAAAGATGGAACCGCTGGTACGATTGATGGTACAGCGAGTGCTTGAACCGCGGGCGCAGCTAACGGGGCCGCGGACCGCATAACCATGGCAGATGGTGCCATGCGTGCGGGTACCGCGACTGAAGGTTGTGCGACCCCTGACCATGCGACCGGGTGCGCGTGTTGGTGGCGACTGATGGGATAGTGTTGGTGGCGGCTGACGGGACCGCAATTGCTGGTTCAGTGGTAGGTGATTGGAACAGCTCCATAGGGTTTACTGTTCCTGGCTGCAGGCGACTCGCGTGGCGCCTGTGTGGCAAGGTGGCCTGTATTCCTTGCAGAGAATTGGTTTCCTCGATGAGTCGCAGTTGCTCCTGTTGGAGGCGCTGTTCCTCACGCGCCAGCCTGGCTCTCTCATCTGCGATTCTCTGGACTTCATCATATAGCCCGATCCTGGTAGCCTCCAATTCTGTCACCCTAGCAGCCGCGTTAACCGCAGATATTGGTGTAAACAACACGCTTCCCTGTGGCGGCGTGACCGCTGCGCTGGGGGTTACCCTTGACCCTGATTCCGCAGGCGCGACTCCAGGTGGAGTTTCTCTGTTTGCGACTCCTGAGGCCGCGACTCCTGGCGTCATCGCAGCGGATGCCGCGACTCCTGATGCGTCTAGCGCGGCTTGTTCTGCTGCTTCCGGCGGTGTGGGGGCTAAGCTGCCTGGTGGCATGCCCAGCCCTTCGTCTGCTTCTGTGGTCCTGTAGACCCCTTCCACGTGCCGATCTTCTACAGAGGGCGAGCCACTGTCCACAGGGCCTCCGCATAGCCTTTCCTCAAGGACATACTCAATGGATTGGCCTTCTTCGTCTTCGAGAGGCAGCGACTCGTGGTTGATAGATCCTTCTTCTTGGTCCACTGTTACCGCGACTCCTTCTTCTGAGTCGCCATGCTGCGATGGATCCTCTGACTCGCCGCCAATGAAGCCGACGAAGACGTTGATGGATCCAAAGGGGATGACGTGGCCGGTCTCCAAGTAATCTGCTTCCGGCCCCCAGCTTGAATCGTCGATGAGGGGTGTGCCATTGACCGTGATGATACGGCCAACAACAAGATCTTCAGCTCCCTTCATGGATCCTGCGCGGAACGTGACGCTCTTGACCGCAGGCCCCACGGTGGGCGCCAACTGTCGTGGGTTTGTCACGTCAGGTGTCATAGATGACTTCGTAGGTGTGGGATTATGCGAGTCAAGCATCTCCGAGCTTGGGATCGCAGGAACAAAGATCAACACAGATTTACCCAGGTTCGGCCCCCTCAATGTGAGGTAAAAGACCTACTTCCTGCCTACCCTAGATTGGTATTGATATGATAATCGAGGTGTTACAATGGAGGCGATCCGATCTGGTACTCGCCGTATGAGCTAGGGTTTGGGGCTTGATAGCTTGACCCGCTCTAAGTCCTGCGAGTCCTCTTTATATACACAGAGGCTCGCTAGGTTACAAAAGGAAACTTCCCCATAAGGAATACATCCACAGAGGCCTACTCGGAGACTACTTGGTCTTCACGTCCTCCGGGATTTGTCTTCTAGATCTTTCCCTTATGGCGGTTCAATATTGGGCTTGTTCCCAAGTGGGCCTTCATCCGTGCGAGTAAGTTAAGTCGCACTGGGCCGCTGGTTAATCCAGAAAGTATTCCCCCGACATCAGGCAGGGCCACCACCGAGCCCGCTGCCAACACCACCAACCCTCGCGGCCGTCCCCGCCAGCCGTGCCACGGGGCGCAACACCGCTGAACCGCGGGTGGAGCACCCCGAGGACGACGACGGCCACCACGACGACCGCTTCGACGACGACGTCGACCACGGGCACGGCGAGGACGCTGAGTCCTCGCATCCGTCCCAGCGCCACAGCGCCTCCACTCTTGGGCGTCCAGCGCCCAGCCCAAACACCGCGCTGCTCATGGCCGCGGAGCTCTTCCGCTACCGCCCCAGCTGAGGCGCACGACAACTGGCTCGGCCGCCTCCAGCACCTCGTCGACATTGCGGCGGCACCGCGCGCTGCTCCTGCGGCGTCGCGCTCTCTGGTGCACCACAACTCCGGACGCGCTGGAACCACCGCGCATGGCGCACCTCCGCCGCCGCCTCCGCCAGGTCCGCCTCCAGCCGCGGCGCACAAGGCCGCATCCCACGCGTCTTCGCCGCGCGATTGTCAAATCGTGCAGCGGACACCCCCAGACGCGCGGGTGGAAATGGAGCGCCAGAAGGACCTCCAGAAGCGCATCGTCGAGGAAATCGGCCAAGCAGGGCGACAGAACCGCCGTGCTCTTCAGGGTGGCATCGCCTCGTACGCCACAGGTTGCGCGGCCTTCACCCGCAACCTGCGTCGCGTCGTCTGGCCACAGAAGTTCAGGCCTGACCTACCCAAGGGCTACGACGGCACGAACAACCCCATCGAGTTCTTGCAGCTCTACACCACCTCCATCCAAGCTGCGGGGGGAGACGACAAGGTCATGGCCAACTGGTTCTCCCACGCTCTCAAGGATTCCGCCTTGTCGTGGCTCCTGAACCTTCCCGAGGATCCATTGACTCGTGGGAGGAGCTCTGCCAGCAGTTCGTTGCGAACTTCAAGGGCACGTACGAGCGCGCCCTCACCTACAACGACCTGCGAGCTGTGCGCCAGAAGCCTGGCGAGACCCTCCGCAGGTACATCCAGCGCTTCAGCCAAGTCCGCAACAAGATCCCGAACATCCCGGACTCGCACGTCATTGCGGCCTTCAGAGAGGGCGTCACCAACCACAGGATGCTCGAGAAGCTCGGCATCCATGATACCCTCTCCTCCGTGGTGAAGCTCTTCGACATCGCAGACAAATGCGCCAAGGCAGAGAAGGGCTCCTCTTCGTCAAGGTGGGCTCGACAGACGACCCTGTCGAGGGATCCAAGACCCAGAAGAGGCGTGACGAGATAAAGCGCAAGCCTACCGCAGTCCTGGCAGCTGAACCCGACGCCAAGCATGTTCGCGAGGACTCCCAGAGGCTGGCGAGAAAAAGGTGGACAACCGCCCGTTCTGCATCTACCACAACAGGCGCGGCCATGCGACGGAGAACTGCTATGACCTCAAGCAGCTGAGCAAGAAGCGTGAGCAAGAAGAAGGCAGCGGTGGCCGCGGCAGAGGCCGTGGTTACCGCAAAGGTGGACGCAAGGGCAACTTCCAGAGGCCCAGGGAACTCAGGCGAATGCCGCCGAGAAAAACAACAATCTTCCCGACGAAGAGCCTGGAGGCTACCAGGCCCCCAAGGGTGCCATGGCATGCATCCTCGGCGGATCCCAGGCGCCCAAGTCGAACAACCAGTTCAAGCAGTTCGCTCGCGAGCTCAACGCAGCGCTTCCCGGGGTCGAGACGTCCCGCCCCCTCAAGTGGTCCCAGTACACCATCGCCTTCGACGCCAAAGATCACCCCAAGTCTACAAGACTGTGGGCACCCTCCCGTTGGTGTGCACCCCCACCATCAACAACATCGCCGTCGGCAAGACGCTCATTGATGGGGGTGCAGGCCTAAACGTCATCTCTGTCGAGACCTTCGAGACGCTTCAAGTGCCCTACGAGTGGCTCATGCCCTCCAGGCCCTTCACCGGGGTCACCAGCGGCTCAATCTCGCCTCTGGGGCAAGTGAGGCTCGCGGTCACTTTTGGCACGCAGGAGAACTACCGCACCGAGCTAATTGACTTCGACGTCGCGCACATTGGCCTGCCCTACAACGCCATCCTCGGCTACCCCGCCCTCGCGAAGTTCATGGCCGTCACGCACCACGCCTACAACATGGTCAAGATCCCTGGCAGCGGTGGCACCATCACCATACGTGGTCACGTACAGGACGCCACGCGCGCTGTCGAGATCGCCTACAAGGCCGCTGCCATGGCATTCCCCGCTGACGAGGACATGGAGCCTCTCGAGAGGCCCAAGAAGAAGAAACACTGTTCACTCAAGAGCAAGCATCTACAAAGAAGGTGTCGCTGAGCACCAGCGGCTCGGGGGCTGAGGGCTCGGGGGCTAGCGTCACCATAGGCGCTGGCTTGCCTCCCAAATAGGAAAGCGCGCTCGTCGCCTTCCTTCGGGCAAATTCTGACATGTTCGCATGGACTCCGTCAGAAATGTCCGGTGTACCAAGGGAGGTGATCGAGCACCACTTAGCCGTGTGTCCAGACGCACGCCCTGTAAAGCAAAAGCGCGGAAACAAGCCCCCGAGAAGCAAGCGTTCATCATCAAAGAAGTAGAGAAGCTGAAAGCAGCAGACATCATTCGAGAAGTTGCCCACCCCACTTGGCTCTCCAACGGTGTGGTTGTCCCAAAACCCAATGGAGGAGGCCGGCTCTGCATCGACTACACAGACGTAAACAAGGCTGCCCCAAGGATCCATACCCCATGCCAAGGATAGACCAGATTGTGGACTCCACCGCCGGCTGTGATCTCCTCTGTTTCCTGGATGCCTTCTCAGGCTACCACCAGATCAAAATGGCCAAGGAAGACGAGGAGAAAACAGCATTTCTCACCCCTTGTGGTGTGTATTGCTACACTTGCATGCCCTTTGGCCTGAAAAATGCCGGCGCCACCTTCCAGAGGCTCATGAGGATCGCCTTGGGGGCTCAGATGGGAAGAAATGCAGAAGCTTATGTCGACGACATCGTGGTCAAGTCTCGCGAGGGAGACACTCTCTTGAAGGATCTCGAGGAAACCTTCGCCAGCCTGCGCAAGGTGAACATCAAGTTAAACCCCGCCAAGTGCGTCTTCGGGGTGCCTTCAGGCAAGCTCCTCGGGTTCCTCGTGTCCCACCGCGGCATAGAAGCAAACCCTGACAAGATCAAGGCTATAGAAGACATGCAGCCACCTCGCCGCCTCAAGGACATGCAGCGCCTAGCAGGATGCATGGCCAGCTTAGGCCGCTTCATCTCCAAGTTCGGCGAGAGAGCCTTGCCATTTTTCAAGATCATGAAGAAATCCGGCACCTTCAAGTGGACTCCAGAGGCCGACAAAGCATTTGAGGACTTGAAGAAATACTTGGCTAGCTCACCAGTCATGGTAGCCCCCAGGGCAGGCGAGCATCTGAAGCTGTACCTAGCAGCCACTCCACAAACTGCAAGCGCCGTCCTGGTGGTGGAAAGAGAAGAGCCAGTTCTCCCCAAGAAAAGCACTGCCACACCAAGTCCAGAACCTCCCGACGAGGGAACAGTCTCTCCAGACCCAGTGCCAGACCCACAGCCTCAAGTCGAGTCCCCACGAGCACCCCTGCCGAGGCTCCTCCACAGGCAAACCTCGCCAAAGGTCCTGAGGAGCCTCTCGAGGGAGCCGACGCTGCCGCACCATCAACGACCCTCGTCGAGCATCCAGTCTACTTCGTCAGTACTGTACTGCGAGATGCTCGCGAGCGGTACCCAGTGCAGCAGAAGCTCCTCCTCGCGCTACTCATCGCCTCCAGGAAGCTGCGCCACTACTTCCAGGGCCACCCCATCACGGTGGTCACGTCCTTCCCCCTGGAGCAGATCCTGCGCAACCCCAACGCTACTGACCGCGTCGCAGGATGGAACATTGAGCTGCAGCCATTCAACTTGCGCTTCGACACCACAAGAGTCATAAAAGGGAGAGCGCTGGCGGATTTCGTCGCCGAGTGGACAGACCCAACTCCTGAAGAGCCTCGCGAAGAAGAAACCGCGTCATCGGGAGATACAATGCCAAGCCACTGGACCATGCACTTCGATGGAGCTTTCGCCTGCCGCAATGGTGGGGCTGGCGTTGTCTTAACCTCACCAAAAGGTGACAAGCTCTACTACGCCATCCAGCTGTGCTTCACAATAGACAAGATCTCCAACAACATCGCCGAGTACGAGGGCCTCCTCGCCGGGCTCAGAGCCGCAATCGCCCTTGGCGTCAAGCACTTACTCATAAAGGGTGATTCCCAGCTCCTGGTTAACTTCTCCAACAAGAGCTACACGCCTAAAGACGACCACATGGCCGCCTACCTTGAAGAGGTCCGCAAGCTCGAGAAGCACTTCAGGGGCATGGAGCTCATGCACATCCCGCGAAAGGAGAACCAGAGGCAGATGACATCGCCAAGCGAGCATCACGAAGGCAGGCCCAGCCGGCCGGCGTCTTTGAAGAGAGACTCTCCAAGGCGTCCATAAAGCAGCCACAAGAAGCAGCAGCCACAAGCACAGACGAAGTACTCCCACCACCTCCTGTAGGTGGGGCACCCAACTGCGGTCCATCCTCAGGGGAGCGTCTGCTGCTGGCTATGGTGCATCAAGAGACAGGCTGGGTTGACGAACTCAAAGACTACCTGCTGAAGGGAGTCCTCCTGAAGAAGACGCGGAGGCGAACGAGTGGCTCGACAAGCCAAGTCATACTACATCCTCGAGGGAGACCTGTACCGCAAGCGCCCAAATGGAATTGCACTCAAGTGCGTCCCCCCCGAGGAAGGCCGCATGCTGATCAGAGACATTCACAGTGGAGAGTGTGGCCACCATTCCTCTGCACGCACCCTGGCAGGCAAGGTCTTCAGGAGCGGTTTCTACTGGCCCCAAGTGCTTCAAGATGCCACCACCATCGTCCAGTCTTGCGATGCGTGCCAATTCCACGCCAAGCAAGTCCATCAGCCTGCACTGGGACTCCAAACCATCCCGCTCTCGTGGCCTTTCGCGGTCTGGGGGCTAGACATCTTGGGACCCTTCCCGAGATCACAAGGGGGCTACCGCTTCCTCTTCGTGGCAGTCGACAAGTTCACCAAGTGGGCAGAGGTTGAAGCAGTGCGCAGCATACCGGCCAGGGCAGCAGTAAAATTCATCAGAGGCCTGGTCTGCCGCTTTGGTGTGCCTAATCGCATCATCACCGACAATGGCTCACAATTCACCAGCGGCATCTTCAGGGCCTACTGCGAGAGCCTCGGCACCAAGCTCTGCTTCGCCTCGGTGGCTCACCCACAGAGCAACGGCCAAGCCGAGCGAGCAAATGCTGAGGTCCTCAAGGGCCTCAAGACAAGAAGCTTCAATCGCCTGAAGGGCTACGGCAAGGGCTGGATAGACGAACTCCCGTCCGTGCTCTGGTCCATCCGCACGAACCCCACGAAGCCCACTGGTGAGACGCCATTTGCCCTCGTGTATGGAGCTGAAGCAGTCCTCCCCACAGAGATCAAGCATGGATCCGCACGGGTCCTTGCCTTCAACGAGGACGATCAAGCAGACCTCCACAGCGACGACCTGCTGCTCCTTGACGGGTTGCGCCGCCGTGCCGCCCTCAGGGCAGCCAAGTACCAGCAAGACCTGCGACGCTACCACAGCCGCCACATACGTCCGCGCACTCTCGAGACAGGCGACCTCGTCCTCAGGAGAATCCTCTCCAGGGAAGGTCTCCACAAGCTCTCGCCAATGTGGGAAGGCCCCTACAGGGTCTCACACATCGCCAGGCCTGGCGCGGTACGCCTCGAAACGGAGGACGGCATCCGGTCAAGAATCCATGGAACATCGCGCATCTACGCAAGTTCTACCCGTGATCATAGTCACGCCAGACATTTTTTGTCTCTAGAGGGAAGCACACAACTTCACCTCCAAGCTTCACAAAAGCTTCTCCTCCCGAGGGCCAGCCCCTCTGAGCTCTCCTGATTACGTGCCGCCGCAGGCCGTGAAGAGTCTCAGCCACTGAATGTGGTCCCCATGCCTCGACATGGAAAACTTTATCTTGGTAACACCAAGTGTAATGAACCAATTCGTTTCTCAATGAAACATTGCGCTGAGGCGCCGCTATGTAATATTTTGGTGGTGAGTTTTTACTTTTCATCATCTTAGTTCATTTCGCGCTCATATTCTTCCCCATGCGCACCTCGCGAGCGGGGGCTGAGTACGGTGACTGTGCCTCAAGAGCACCCCAACAGCACCGCAAAATCCAAAGGATCCGAGCTCTAACACGTGAGCACGCTCTCACGCCTGTTACCTCCCAAAGAGCTCTGGCCCATGGGCTTGCTCCCAAACACGCCACCTCACCAAAGGACCTTGGTACTTACTCTCCTCGCGAGATACCATGAGGAAGCCTATAAGCGCGCATGAGTGTTTACTACCATGTGCCTGCTTTGGGTTTGCCTCTCTAACCAATACAGGGAACAAGAGTCCTCCCCAAGGTCGAGAAGTCACGCTCCGACCCCTAGAGGGAGCGCACCATCAGGGAACCAACGCCAAGGAAGCCAACGCCCTCTACGAGGCCAAAGTCTCGCCAAGCTAAGTCTAGCGCTCGCGCCCCTCAGGAGTTTTTCTCCCTCTCACGAGCACCTGTCGTCCCTCGAGCGGTTTTTTCTCTCTCACACTCCATGGACTGCTTGTGCGTCAAAGGGGGCCCTCGAGCACCGCGACTCGAGAGCCCTTACCTCTCCAAGCCTTAAACACCCCCCGGCCTTGCCGAGTCACGCTCCGGCATACCGCAGCGGCGGTGTCATAGCGCAAAGAGATGGGTCCTGACGACGTAGAGCGAAGAAAGACATGGAACAGGGATAAAAGGCCCATCGAGGGGCACACACACATGTTGCATACGATCAAAGTATCTTACAAGCCAGAATGAATTAAAACAAGTCTTAAAACAAAGATAGTTGCGCGCATCTTGTTGCAGGAGTGGCCTAGGCAGAGGGTTCACCATCGCCGTCCTCTTCAGCCTTTCTTCTTCGGCGCCTTCATCCTCCTCAGCGGCCTGCTCCGCCTCAACCCTCTTGAAGCGGTCGACGTAATCGTTGACTTCTTCTCGAACCAAGTTGGAGAGCTCCCAGGCTTGGTCCTCCTCGATGGGCTCGGTCACTGACTCGTAGTCGAAGCCGGGTGAAGGCGCTGGAGGTTGGCGAAGACGCGATCGATCGCCACGGTCAAGAGCTTGCGGCACTCCTCATCAACAACATCGCCAAGTTCCGCCACAGGGCCCTCGAGCGCGGTGAAGAGCTGATCGAAGTAGGCGAGGTATGTGGCGGCGTCAGCGTTCCCATGACGGGAACAGCAGGGGCATCCACTCCTAGCTGCCCCGCGAGAGTGTTCCCCCGGGTCACCAAGGATTGGAACATGCGCTCCCGCTGCTGCGTCAAGACCTGTGCCGCCTGCACGCGATGCTCAGCCTCTTCAGCGCGCTCCACGACAGGGCCCACCTGAGCGGTCAACTCCTTCATGTCAGCCATCAAAGAGGCAAAGTTCTGCTCCGCGCGCGCCCGAGCCTCCGCGGCAGCCTGGAGGCGAGAGTCGAATCGCTTCTTCTGGGCCTCAAGGTCCTTGACGCGAGCCTCAAGCTCGTTGCGTCTCTTCGTGAAGCGATCCTCTTGCTTCTTGGCCTTCTCCGCGAAGTCTTTCCTGCAGCTGTCGCGAAAGAGCTTCTCCTTCGTCGCAGACTCCTCCGCCATCTTCTCCTCCTTTTTGCGAAGGTTCTCGTTGGTCTGCACAAGGCGCTTCTGGTAGAACTCCTCGTCTTGGTGTGACCTTGTTCTCGCGGGCTTCCAGGTGCTCCCGCTGCGCGGATTGATCCTTCTCGATCTGCTCAACCTGTTCCTCGCGTTTGCGCGCCTCGGTCTCGCGGGCGTCGAGCTCAACTCCGCGCTGCACGATCAAGTCTTCGCGAATGCTCAAGCTCTCACGGAATTTCTCCAAACTCTGCCGCACATTTCCGACTCGGCAACGATCCCCGCCTCGCGATCTAGAAGCTCTTTGTGCTTGGCGGAGACCGCCGCTTCGCGCGCCGCCAGCTCCTGGTGTTTGGCCTCGGTCTCTGCCTCGAGAGCCTCGCGCCTAGCACCCAGGTCCGCAAGGGTCTCCTCGACCTCGCGGACCACGCTGATGCGGATCTCCTCAGCGGAGCGCAGCGCTGCCTCGCGTTGCGCCTGGGCAGCTTCGTTCTTCCGGCGGCAGCTCTCCACGGTCTCATGAAGACAAGCCCAGCCCCGCGCAAGCTCGGCGTCCTCCTCCGCCCTGGAGCGATCCTCCTCAGCAAGCTGGGCCTCAAGCCCGTCGAGAATTTCCCTCGCCGAGCGGAGGACAGCCCCACGGCGAGCTGCAACGGGGCGCCGCCCCCGCAGAACTAAGGCCCATGGCTCGCCGGAAGGCCTGGAAACGCCGGCGCCTGCCGAGGATTCCGGAGCGTCCGCCTTGGGCTCCGAGTGGCCTCGAGACGCGCCTGGGGGCTCTGGTGCGAGCCCCCCTCTTCGTCCACACAAGGGGCCTTCTGGGGGCTTGATGAGAACCCCCCTCGCCTCCCGCGCTGGAGGCCTTCTGGGGGCTCGGGCACCTCACCATCAACCCACCATTCTTCTGCCCCTGGGGAGCACTCTCCTCTCCAGGGACAGGGTTGGCCTTCTCAGCTGAGGCCGCCTCCCCAGCGGCCTCAGAGTCCGCTGTGGCCTCTCCAAGTTTCGTGCTCGGTGGGGGCGATGACGCGGCGGCCTCCTCCATTTCGACGTCAGCGCGCGCTCCCGCGGACGCCCCTGTCTCCGCGGCACGCTCCTTCGCCGGCGGCGTGAACCTCGCCGCATCCACCTCCGGCGTCCCCTCCGGCCGCAGGGGGAGACGTCAGGCCGCATAGGCGGAGGCGTCGTCACCTCTGCCTCCCCCTCCTTCTCCTCGCGGCTCCTTGCCTCAGGAGGCGGTGCCGCAGCCTCAGGAGAAGAAGCAGTGCCCTCGGGAGGCACCTCGTCGACTGTACACGCTGCAGACGCCGCTGCAGCGCTGGGGATCTCTCCAAGCCTCCGAGTCTCCGCCTTTTGGCACCTCGGGGCCTGGAGAGGCAAAAGCTCAAAAACTCCTCGAGGAGCCTACGCAAGAATAAGCTCAAACAGAAAAGGGAGTCGGTTCTTACCCAGATGTCTTGGCGCGGGAATCGACCCACACCGTGTTTGACGACCGCCACGGCCTCGGCGGCGCGGCCCGGCGCCGGACCCCTCGAGAGCAGCCTCGGCTTTCCTCTTGAGAGAAATGCCCGCTGGGCTCCCGGCGGCTCTGTCATGAATGGCCTTGGAGCGGGGCTCGCAGTGGCCTGATGAAGCTCCGTCGTCGTCGCTCTCCTCTTGCCCCTCAGCACGCTGCGAGGGAGCGACCACGAACTGGCCGCTGCTGCCTGAGGAGGCCTCGTGGGTCTCAACTTCAGGCGCCGCGCTCTTCGAGGTGCTCGAGTTCTCCGCTGAGAGGCAGAGCCTCCCGAGGCGCCGGTTGCGCCTGCGTCGGATTCCACAGGCGTTTCCGTCGTCTCCTCGTCGCCCTCAGCTGGCGCCCCCTGCGCCGCAGACTCAGGATCCTCGCGAGGCCCCACATGCCCCTTGGGCACCAGGCCCCACTGGTCGAACTTCGGCATCGTCTGCACGAGCGAGACGCGACGCCCGAGATCGATCCTGTGGAGCGGGACCGCCTTATCGCTGGGCTTGGGGATGTCTGGAGACGTGAAGAGAGTCTCCATGATGGTGCGCACCTCCTGCTGCGTGAAGAGGGTTGCGCTCAGGCGCATTTTGTCCCTCTGGTTGGAATACAGCCACATCGCGTCCGCGTGCCTCTGGAGCGGAGCAATGCGGCGCCTCACGAAGTCCTTGGCCACCATCTGCCCGGTGAGGCCTGCCTCGCGGAGGTCCTTCAAGCGCCTCACCACGGGGCCGAGTGCGGCTCCCTTGAGCGCCTTAGAAGACCAGCTCGCCCTCTTCGTCGGAGGCGCTTCGGGCAGGTCGAAGAAGGCGCTCCGGCTTCCGAACTTCATGAGGAACCAGCGCTTGCGGAAGTCCTCCACCTTCTTCGTCACATTGGTCACAATGTTCTCGCCGTTCCGCGCGATGGGGATGTACGTGCCCTTCATGCCATCGGTGATGCGGAAGGACACGCACCCTGACCGCTCCTTGTTCGCCGTGAACCGGAGCGCATAGAAGCTGCGGAAGAGGTCCACCGAGGGTGGAATGCCGATGTATGCCTCGCAGAGGTAGGCGAAGATGGCGAGGACGAGGATGGAGTTAGGATGGAGATGAAGAACCTGGATCTGGTAGCGCTCCAGAACCGCCAGGAAGAAGTCGGAGAAAGGAGGCACGAGCCCGGCGAATAGGGTGTGCATGAAGATGGGGTAGAAGCCGCCGAAGGAGTTGTCCGCCGTCTTAAGCACCGTAGCGCCGTGCTCGTTGGTCGCTGAAGCTGCCATGTGACGCACCTTCTCCAGCTGCGCTTTCTTCTTGAAGCGGAAGCCGGTCAGAGCCGGCTCGAAGTCTCCGACCTGCTGCGTCGCGGCAGGTTCGCCGCCCTGCACCACGGCCTTGCCTTTCGAGGCCGCGGAGGCTTTCTTGGGCGCCATTGCCGCGGATTGCGAAGGAGGAGGAGCGCCGGAGACACAGGAGCGCAGAAGTCAAGAGCGGGAGGAGACGGGCGCGCAAATGATGCAGTAACTGCTGCCTGAACCGGCGCTGCAGGCTTTATTCCCCTCAGAGCAGTTACCGAGACGTGGTGGGTCCCCCCACTACGCCCGTCATCTCCGAGGAGAACGTGTCGTCGCGGCGTAACTGCCCTACACGTGTCTCAGGCCGGCCGGACACTTTGGGCCCATGACGATTCGCCTGCGTCCATTGGACTACATCGTGCCCATCATGGGCCCGGGGGCTACTGTCGGCCCAGTGAAATCCAGGGTGTGCTGGGCCTGTCCTCTACGGCCCTCGACACTTGATGGCGAATTTTCGCTAAGGACCAAGCCTACGGCTTGGAGAGCCTCGCGATTGCCTCGCGAGGGCTTTTGAGGCAGCAGAGGCCTGCGGAGGCCCTCTCCACTGCTGCCCCCTCTTCAAGGAAATCTCCCCTGGAGAGAGGTCAACGCCGAATTCTCTACAGGGCATCCAAGCCCTCGTGGAGATCGCTTCGCTGCAAAGCAACCTCTGCAGAGCGCACATGGGCTCTGCAGCGGCCGCAGAGTGACGCGCGCCCCTGCGCGCGGTGACGACGACGCCGCAGTTGCCATTTTGGTGATTAAAGGGGTCAACAAAGCTGTGCCATCCGCACCGGACTACAAGGTTTCCTCTTTGGTGATAAGGGGACCGGCCGGCGCTACGCTCCACGGCCAACGTCACCGTGGGCACCCCCACGTTCCTCTGCGGCCCCAGCTGGCCGTCCTGCATGGACGGTGGTTACTCTGCACAGGCTCAGCTTTACGCCCATGGACCGCGTCCATGGACAACCGGGCTGCGGTGCACCACGCTCTACCTTCTGCCGCCACGTGACAGCCCTTCCGTAGCGCAAGCACAGGGAGGAGCCGGGGCGCCTATAAAAGAGGAGGAGCAGCACCGTAGCAAGGATCGCATTCTCATTCCAGCATAGCCACTTACGCGCAAGGAAGAAGAAGACCACCGCTTCCCTTCCTCGTGTACACCATTGCCAAAAGAGAGCTCTCGGCAAGCTCATTGTACTGTAACCTCTACAAGCAGTGCAATACAGACAAGCAGGAGTAGCGGTGTTACCTCCACACGAGGGCCGTGAACCTGGGTACGGGCTGGTGTTCATCTCTGTCGTGATGTCCCTCCACTTGCTCGACGAGCACCGTCGCCGTGCAGGTTGAGGGTTGTTTGACCAACGTGTTCAGCCCCTTACACGAACTCTCTTCGTGAGCTTGACTATCCCTGTTTCGTGGAGTCATTCTCCGACAATCGTCGCCAAGGAATAAAAGATAAGTTTTTCAATTCCGTGAGCCTCTCTTGTTGTCGTGAAGTGTGTTATCCGTAACAACCCCCAAGCAGGGGGCTGACATGGTGCCGGTGGCTGACAGGTCGAGCGCGAGCAGCCTATCAGTAGGCGCTGCCACCTGATCGTGCCGTACTGCCGCGGTAAGAAGTGGAACGGGCAGTGCTGTGTTTTAAAGAACCTAAACACAGAAATGCACATTCAACTTTGCTTGCGGGTTGCTCCGGATGAAACACTTTCACGACATGTAAGGGAGGTCCATTATTTTCCTACTGAAAGTGCGTTGTGTGTAGCGCCTCTCCGGGACAGGATTGGATGCTGAAGAGCGGCTCAGGAGCTGGATACCCGGAAGGACAGAGTAGATCAAGGACACGGCAAAAACCAGCTAAGTCTTTGCATGTGCATCTGGCATTATAGGCATAATATCTCGCTCGGAGTCAATATACCACCAACCTGCGCATGCTTGACAGTTGATGAGAACCTTTGCGGGGGTAATGCGTCCTCCCCGGCGAACGTCAGATTTCCCTTCTGGCCTAGTACCCGTGGCTGTGGAGTGGACTCCCGGAAGGCATAGTGCTCTTAGGGTGCTGCTACTGGTGGGCGGTCAGAGCACTTGTCACCTAAGAGATCTCCTCAGAAAACTTGACGGCGCGTTAGTGCAAAGGAAGGTTTGGGAAATGACCCCGGGAGTTGAGCCCTAGGATTGCATTCATCTGAACTTACATTCTGAGTTTTACAATTCTGGATTACATTCAGTCGAAGCTTTTCCTGGATACATATCTAGCCTATGCTACTAAGGCCAGCTCAGGGCTCCTGGCTGTGCAGCTCTGTCTTTCTGTTTTATTGTCTGCCGGGTGCACTCCGGACTCCCGGGACGCCTGGGATGAGGGAGGGCATTCGCGCAGGATCTTCAGGGGTCCCATGGGCCGGGAACTTCTGGGCAAACCCCGGCACATGCTGGCTGCAGAGGAGGTGCACATGGTCCACGAACTTATCCATGATGTCTTCCTCATCCTGTACGAAGGAAGAAATCGAGTCAAGGCACAGATCTTCCCAAGGTCGTATTGCCAGAATCAAGGCGGCCTTACCTTGAAGACATCGTCAAGATCGCAGAGGAGGCGGATCAATCTCTGATTGCCTGCGGCCTCCTTCCATAGCTCCATCTTGATGGTGTCCTTCTGGATCGCCAGCGCTACCGATGCCTCCATGCGGCAGAACCGGCGATGTTCCCCACTGCAGGGAAAACCAAGGAGACTCGAGGGCAAGGATCAACCTCGTCCTTCCTAGTGGCTCGGGCTCCAGCTTCGCTGGGTGCCTCCGCCGCTCCTCGAAAGACGGACTCTGCCATCGACACATCGGACAAGGCCCTCTCTGCTTCGCCGGACATTGTTCTGCGGGACGAGGGGAGGCAAAGGAAGAAGAGGAGCGGAGCAAGGCGAGAAGATGTGGCGAAGGGGTGGAGACTGGATGGTCTTTTATAGGCCTCCCCTGCTCCACCTACCCCTTGACGCTACGACTGCTGCAGTAATGGGAGCGCGTTTTGCAAAAAACTCGTTCTCATTCACACGGACGCGACACGAAGACAAGGAGGAAAACAAGATCTTCTTCATTTACAAGGACTACAAGGGGACAATCTTTTTTACAACAAAAAGGTTGGCTCCCGCCGAACAAGGAGCACCGCCGTACAATGGAAGACGCTACTTCCAGAAATACGACGTCAGGGCCGCCAAGGAGGAGGTCAACGAGATCTCCATGGCGCCTGTCGAAGCTCCTCGCCTTCAGGAAGACGAGCTCCCCTCGACCTTGATGTCAGATGAGTTTTCCTCATCTTCATCCTCGTCGTAGGAGCTCGAGCTGCCGCTGCTGCTCTCCATGCAGCACTCCACGCGTCCGCCATCGACCCGAAGATCTTCACGGAGAGCGTAGCATCTCCGTCGTACCGGAACACCAAGCACTGCCCCTGGACAGGCGGCGGGCACGGGAGAACGACTTCCACCCCGGACCCAGAAGCAGGGCGCCGTCAGCGGTGCGCTCCGCCATGGCCCAGGAGGGGCCATTGGGGCAGCCTTCCACCTGCAGCCAGAAGCCGGAGGGTCCGATGTCCTCCGTCGCCATCGCGAAGGAATCCGGCAAGAGAAGCGGCTGCGAGGCTTGCGGTTCAGATCCACGGCGAACTCGAATGGCGCGAAGCTGGTATGAACCATGCTCCTAGGAAGAGGGGCAGCGGTGCCGCGGCCTCCACAGCCGCCGCGACCGCGAATCCCACGACCTCGCGGAACAGCTCGACCACGAGTGGAGGGGCCACTCTCCGCAGCAGCTGAAGAAGTACGAGGGCGTCCAACTCCTCTGTTCGCTCTCGCCATTGGCGCTGGCACTTGTGGGGAGGCCTGGAGTTGGACCAAGGAAGAAGATGACCGAAAAGGCTAGGGGTGCGCCTCGCTTTTATAGCCGCGGCAGTGCCTCTGCCACGCGTCTCCTCGTTCTTCCGTTAGTGGGAATCGAGGGGGCCCTCGCAGTTATTCCCCCGAGCGGAGTAACTCCAAGACCTTCAAGACCATCAATGAAGCGAAGCTGAGAAGACCAGATACCCGGGACCCACTTTGACCTATCTTAGGCCATGGCCCCGGCAGCTGAAGTAAGAGCCACCGGGACCATGCCCGGGGGCTACTGTCGCAACAGTGGAACATGGGGTTCCCCTAGTACTGCCAAAGTGGGTCCACCCCATGTGGGCCCAAGATGAAGATGGACAAGACCAAGACTCAAGTCAAGCTGGCGGGTTCACCGTCAAGACGCACATGGCCAACGACGACTAAGGGCTTTGGTCCTGGGGACCTTCCGGGTCCCCGAATCAAGTGAGAAGGCCAGGAAGGACCCGAGAGCCCGAGTTCCCGGCAGGAGGCCAGGCTCCCTCCCGGGTACTTCCTACGTTCCTGTGGATAAGCACTCCACCTCACCACGGAAGACTTGGGAAGCAAGGCGAAGGCAGCGCGGGCGGGAAGCACGTCCCGTGGTGGTGTCAGCTCCTGTCCACCCAAGGCGGACGCTCCCACCTAACCCAGAGGAGACGCTAGGCTGAGGAGAGGCCACGTCTCCTCCTAAACTAGATGAGGAGGGTCCTTCTCCCCGAAGGACCCTCATGCCCCTCACGTGACCCTGTGGCAACCCCTTAGCCTATAAAAGGAGGACCAAGGCACGGTGGAGAGGGGGGAGGAAGGAGAACAAGCACAAGATAGAGCGAGGAAGAAGCTAGAACCAGAGCAAGACTAGACGAGGGCTGCGGAGGTAGAGAGGAAGGTGATCTCCTCCGGGTCAGGATCTGTCCTTCTTCTACCTCGGGCCAAAACCCTTCCGGGTACCCTGCCCGGGAGGTTCCATTGTAAGCCACACTATGAAGAACTCATCAATCCAGACATGCAGGAGTAGGGCTTTTAGCCTCAGGGGCCTGAACCTGGGTAGCTCCTTGTGTCCCTTTGGTTGCATGCTTTGATCGTGGAGAGGAGAGCTTGATCTAGACTCCGCCCAAGAATACGATTCTCAGCCTCCTTCGCGCCCCGTGCCGAACCTAAAAGGGGGTATCCTATACTCCCGGTGTCCGTGCAATGAGACACGACAATGGCATCCTCATATTTTTATGGAGTTTTTGTGTTCTCCCATTTTGAAGATGTTGCATTGGATTGCTTGCACTTTGACCTTGCACTTGCACTACCTCTTCATATTATTGTGTTGTGCTAACGGTGCTATGACAAAGAATGGACATGTCATTGTTGATATGTTCCTCTTTCTTGCACACACATGGTTTGCTTGGTCTTTGGTGTTTGTAGGAATGGTGAATTCCAATTCTTCGACAACACATCTACCTCCTTTACATGGTGACGAAGAGCAAGAGTCGAGGACGACTCTTTTTAAAGGGAGGGGAGATGATGTAGTGCAACCTACCCTAAGCAACCCAACATATCCCAAGTCATCATCGAACTCAAAGGTGAACTCCTTCCTCTATGTGAACCTCGTTATGACACTTTGGAATGGTATACTACTTGAGCATCGTCACTTTGTATTGCTAGTCATGACGAGTACATGTACACGGGAGGATGGCCAAGGCGCAAGAGGAACGAAGGCCGACAAGACGATGGCTTGGAAGAGACGAAGGAAGAGGAGAAAAGACCCAGGCGGCGGTAGTACCGCTGGGTTAGGCGGTACTACCGCCCGAGAGCTGCCGCCAGCGCTACCGCCGCCGCTACCGCCAGAAACGCTAGTCTGGAGCTGCTTCCGGTACCAACTGGTACCACTGGCGGTACCGCCGCCGGTACCGTCGAGGAGGGAGGAATTGAAGACAACCCGCGCCAGCGGTACTACCGCTGGGTTAGGCGGTACTACCGCCGGCGCGGGAATCAGCACAGGTTGGAGGCCCTTATCCTTCCTCACCTACCCTCTTTGGGTCAACACTATAAATAGGACTTCCCTTGCTCAGATCTAAGATAGACTATGTTTTGAGATTAGAGTAGAGCTGTGCTCCCCACCTCAAGACGGTCTCCTTCCTCCCCTTGTGGGGATGGTTCCTCCCTTTGTGGAGAAGATCCCCTTGTGGATTCAAGAACTCTACTTGTAGTTTGACTACTTGCCAATCTTTCATCTTCGGGTGACTTTATTGGAGCGGTTTGGTTGACCGTTGGAGAAACAACCATCCAAGATCCTTCTTGTATCTACTTGCCGATCTCCCACCTTCGTGTGGATTCTATTGGGCCGGTTGGACCGACCGGTAAGGGAAACGGTTCTTGTATCGTGTGTGTCTTCTTGTGTTCGGGGCGTTCTTCTTGGTGTTCTTCGTGTTTCTCGTGTTCTTGCGTGCGTTCGTCCACATCCTCCATCAATCCGTGAAGATCGGGCCACCCTAGTAGTCCCGTACTACACCAAGCACGACGGCAATCGCGGCGTCGCGCGCCCCTTTCTGGCTGCGGTCGTACCTGGAGTGGGCAGGGTCCCTGCTGAGGCGCGGCGGATGGGGCGACAAGGAGGTGGAGGAGATCACGGGGTGGACCCCTGCGGCGGCGAGGGACGACGACGTCGGCGTTGAAGGTTGACTGGTGCTGCGTGGAGCTGAGGAAGGGAGGGTGGGAGCGGAGGAGGTGGTGGAGGTGCTCGGCGCGCTGCTGGGACCGAGGAGGGCGCGGCGGGCGGCGGTGGCCCTGCCGCCGGACGTGGCGGAGCGGATGGGCAGGCTCGCCGAGGCCGTTTCGCTGGCCGTCGGGTCGGCCGGCGGCGACCAGAAGAAAACCCGTGATGAGGCGATTTTGAGAAAACGGAGCCTCTTTTTCCCTCTGAAAACTTAGCAATTAGTGGTGTAAGTTTATCCTTTTTTTTAGGGATAAAAGTTATGTACTTGATGCGATTTCACATCAGTTCCTTGTATATACGTACAGACGACCACACACGTAGAGTACGTATGTACGTGTTGAATAATTGAGGGCAATATACTAGTCGTGTTGCTCCTGACAGAACCTGCGCTCACGTGAATTATATTCCAAGATGCACACTTTCAAGGCCTATTTGGATTGCAGAAATTTATAAACGTAGGGATAGAAAAAACATAGAATTGGCATACTAGGCATGGTGAATTACATGATTTAAAAACACAGTAATTTCTGAAATTACCTTTGGATGGGACACGTGAATCAAACACATAATTTCACATTGAGAAAGCGAGAGATAGTGTAATAAGTGTATTGGGCTCGTTAAAGTTAAAATAAAAATGTGCTTTGACCTTATGTTAAAATTTCTATTGAATGGAGGGCATAGGAATAGATTTCATAGAATATGGTGAACTCAATCCTATGATCCATAAGGAATTTTTTTATGGATTATAATACTCTAAAATTATTATGAAATTCCTCCAATCCAAAGAATTCCTCGGCCATGTCACTCAAGCCCTTGCGCTGCGAAAATGTGTGAGCATCGATCGATGTGAAGCTCCGGGTTGGCACTTGGACAGCGTTGTTATCTCACTGCCACAGACCCACTGTTCACTGACCGAAGAGCCGTTGCAGTGAATCCGGCAAGCAAAACAAAACATCTCTATATCCTACCCCGCATGCTGCGATCTCAGATGGCAGCGTATATGGGTTGTTTCAAGACAGGCCCTTTTGGTCTCCGTTCTTTGAGACAACAATGCACGATGATCCTTGTCCTGAAGGAAATATGATCCCTAATCGGCAGCTGCCCACTTCACAATGATCGTCCATCTTCGACATGGCTGCCAGGCTTGCTGTCTCAAGCACTGTATCTCAAACTGCAAATAACAGAGACAAGATTAGCCCATTCAGACACTAATATTGGAGTAGCTTCAAACAAAGTACACATGCAAAGTTCCGGGAGATGACCAAATGTAATGTAGACCTATTTTGCAGCAGCAACACCCACGAACGAATTGGTGGTGTCTCACTGTCACCTTGCATGGCCTACAGCCTACAGGAGAGCACCTGCTGTAGGACTTGCCTGCCTTCTACCGCTGCTGCTTCTCCTGTAAAACGTCACATCACACGGTCATGGAGAAGACACGATGACCCCACGAGAAACAATTCACCGTGGGACATTGATAGGGTTGCAAAACGGCGTCCCGCAATGACCCGCTAAAATGCCAAGCTAGTTAAATTAAACTAACTTAATGTAATCCAGCTACAACTGATTTTTCTAAAGTTGGACAGGTGAACCGAGGCTTGACCCGGTGGCTGGGACGGGATGATGCGTCCTGGCCCGCCCGAGTTCGAGTCTCCGCACTCACAACTCGGTGTTGTGCACACCTTTCTTCTTAATGCGATGCCGAGGGGGCCTCGTCCCCCTCCGGTCTATTTTTTTTTAAAGTTGGATAGGAAGCGGGCCGGATCCGAGCGCCGCTTTACATCCCTAATTGGGACCGATGTTGGAATTTTATGTGGGTTTGTACCATTATTCACTTGTTATCACTCAATATTAAACCGACCTATCCGCGGGGACAAGTGACATGAATGAGCACAAACAGAAAAATGTTACATGCAGCAGAGCATACCGTTATTGAGGAATAACACGGATGTGTGTGACCTGTGACACAGGTTATAATAAAGCTACCGACAGAGATGGACCGTAGTTCAACTTCACATAACAGATTAAGATTCCAGGCTCTTCCATCCTTGTTGGATGATAGAATGATTTAAACCAATGATTACAGAGCTTCCCTCAAAATTACTAATGATGCTACCCTACCCTAGTTCAGAATGTTCTACTACAAGGGTTCTGATTGTGCGCAAACCAACCGGTTCTGCAAGTCAAACATCTTTAGGTTGGAGTTCAGTCGTTCTTTAAATTAATAAGCCATTTCGAAAGGGCATTTTATAATCCCGCGATGTTTTGTGTGTTAGGCAACAAATCTAGTGATAATTTAACCATGTTTAAGTGATGCAGGATTTAGAGCATAAATCTTAAACATCAAACTCCAAAAAGATGTGAGAAAAGAGCTCGTGCATTGCTCTGGGAAAACCGAATATTGGGCCGGACCTTTTGTTTCCGGGCCGGATATTCCGGTGTCAAGGTTATCTTGCTAAGGACCAAGCGTGCGTTGCTCTGGAAAAACCGGAATATTGGGCCGGACTATTCGAAATTTGGGTTGGATATTCCGGGGTCCTAGAATTTCTGCTAAGGACCAGCTGCCAGCCAAACCGGACCTTTGGGTCGGACTATTCGAAGTTTGGGCCGGATATTCCGGGGGGCCGGAATATCCGGCCCCACTAATGCCGAATACTCCGGCCTCCTGGAGTTTTGCAACGACTTGATTTGGGAGGGGTATAAATACCCCTCCACCTACCTCCAGCGAAGTAGCTCGCCCAACATTGAAGAACATCATTATTGCAAGCTCAAGAATCACTAGATCTCCCAATCTCCCCACCCAAACTCGTTGATCTTTGGAGGATTGAAGGAGAAGACCCGGATCTACATCTTCACCAAGCCGATTTACATTCCCCCCTCATTCACTTGAGGGACCATTTGCTAGGGTTTCCATTGGGAAAACCTAGCCCCTTGTTGTTCTTACTTGTTGTTCTTGAGACAGATTGTGGCCGTTCGGGAGCCCCCAAACCAGTTGTGGGTTGTGCCCCGGATTGTTGTTGTAAAGGCTCCGGTTTCCGCCTTGAAGGGAACCGATAGTGGAAGGTGAACCAATCCTTTGTGGTGCGGTTCATCGGAGAAGAAGGTGAGCCTTTGTGGCGTTGTGACCAACCATTGTGGTGGTCTCACACCTCTCCAACGAGACGTGCTCCCCTAAAAAGGAGGAACTCGGGAATACATCCTTGTCTCCGCGTGCTTCACTTCGGTTATCTCTATCCTTATTTACCGCCTTTACGCTGTGTATCTTACTTAGTTGCTAGTTTATCATAGAGGTAAGTTCACCGTAGTTGCATATCTACAGAATTTACCTTTTATGTCAAGCCTAATTTGAAGAAGAACTAAAATTGAAGTAGCACCTATTCACCCCCCCCCCCCCCCTCTAGGTGTCATACGATCCTTTCAATTGGTATAAGAGCCTTGTCTCCCTTGTTGGGCTTAACCGTCTAAGAGAAGTGTGACTTTGGGAGAGTTGCCCTTAGAAGGGCAAGGTACACCGGCATCCATGGCCGATCTCAAAACAATGGAAACATCATTGAGATCGTCCATGGATACCCAATTTGGTGAGATACGTGAATTGCTCACAAAGCTCACTTGTACCAAGTCTTCTCCTTCGGAGACTCTCCCATTAATAGAGGATCCCATTAATTCCGACACGGGTGATTCCGAGGAAGATAAAGGGAAAAAGAAAGGGGATGAAGGAACCGAAACCGAGCCTAAGAAACCTTCTTCTTCCTTACCCAAGCCGGTAGGTGGAAGCCCGAGTACCATGAGGTCTCTCATTTGTACTCTCTCGACCCACCTATCCCTCAAGCTCGCATAAATCCTATAGGTCCTCCACCTAAGCTTAATGCATTGGCTTTTACTAGTTGACAACACTCAATGAGATCTCATGTCAACAGTTCCTCTATCGAGCTTTGGAGGATCATGCAAGTGGGATACAAGGCCGTGGATCCAAACAACTTGACAAGAAGAGAGGTGGTGGATGCTCAACTCAATGCCACCGCTCTACACATGCTTGAACTTGCCATGGGAGAAAATGGTCTTCATCACATTCAACATGTCACCACCGCCAAAGAAGCTTGGGATTGTCTCTCCGAGGTGTTTCTTGGGAATGAGAGCATGAAGAGGAATAGGTTTGATGCCTTGAACAATGATGCCGAAGGTTTCTACATGCTTGATAGTGAAACTCATGAGGAGATGTAAGGAAGACTCAAGATTCTTGCCAAAGCCTTTTATAATGTCGGGGCAACCTATGTGGATGATGCTTGGATCAAGAGGAAGTATGTGAATGCTCTCATGCCCTTCGAGCCCGTTGACTTGAAGGTTATACAAGGAAGATACAACTATCTTGAAATGTCATCTAATGAAGTTATGCAAGAAATGCAAGCCTCCAAGGTTGCTACCAAGAATGCTCAAGACAATCGTGCTAGGGCCATGGGGATGAAACAAGGTTCCTCTCTTGCTTTGAAGGCCAAAGTTGTAAACCAAGAAGAGGATGTGGAAGTTGTTGAATGCCCAAGCAACATCATTCCCGATGATCTCCAACAAGCCTACCATGAACACTTGGCCCTTGCGTCAAGAGCATTTTG
The DNA here is from genome assembly GCA_947311845.1 of Poa pratensis. NCBI lineage: Eukaryota > Viridiplantae > Streptophyta > Magnoliopsida > Poales > Poaceae > Poa > Poa pratensis. Next base: position 84,722,619 of record CAMZMU010000096.1, read on the forward strand.
GCGTGACCCGGCCAAGGCAAAGGCTCAAGTTGATCAAAGGAACAACCCAAGTGGGAAGAAGGAGTTTGCATCCAAAACGAAGACATGCTTCAATTGTCATGACAAGTATCACTTCATCAAAGATTGCCCTTATGAGAATAGAGAAGAACATGGTGGAAGGCTTATTCCAAGGATCAACCAAAGATGGTTCAAAAGAAGCCTTCATCAAGAAGAGGCCATTCATCAAGAAGCCATCAAGAATTGTGTTGTTAACTCAAGAAGAATATCCATCCGATGATTCCGAAGAAGAAGGAGAAACCACTCGTGAGGTGGCCGCATTGGCTATCACCTCATCTCATCACCTTCTCTCTTTGAATCCCCAATGAGAACGTCTCCAACAACACCGCTCGTTGCCTCATGGCTAAGGCCACCGAGGTATCATCCTCCACCCCTAAGACTATGCATGAAATGGATGATATCACTAGTCTTGCAATTAAGAAAGAACTTGTTGCTTTCGATACTTTTGTGACTAACTTGCAAGGTGAAGCCAAGAAGCATGTTGAGGCTCTCATGAGTCAACTTGGTAAGGCCGAAGACCTCCTTGAGGTCAAATGTCGAATTGAGAGAGAGGACTCTATCACTATAGCATCTTTGAATGCTTCTCTTGAAGAAGAACAAGACTATAGGGTTACTCTTGAGGAGAGACTTGAGTCTCTTGATAGTACTAATGATGAAATAATTGCTAAAATCATTAAGGAGAGAGACCATGCCATTGCCAAGTATAAAGTGATTAAAAAGGAGAAAGCCGAATTTGTGGTTGCTAATGCTAGACTACATGGGGATATAGAGAAACTTGACAAGGCTCACAAGGCTTTGGAAAGTGAACACTCTACCCTAGTCAAGTCTCACGAGCAACTACAAACTCAACTTTCTAAATCTAACTCACCTAGTATCTCTACTTCCTCTTGTGATCATGCAAATGTTATTGAGGAAAATGCTAGGTTGAAGGTTGAGCTTGCCAAGGCTACTAGTGCCAAAACCTCAATTCCCAAAGGTAAAGAGAAGCTTGTTGCTCATGTGGTTGAGCGAAAGCAACAAAGAGGGAAGGAGGGTCTTGGTTATGTAGCCAAGGCAAAGAACAAGAAGAGTAACAACAAAGAGAACAAGGCCAAGCCCTCTCAAGTCAAGACGCCCATTGCGGGTGGTGATGCCACTAGGGCAAGACCACTCGTAGTGACTTTGCGGGACATGCTAACCCCAACTATATTCTTTATGTTGATTATTATGGGGATGTTTATGCAAAATATGTTGGTCCATATGATGGTTTCATTGCTTATTCTATTTGGGTTCCTAAGACCCTTGTTGCTAACAAAATAGGACCCACTGCGAAATGGGTACCTAAATCCAAGCAATGATTTCTTGTAGGACTATGCTTCCGGTGGGTCTAAATGGGTGGTCGATAGTGGATGCACAAGTAATATGACCGGAAGCAAGGAAATCATGACGGAGTTGGGACCAATTACAAATCACTCAACCATCACTTATGGAGATAAATCAAAAGCTGAGGTAAAGGGGCTGGCAAGGTGGTAGTAGCAAAGGATGTCACCCTTGTGAATGTCATGCTTGTCGAGTCCCTCGGTTACAACTTAATGTCCGTTCGTGCTCTTAATAAGATGAACTTTGATGTCCATTTTACTATTGATATGGTGGTACTCTTGAGGAGCAAGACTCTAAAGGTCATGTTCGTTGGGTATGTTGAACATGAGTTGTTTGTGGTGGACTTTTCGGGGTCAACCAACACTCAAGCAATATGCCTCTTCAGAAAGGCCGACGTGGGGTGGTTGTGGCATCGCCGCTTGTCCCATGTCAATATGAGAACTTTGCAAAGTCTTCACAAGGGTGGCCACATTCTTGGACTAAAAGAGAATGTTTCTTTTTCTAGAGATCGTCTTTGTAGGGCGTGTGTTGAAGGAAAGATGCATGATTCTCCCCACTCAAGCAAGACCATCATTTCATCAAAGAGGATATTGGAACTTCTTCATGTTGATCTCTTTGGTGCCGTTCCTCAACCGAGTCTTGGTGGGAAGAAATATTGTTTGGTGATTGTCGATGACTACTCAAGATTTACATGGGTTTATTTCTTCAAGTCGAAGAGTGAGACTCAACAAGCCGTCATCGACTTCTCCAATGAAGTTCAACGTCAACACAATGTTCCTATATTGGTCATTAGAAGTGACAATGGCTCCGAGTTCAAGAACTACACCTTAAATGAATTTCTTAGTGAAGAGGGAATTCGTCATCAATATTCCGCTGCATATACCCCTCAACAAAATGGTGTAGCCGAGAGGAAGAACCGGACCCTCATGGATATGGCAAGGTCCATGTTGGCCGAGTTTAAGTCTCCGCTCTACTTGTGGGCCGAGGCCATCTCCACGGCGTGTCATTCATCAAACCGGCTCTTCTTCCGCGTTGGACGAAAAGAAACTCCATATGAGATGCTTACCGGCAACAAGCCCAATATTTCCTACTACCGAGTATTTGGTTGTAAGTGTTTCTACAAAATCAAAGGTGTTCGTATTTCAAGTTTGAATCTAAAGCTTAAGAGGGTATTTTTGTTGGTTACGGTGCCGAATCCCACACTTATAGAGTCTACGACAAAGCCTCCGGTATTGTTGTAGAATCTTGTAGTGTGGAGTTCGATGAAAATGATGGCTCCCAAGTGGCGCAATTTCATGTTTGTGATGTAGATAATGAGCAACCTCATGAAGCAATCCGCGGATGGGGTGGGTTTCTACCGCCCCATTGAGATCCATCAAGAGGCATGCCATGAAGAAACAAGTTCTACACAAGTGGAGCCTCCTACCTCACCACATGAATCCGCTCCAACAAATGAAGCCAATGATGCACCAACCCAAGAACAAGTTCAAGACCCTCCTCATGACCAAGTTGCTATGCAAGAACCAAGTACTCCTATTGTTGATGCTAGCCAAGGTCAAGACCAAGATCAACCCTCTCTTCTTTTGTTGAAGATGTGCACAATGATGATCAAGGTCAACAAGACGGTCAAGACGGGGACTCAATGATCAAGATGATCAAGTGATACCTCCTCGCTCCAATGAGGATATCAAAACCCGCCGTAAAGCAAGAGTTGCAAGAAACCTAGAAATAAAGAGTCATAAGCTTGAAGCAATTATTGGTGATTTAAATAGCAAGGTTACCACAAGGGGTCAATTGGCAAGCTTTAGTGAACATCAAGCACATATCTCCATGGTGGAACCAAAGAAAGTGTTTGAAGCTCTTGAAGACCCGGATTGGTTGGAAGCTATGCATGAAGAGCTCAACAACTTCAAGCGCAAAAAAGTGTGGAATCTAGTTGAGAAGCCAAAGGAGTGCCGCAATGTTATAGGCACAAATGGATATTCAAGAACAAGCAAGATGAACATGGAATGGTTGTGAGGAACAAGGCAAGATTGGTTGCACAAGGGTACTCTCAAGTTGAAGGCATTGATTTTGGAGAGACTTATGCACCCGTGGCTCGCCTTGAGTCCATCTGTATCCTTCTTGCATATGCATCACATCATAACTTTAAATTGCAACAAATGGATGTGAAAAGTGCTTTTCTTAATGGTCCTTTAAAGGAGTTGGTATATGTTAAGCAACCACCGGGGTTTGAGGATCCAAACTTCTCTAACCATGTCTACAAGCTTGATAAGGCGCTCTATGGTCTCAAACAAGCACCTCGTGCGTGGTATGAGCACCTAAGAGAGCTATTGCTAGACCGTGGTTTTGAAGTGGGGCAAATCGATCCCACCCTCTTTACCAAGAGGGTTAAAGGGGAGCTTTTCATATGCCAACTTTATGTTGATGATATTATCTTTGGCTCATCTAACCAAGCTTTTAATGATGAATTTTCAAAGCTTATGATCGATAGGTTTGATATGTCTATGATGGGGGAGTTGAAGTTCTTTCTTGGTTTTGAGATCAAGCAATTGAATGAAGGGACTTTCATCTCTCAAGACAAATATACCCAAGACATGCAACGCTTTCCTATGGATACCAAGTGTCATCTACAACTTAACCCAAAGGGTATAGATGTCGATCAAAAGGAATACCTCTCCATGATTGGTTCTTTGCTTTATCTTTGTGCATCTAGACCCGATATTGTGTTGAGTGTAGGGGTGTGTACAAGGTATCAAGCCGCTCCTAAAGAAACCACTTGATGGCGGTCAAGAGAATCCTTCGATATTTGGTTCATACCCCAAGGTTTGGTTTGTGGTATCCCAAGGGCTCATATTTCTCTCTTGCCGGCTATACGGACTCGGATTGGGCTGGTGATCATGATGATATGAAATCGACTTCCGGGGCATGCCAATTCCTTGGTAGGTCCTTGGTGAGTTGGTCTTCTAAGAAGCAAAATTGTATATCTCTTTCCACCGCCGAAGCCGAGTATGTGGCAGCTGCTAGTGCAGCACTCAATTGCTATGGATGAGGCAAACTTTAAAGGAATACGATGTCCATTGTGACAAAGTGCCTCTTTTGTGTGACAATGAAAGTGCTATCAAGATTGCTCACAACCCGGTGCAACATTCAGGAACGAAGCATATTGAGATTCGTCATCATTTTATTCGAGATCATGTTGCCCGTGGGATATTGAGCTAGGCTATATTCCTACCAAAAACCAAATTGCCGATATATTCACGAAGCCACTTTATGAAGCAAGATTCACTTATTTGAGGAATGAGCTAAATATCGTGGATTCAAGGAGCTTGACTTGATTATCTTGCATACACATCTATATCTTGACTATCTATTTGGTTTAGGTGTAGGCATGGACATAGGGGAATGCGTTCATAATTCATTGGACTATCCCTCCGCCCATTATGCCGATAGTAAGAACTCATTTGCATCTCTATTTTCATTACATGAATTGTGAGCTTAAAATGACGAGTAGTGGTAGTGAACCCAAGATATATCTTCGTGGTGTCACGCCACAAACACTCATACATGGTGGCCTAGGCCACCGCCCTCTTCTTCGTGAAGAGTCAGTTCTTATTTGGTTCTTTGTTGAAAATCTTTTGAAATCTTTTTGCTCCGTTGGTTTTATGGAAAACAAACTCACTCTTGGTATTTGATTTGGTTTGCCTCTTGCAAGTTTGAGTGTGAAGTACCATCCTCAGTTTGGTCATCTAATCCTAAGCCTTTCTCATCTGAAAACATCTCCGTCTTGCACACAAGTCTTTTTTTATCTGAGTTTTTGGCTCCAGCAGGCCCCGGATTATTCAGGCTTCGGGCCGGAATATCCGGGGGGCCGGAATATCCAGCCTAAGCGGTTATCTTTTTAAAGGGAAGGGCCGGGGTGGAGGGGGCTTCGTGTTCCTCAGTTTCCCCCGACCCTCTCACCTCCCAAACCGCCGCCTGCCGCCGCCAAACCTCACCGGAGTCGAGTTTGGCCACCGGATTGTCCGGGCCCCTCCGGATCTGCTTTCCCATCCCTCCGGGCATCTTCTCCTCCAAGTGGTTCCTCAAATGGATGAGGGTAACTCTCTCACTTTCAAATCTAGGGTGTTTTTCATCCTCTCTTGATGTGGAGTTATTTTGCGCTTAAACTTGGAGTAGATGGTGCTAGTTGCTTTCCCTGTCGTCTAGATACATTAGTTTTGGTACCTTATTGTTCGATCTACTTTTAGACCTAAGTGAATCAAATTTCTGGAATTCTTCCCGACAGGCCGGATTATCTGCCCCTGGTAGGCCGGAATCTCCGCCCCCGGAATATCCGGCCCTGGATGGACCGGATATCCGGGGTCTGCTGTTTCTACAACCTTTGCACAAACTCAATCCGATTCTTTTAGGCCTAAGTAGTACAGACTAAGGGTTCCCTTTCTAATGTATTTAGTATTCCTGTCATGAACTTGTGTGTACTCATCTATGCTATCCATCTATTTCTATCTTTCAAAGGGATTCGAGTAAGCACTATGGTCGCAAAAGGTACCTCAAGGCAAATGAGCAAGGTGTTTTGGTTGATGAGTCAGTTACTAGGCAGCAAGCAGCTGAGAAGAAGTCTGAGAAAGCAAGGGCTGGGGTTAAGAAGAGAAAGGGTAAATCTACTCGAGTCAATTACAAGTTAATGGATGCGGTTGACTACTCAGCTTTGCGTCAAGGAGATTGGTATGAATCTGAGGAGAGATGAGGACATTGAGGACTTCAACTTTTGGTGCACTCAACAAATGTTCATTTACCAAGATATCTATCTCACCTTCAAGAATCTCGTGCGTCCAATGCACCCAATTGACATGCATCGCTTCAAGACCAAGGCAGAGTTTTCTGATGCAGTGTATGTGACTGAGAAAATGGCACTTCATCAACTCATGGGTGTTCAATGTGACTACAATCCGGTTATCATTCAGCAGTTTTTCTCCACTCTTGTTATGAAGGGTGATGATGCACTCACTATGAAGTGGATGACAGGGGCTATCTATTGTGAGTCCAACTTCTATGATTTCGCTAGGGTCCTCGGTTATAAGTTCAAGGGAGAAGGTCATGCAATGGGTCGTCGTCTTCACTCTCCGGGAAGGCCTAACAAGAACTTGATGGCTGATCTTTATGCACCCCGTGGTATCATTGGTGAAGTAAAGGGCCTCCTCCCACTCTGTGATCTACTTGTGTGCATCTTTTGTGAGAACATTGACCCAAGTGGTGGAAACAAGAATGCTATCCGTGGTTGTCTAGTGGATCTCCTTCTTCATGCCCATGAGTGCTTTCAAAATGAAGACCCCCACGAGGATTTTACAGTGGATGTGATGGACTATATCTTTCATGAGATGCATGATGCCATGGTTTCTAGATACTCAATCCCTTATGCTCCTTATATTATGCTGCTTATCAAGGACAAGATGAAAAACTATGACTTGACTAGGGGCTGTGTGGAGCACAAGGCAAAGGGTTCTATCTCAAGAAGACGAAGACCACTCCTATTAGCACTGACTCCTTTATGACCGATGCTCGCCGAAGTGGTAGCACTAGGCGAATTAACACTGCTGCACCCTCTATTGCCCCTGAGATTAAGAAGCTGAATTGGTTTCAGCGGACGATCCTTTGCATGGGTGTGGACATACGCAAGGAGCAATACAATGCCTACCGTGACCGCCATAACATGGCCTATGATCAGAAGCTTATTCTTCACCATGTGTCAGGTTCAAAAAGTGCTCGCCCCAAGGCCAAAGCTCCACTCTCATATAGTAAGTGGAATCGTTCACAGGTTCCATGGGTCGACATGGAGACGGTCCTCTACTCTAATAGTGCTGCTGCCACTAGTTCATCCCCACCTGCTGACAGTGATGATGATGAGGAGGATGATGATGATGCCTCCGAGGAGCGTGAGGAGGAGGACGAGGATGCGGATGAGGAGTCCGTCTGAGCTTCAGGGCGTTTAGCCTCGCTCTTTTCCCCTTTTGGCGTTTCAATGCCAAAGGAGGAGAAGTAGTTCTATTTAGGTTCTCCGTGGGGATTTGCATGGGTCGGACACAAGCATATGCGTTTATCATTTCTTGAGAGCTTGTGCCCATTTATCTTTTTATCAAACTATTTGCTATTTGTATGCTCTTTGTATGCACTATGTCTGTTGGTTCGTCTATGAGACATGGATTTCGGAATTATCTAGTTATGATATGGTTGAAATTATTTATGCAATGGTATGATCTTCAACTCAAAATTTCATCATATTCATATATGTATCATGTCTCATTGTTGTATCATGTTTCCCTATTGTTTATGGTAAAGCTTTAAACCTACATGTTGTGCATTTGTATTCCAATGCAAACCACTTATATGCACACATTTAGGGGGAGCTTTCCTAATCTTTTGAAACTTGATGTCTTGGTTTGGTTGCCTCATTGCAAATCCTAGTGTTGTCATCTAACACCAAAAAGGGGAGATTGAAAGTACATTTTGTAATCCCTCGATGTTTTGTGTGTTAGGCAAAAACACTAGTGATAATTTAACCATGTTTAAGTGATGCGGGATTTAGAGCATAAATCTTAAACATCAAACTCTAAAAAGATGTGAGAAAAGAGCTCGTGCGTTGCTCTGGGAAAACCGGAATATTGGGCTGGACCTTTTGTTTCCGGGACGGATATTCCGGTGTCAAGGTTTTCTTGCTAAGGACCAAGCGTGCGTTGCTCTGGAAAAACCGGAATATTGGTCCGGACTATTCGAAATTTGGGCCGGATATTCCGGGGTCCTGGAATTTCTGCTAAGGACCAGCTGCTAGCCAATTGTTCGGGCGTCTGGCAAAACCGGACGTTTGGGCCGTACTATTTGAAGTTTGGGCCGGATATTTCGGGGGGGGGGGGGGCGGATATTCCAGCCCCCACTAATGCCGGATATTCCGGCCTCCTGGAGTTTTGCAACGGCTTGATTTGGGAGGGGTATAAATACCCCTCCACTTACCTCCAGCCAAGTAGCTCGCCCAACATTGAAGAACACCATTATTGCAAGCTCAAGAATCACTAGATCTCCCAATCCCCCCACCCAAACTCGTTGATCTTTGGAGGATTGAAGGAGAAGGCCCGGATCTACATCTTCACCAAGCCGATTTATATTTCCCCCTCATTCACTTGAGGGACCATTTGCTAGGGTTTCCATTGGGAAAACCTAGCCCCTTCTTGTTCTTAATTGTTGTTCTTGTGACAGATTGTATCCGTTCGGGAGCCCCCAATCCAGTTGTGGGTTGTGCCCCAGATTGTTGTTGTAAAGGCTCCGGTTTCCGCCTTGAAGGGAACCGATAGTGGAAGGTGAACCAATCCTTTGTGATGCGGTTCATCGGAGAAGAAGGTGAGCCTTTGTGGCGTTGTGACCAACCTTTGTGGTGGTCTCACACCTCTCCAAGGAGACATACTCTCCTAAAAAGGAGGAACTCGGAATACATCCTTATCTCCGCGTGCTTCACTTCGGTTACATCTATCCTTATTTACTGCCTTTACGCTGTGTATCTTACTTAGTTGCTAGTTTGATATATAGGTAAATTCACCGTAGTTGTATATTTACAGAATTTACCTTTTATATCAAGCCTAATTTGAAAAAGAACTAAAATTGAAGTAGCACCTATTCACCCCCCAGGTGTCATACGATCCTTTCACATTTGTTAGTAGGAAAATTAGAATGTACCTCAAACGTGAAGCGCACACACGCACACACATATTCAGTGGCCGTCGGATTTCGGATTTGTGAATCATGCCATCCCAACCACCAGAACACAACTCTGTGTTCAGTCATGTAGGCAGCTTCATGTTGTTGCTGATACATTGGCGTTCGGTCACCAGAAATTGTAATTTCAACTGGTTCTGTAAGGAAATTTCCTGAAACCTCGGATGTCAACTGAAAACCTGAAACCGCTGTTATTAAATTATGTTTAACAGAAATTTTGCCAATGAAGCAGTTTCAGCATATTTCATTTAACAAAGTTGCAAGTATAAGGATTTTAGAGATGGCAAAGGAGGTACTAAATAAACTGTAGTCGCTAACACCGAGATCAAATGTACATGACAACATAAATACAAAGATTTAGCCATATATACGATTGTCTTACATGAGAAATTATATCATACTTGCTTGGTTAGACAATATATATGGATTGTGGGAACTTGGATCTATAGTTTTTCAGCCTTCCAAAAGAAACAAAAGACATCTTTTACCCCATGAAAGAAATATTATTTAAGCCTGCAGGTTTGCAAGAAATTCCCATCCTTCAAGCACCAGGATTGTCCATTCCCATATTTTAGCCTGCAGGTTTGCAAGAAATTCCCATCCTTCATGCACCAGGATTGTCCATTCTCAGAGTAAGTTGTCCCGGTGTATCACAATCCAAGGTACTGTAGAGCACTCCAAAATAATGTTAGCACGTGAAAGCTATGTATTGTAGACTGTAGAAGAATCCAAGCTAGAAACACCTAACATGGTCTAAAAGCTACCCATTTCTTTCAAAATACATAGGGACGATCCAGAATAACAGAACAAAGTGGCAGCCAGCTTAAGCAGAACATTCATCAATGTCCCATTACCATCCAGCAGGAGAGGAATCTACATATGGGCTTGTCTTCTGTTAGAACTAGAGATATCTGTACCATGTCATATCATCAAATTGCGTGTCTTTGTATAATACATGAACAGTGAGCAATAATTCACCATTTGGAGATCCTGCAGCAAGTCTTAGCAGGAGTGTCAAGATTTTTTTTATTTAACTAATGATTAATTAATGTCTTGCAACATAGAATTTTTTTGGTTACTCAACAGTTTCATGATGGGTTTTGCTAAGCACTTTCTGTAGAAGTGTTCCTTCATCAGGAACACAACTCATGCAGAGATTCATCTTAATTTGACAGATGCTTATACTGCCCCAAATAATACACAACATCTTAAAGTACTTCCAACAGACCCACAACTGCATATATTATCAGGTGTCCACATCTGATACGCAACATCAATCCTGCAGCGATTTTGAGCAAACGGAACCTCTCTTTCCCTCTGAAAAATTAGCAATTAGTGGTGTAGTTCATGTTTTTCTAAGGACAAAGTTATGTACCTGATGCGATTTCACATCAGTTCCTTGTAAATACACCCACACGTACGTGTTGAATAATTCGGGGCATATACTAATCGTGTTGCTCTTGACAAAACCTGTGTGCACTCACGTGAATTATATTCCTATGTTCCAAACACACTTTCAGCCATATCACGCTTCGCGAAATAGGTTTTTCGTTCCGATTTATAAATAAAGGAATGACCAAGTCCTTCTCACTTTATAAATAAAGCAATGACCATGCTGATATCACTAGCACAGTTCACTGACCGAAGAGCAGTTGCAGTTAATCCAGCAAGCAAAACAAAACATCTCTATATCCTACCCCGCATGCTGATGCTGCGATCTCCGATGGCAGCGTACATGGGTTGTTTCAAGACGGACTCTCCAGTCTTTGAGAGAACGATGCATGATGCTCTGAACGAAACATGTATCCCTATTCGGCAGCTGCCCACTTCTCAATAATTTTCCATCTTCGGCATGCCTGCCCGGCTTGCTGTCTCAAGCACTGTATCTCAAACTAGAAAAACAGAGACAAGATCCGCCCATTCATATACCAGCACAGTACATTGGAGTAGCTTCAAATGCAAAGTTCCGGGACGGGATGACGACCAAATGTAATGTAGACCAATTTTGCAGCCAGCAGCAACAACCACGAATTGGCGTCTCACTGTCACCTTACACATGCTACAAGAGCAAGAGAGGCACCTGCTGTTGGGCTTGCCTGCCTGCCTTCTACCGCTGCTGCGTGAGTTCCTCCCGTAAAACGTCACAGCGGCACATCGCGCCATCAATGGAGAAGACAGCAGGACCCTACGAGGAACAATTCACCATGTGAGCGATTGATCAAGAGATCAGGCCATGGAACATCGAGATCAGGCCATAGTTCAGAATGTTCATTACAAGGGTTCTGATTGTGCGCAAACCAAACGGTTGTGCAAGTCAAACCTCTTTCGGGTGGAGTTCAGTCGTTCTTTAAATTGATAAGACTTTTTTTTTTAAACGAGGGGCAAAAGTTTTGCCCCTTATATTAACTAGTAGCCTTGCACGTGCATCACACGTCTCTACAAGACACATCTTATGACTCAGTTGAATGGCACGTTGACACGTTTTCGTTCTCTAAATTTCGTAGCGCCTTTACCCGCGCCACCGCCTCGCTTGATTCCCCAGAGGCCTACCCTGCATGCCAACTCTGCTCGGCACATTCCAGGGTCGCCCAGCACGATCCCGGCACCCTTCCTACGGAAAAAAATAGATTGCAGAGACATCCCCATTTCATATTTGCCTCAAATAGGAAATAGGTGCTTAGGAAACATATGCCGAGTTGCAGCTTGAATATGTTTAGATCATCATTATCGTCTTCTAGAAATATTCAGCATCAACATTCCTGGTGCTTATTTACCTCAAACTGGAAGTACACGGGCTAATAACATATGCCAACGTGCAGCTTGAGATAATCTTCATCGTCTTGTAGAAATATTCAGCATCTAGCACACCCATAATCTTTATGCCAACCTTGACCTATTTTGTCTCGCTGATACACCTGCTCGTTCGGGGGCAAAGGATTGAAGAGGGATGTACTTGCTTACCAAGAAGGTAGCTGATTACTCGCCACCAAGTCGAACACTACATCCTGACATGTTAGTTTCATCTTCGGATGGAGACATGATCCTCTATCTCTCACGTTGAACGAATGAGGCAGGTCGCCGGCTCTCGACTGGTTTGTCCTGCACATACACTCTCACTTATCTCGTATCCTACTTGCACGACCTGGACATGTACATTACAGATTACACCAAGAACCGTCCGGCGCCCGTGACAACTTCAGTGTGCGCCTCGTCGGACCCGGCCGGGCTCCGTCAACCTTCGCGACCTCAACGTGATCGATCTCCATATCCAAGCGTTTTCTATCTCTGTTTGCCCTGATTTTCATGGAGAAGATCACTGATCTAGGTGTCAAGCCGAGCACGAGGATACCATGACGGCATGGAGCAGAGGATTATATCGGCCTAAAGAGAAAGGACTTACATGGCAAGGGCACCCGCAGACGGACATGGCCGCGGCGCCATCATCCCCGGCAGCTCGGTAAGTGGGTAGTCGTGTCAAGGCGCGTGCACGCTGTCGCCACTGCGAAGCTCTCCTATGGCAAACCTTTCTCTGCTTCCCCGCTCAGCCCGTAGGTCCGCAGCATGCACAATCTCGTTGACTCCAATGTCGTCTGTCACCGGCGACATTGCATGAATGCCCAGCCTGAGGTTCGATCCCGTTCTTCAGCACTCTGTATATATTTTTACGATTGGCCTTTACCTGCATGGGCCTCTCGTACGCCTCGCCAAAACGCCGTATGGCATGCGCTAGTTCTGGCAGGCCCTGCGTTCGTTCACCGCCGCTGCTGCCCTCCACTCGCCCCTCGGTCGTCCTTCTCCTCTTCCTGTTCACCGGCGGGAGCACGGGCTCCAGTGGGAGCCCGATACACAACTCGGACAACGCAGCCGACAGCTCCGGAGACGGTGTCGTCTGCTTCACGGGTAAGCCGATGTGCAATGCTGGGGACCATCCTCCGCGTGACGGGTGCGGTGGAGGGCATCAGCGGTCGTTTGGCGGCGCTCGGAAGCCGATGCGTAGCGCCCTGGGCATCATCCCGAAGAACAGCCACGGTGAGATCGATTTGGCGCTCCTATTTTGTTGGGCGGATCGATGCGATTCTTGTACTGGACGGAGTTCGCAACTTGGGGCAGTTGTCGCGGACGCCCGTTTTTGCAACTCTATGCGGGTCGCCAGGTGATATGCAGCAACGATGGACGTGACGGCGAACGACTACACAAAATGCGGCGGCGGTGTGCTAGGAACCTATGATCTATGATGCAGCGATGATGTATCAATTGATTGGAAGCAGTCTACGTTTTTTTACATGGCATCTACTCGTTGTTCAATAGGAGACTTAAGATAAGAGTCCTGTTACAGGACAGATTGGGCTGGGCGCACGGGCACTGTTCGGTCAATCAAATCTAGCCGGTGGCAATCCACACGTAATTATCACGAAATTGAAAAGGTGTGTTGAGTTGTCAAACATTGGAGCGATCTGGAGCGTTGATCAAATATTGAATGATTGTGATTTAATGTATCAACACAAGTTTGCTCTTTTAATAATAGTATAGATTAAGGGAGAAGATTGTAAGAATACAAGTTTTTGTGTCCGGAAATATTACAACACAATTACTCTCGCGGTATCAAGTTGCCCAAACATTTGGCACCCGCAAGAACCCACAACCGGGCTTCAATTTTAACTTTGTCTAACACAACTAATGGTGGCGCGCTCTTATTCTTAAGCACTCTAGCCTTGCGCTCATTCCAAACCTCCCAAGTGACAAGCAAGGTGAGAGAAGCTACGGTCTTGCGGTTTGGGGCAACGTTCGTCATCAAAAGCCACCACTCATTGATAAGACTTTTTTAGTAGGGAATTTAGAATGTACCTAAAACTTGAAGCCGGTTAGCCTTTCTCCACAAATTCAGTGGCCGTCTGATTTGTGAATCATGTCATACCAACCACCAGAACACAACTCGATGTTCAGCCATCTAGGAAGCTTCATGTTTGTGCTGATACACCGGTGTTCGCTCACCAGAAATGGTAATTTTAACTGCTTCTGTACAGAATTTTTTTGACACCTCGGATGTCAACTGAAAACCTGAAACCTATGTAATTAAATTATGATTATCAAGGCTCAACCGGCGATCAACAGACATCGCTTCTTAGCCCATCCCCTCGCGTCCCCCCCTCCCCCCCCCCCCCCCCCCCGGCGGCGCTAGGGGCGAAAACTCTCGCGCCGCCAGCCCTCTTCTCGCTGGCCGTCCCTGCCGCTGTCGTCGCCGGCCTCGGCTGCGGCGGTGGCGACACCCCTCCGCCGCCAAAAGGTGGTCGGGGGGAAGGTTCCCGTCAGGTGGTGGACCGGCCCGTGGGGGCGGCGGTCGGGGCAGTGGATGCCGAGCCGGCGGGCTCGGTGAAGGTCGCGGCCGGTGCGCGGGACGCGTGGCGGCGTGGGGGCGGCAGCGGCGCCGTCGCCTGCAACCGCGGAGGAAGGTCGCGCGCCGATGGGCTTGGCGGGCCCGATCTGGGCTTGGCGGGTCCGATCTGGGCTTGTCAGGGCCCGGAGCTGGCGTGCGTGGTGTGTGCCTGTGGCGGCGTGTGCGGTGGCCTTCCCGGCTCCGGCGGGCATGGAGGCCGGCGGAGGATGCGGTACGGCGCGGCCGTGCCATTGGAGTGGCACGGCAAGCATGCTGGGGCAGCGGCCCCAGGTCGGCAGGAGGTGCGGCGGCGCTCACCATGGCAGGAGGTGCCATGGTTCGGCTCCAGTGCGTGACGGCAGGAGTTGAGGTGTCTGGCGGTCGGCAACAACGCCCCTGTGTTTGTCTCGCTGCTCCCGGCGCTTCGCGGGCAGGTCGTGCTCCGGGCGAAAGCCTCGCAACGACTTCGGTCGGTGCCGATGACGGCGGCGCCTTCGGGCGTCGTCCCCCTTCTTGTTTGCGTCATCGTGGAGCTCTGATGCTGATCGACGCGAGTGGCTCCAAGATCTCCGGGTGAAAACCTAAGCTCCCTCGGAGCGGGCGACGGTGACGGACACGTCACTTCCTTGTTGGAGGCGTCGCCTTGGAGCTCTTGGCCCTCGCGGTGCGTCGGATTCGTAGCGGTCGGGCAGGTTGGTTCTGTGGTCGGGGAGGCGGATGCCGGGGTGGCGACCCCGGACGGTGGTGGTACGTCGAGGCGGCGGCCTCGGTCCCCTCTACAGTGACGGTCCTATGGGGCAGGACCTTCACCTAGCGAGGTTTTGGGTGGCGACTTGGTGCTGCGAGGGCAGCAAGTTTGTCGACTCGGCTGGATCACCTCCGGGCAATGCGAAGGTTGATCTGGTTGATGCGTCGGGGCGGCGGCCCCGGAATTGGCACGACGTTGAGGTCTGCGGGCGGTCGTTTTTGGCGACGGTAGCAAGGGCTACGAGATGGCTGGGTCGTGCGGCGTTGTGGCTCGTGTGCGGCTTTGGTGCCGAGTGATGTAAGCCGGGGCGGTGGCCCCGGAGCTGGTGGTTGTAACAGCCCAAAGTTGTGAACCTCAAAAACCCGAGTAAAATTTTCGCTTTTGCATTTCATGCATGCATCATGGCATTATTTGTTGAAGTGCTTAAGTTGAAACCAAGGTTTTGAAAACCAATGACAGCAAAGGGAAACCAAAATCAATAATTGTTTTCAAACAACTTAAACTCAAATGAGTTGTTGGTGACAAAACCAACTCAACTAAACTTCCATATTTGTCAAGAAAGTTCCAAGAGTTCAAACTAAATATTTGGAACTTGCTTCAAATTTCTAAAGGAAAATAATTTGGTTTTTAAGAAAAGTGTACTAAGCAACTCCCTATTTTAATCCCCAAGCAAATGGACTCCAAATGCCTTCAAACTTCTAGGAGTGCTTGCCAAGGGTGTAGGGAGGATGTACAGAAATCCACATAATTTTTGGAACTGTTTAAATGCCTAATTTAATTCAAAAACAGTGTTGGGTATATTAATCCAGTGCTGAAAAGGACCTTTTGGTAAATAAATAAATAAATGCAGCCAGGGGCTTATTTGCAAAAAGGTCATCTCCTTCGCTGTAGCGACCGAGCGAGCTGCGCTCGCGCCGCACCACCAGCTCGACGCCACGTCGGGCCCTCCCCTTGCTGCCTCCACCTGCAGAAGAAGGGCACACGAGGACCACCTGCTCACTCACTGCCCCCACGCACTCTTCTCTCTCCCTCTATTTTCCTCTCCATGGCCGAAGCACCACTCGAGCTGGCCGTGCTCGTCGCCGTCGTTTGAGGAGCTCCCGCGTAAATCGAAGCTCACCCGCACCTCCGCCGTGCTCTCCTCTCCCTCCTCGTGGAAGGAATCGGTCGGGGACGCAGAGGATCGACGCTGCGATCCTCTTCTTCCTCGCTGCCGACCGAGCGCCGCCGCGCACGGTTTCGTCGCCGTCGCTGCATCCCCGAACCCGTCGTCTACTCCTACTTGCTGAGGGTGAGCACGACGTTCGCCTAAACCCCTTCCCCTCTCCTCCTATCGCTTCTCCGAGACGTGCTGCTCGCCGGAGTTCATCGCCGTGGTCCTGTCGCCGTTGCTCGCGGTCCGGCCGTGAAACCAGCCTAAGCTGGGCTGAGGGCCGCTCGTCTCTGGCCCATAGCCAGCCTTGGGGCCGGCCCAAACTGGCCTGGAGGCCGGTTATCTCTGGAGCACGCCCGGCCGTGAAACCATCCCAGACCGGGCTGAAGGCCGGTGGGCTTTGTGACAAGGCCGGCCTGGAAACCGGCCCAAGCCGGGCTGGAGGCCGGTTTTACTGTTTTTTCTCGCGGTTCCTTTTCCTTTTCCCTCCCTTTTCGCGCATGATTCCCGCTCCTCCCTCGCGCATTAGGGACATCGACTCCGATGATTCGACTACTTCATCCCTCTCTCCCGAATACGAGTAATTAATTATTATTGTTGTTGAATTTAATTTAATTAAAATTATAAGTTTAAAAGAGGAAATTTATAAATGGAATAACTTCTTATCGGGACCTCCGAAAAATGTGTTCGATATACCAAAATGTTCAGAAAAACGTGATTTATCCAGAATCTTCATCATCATGCATAATTGTTCACAATTACAATAATGTACTTCTAGTAGTATTAAAATCATTAAGTTTTAATATGGGGTTTATTCCAAATAATGCAATAAATATAACGGGGACCCCATTTAACTTGTTGATTTTGTTCAATGCTTTTAGGGTGTGCATTTGAAAATGTCATGTCATCATGTGTTTGCGCATTGCATTTGTTGAAGCTTGTGTGGTGATTGATTGTTCTTCCGTTGTTATGCTTCGATAGATCAAGCAGCCGGGTTACACCACAATACCCCCGAAGAGCCGTACTACCAGCTCCTTGATCAAGGCAAGCGTAATCCTCCCTCTGAGCATGTCTTATCCTATTTTCCGCAATTATTTTCTCCACTATAATATTGCATGCGGTTCCAAATGTCAATTTTATTGGATTAGAGTATCCTATAGTTGCATTAAGTTTCCGATGCCAATACCTGTTCCCCTCCTATTATCCATAGGTTTGTATTGTTGGCCTGAAATACTTAACTATGCTATGTTGTTGCTTAGCCATGCTTAGTTAAAGGTTTATTCGTCCGATGGATATTACATGTTGGAAACAGGTGATGAGATGAATGGATGATGGTGGAGGAAATTGTGGAGACAGGTAATAAAATGATTAAAGGTGGGGATGAGAGGCCACTTTGGTATGGTGGTGCTTTGTCTCGTTCTCGCCGCCTAGATGCGAGTTCTCGCCTACGAGCCAAGTTGAGCGTGCAACCATGCGTGGGCATATGGAACCTCGTCGACCGACTAACTTGTGGCGGACTAGCCGAGGGTCCTCTAGTTTGGCTTTCCATTTGCGTGTGCGTTGAGATGGTGGCCATGACTGAGATGAGGATGGTGGTGTCAGGAAAATAAGTGGCCGCGGGACAGGGTGTTGGAGGCACCTCTTGTCCTACCGCCACTGATGATCCTGGGTTAGTCTTAAGCGAGGTAAAGGTTGTAACCGCTCCCACCCAGCCGGCTTTCCCCGGAAGAGAGCTAAGAGCTAGGCAATGGGCCGGACGGTACGCATGGATAAGAAGCTGGGAGGGCCCTCGGGAGCCTGGCGACTTTCACATTGTACACCCCTGCAGGGATAAATCTTTCGAAAAGCCGTGTCCGCGGTTATGGACGACTTGGTGACGGATTCAGAGATCATAGAATAACTTTAACGGAATGATTAAAAACTGGGTACTAAAGGTACCACTGAAGAATGCAAGGTTGACTTCCTCGAGGGTGATTCGGGGAGGTGCCTTTGTAGAACAGGTACAGTGGTAAATGGTGGTTGTTGATGAGAAAGGTGATCAGAAGAAAAGAGTTATTTCTTACCCCTTTTCAAAAATACTCTGATTAGTCGATGCCATGGAGTTATGTTTTATAAATAAAATCAGCTTTATGCAAAACAGCCATAAAACCTTGAAAGCCTCATCGAGCTAAAGCTCTATATATAATCTTGCGAGTTCGTCGAACTCAACGTCGTTTGTTTTGTTTCAGAGGAGGATTTCTCCGACCTCGAAGGTGGGTTCTTTGTGGACGTCAACGAGTAGTCTGGGGTTCCCAGGTGGCAGCTTGGGACATCCTGGAACAGCTGGAGTTGGATGTTTATCTGTAGGCCTCTTAGGCCATAATTTGGTTCTTATTGTTTAGAACAACCTAATTCGCTTCCGCATGTTGTAATGTTGGGTCTGTGACCTCTGGTTGTATTTTGCTATCTTTCTCTATAATAAGAGTTGAACTATAATGATTTGTGTCGTAGAGTCTATTATGTGCCAGTTGTTCCACAAGTGTTGATCTTTCTATTATACATTGATAGTTGTGCCTGTGTTAAGGCATCAATCGGGGTGTTGCGTTGCCGATGATTCATTCCGAGCAACGCCTGCCAAAGGTTTTGGCCGGGATTGGTAAACCCGTAACCTCCGGTTGTATCGCTTAACCGGTGACACACAGCATCACTGTATAGCAGTCGGGTCGGGGCGCCACAGTGGTGTGCGTTCGTTGCGTTCGGTGGACTTGCGTCGTGTGGGCGACGGGTCTCCTCGTGTGTGCGGTTTTCAGCCTGGTTTTCCTTTTAAACAGGGCAATGTACGGTTTTTGGGCTCGGTTTTCCTTATAAACTGGGTCAATTCTATTCTTCTATACGAATTGCAGGAACGCCCTGCCCTCTTCGAGAGGTTACTCGAAAAAATTATGATTATCAGAACTTTTGCCATTGATGCAGTTTCAACATATTTCATTTAACAAATTTGCAAGGATAAGGACGGCAAAAGAGGTCATAAATAAACTGTATTAGCCATATGAGAACATGAATACAAATATTTAGCCATATGATTGTCTTACATGAGAAATACTATCATGCTTTCTTGGTTAGACAATATATATGGATTATGGGAACTTGGATCTATAGCTTTTTCAGCCATCCAAAAGAAACAAAAGACATCTTTTAACTCATGAAGGACATATTCCTTTTGCGGGCAGGTTTGCTAAAACATATCCCATCTTGCATTCATCTGGACTGTCCTTTCTCAGAGCAAGTTGTCCTGGTGTATCATACTTCAAGGTACTGTAGAGCAATCCAAAATAAGGTTATCACGTGAAATTCGAGATATGCACTCTAGAATGTTGAAGAATCCAAGCTACAAACACCTAACATGGTCTGAAAGCTAGTTATTTCTTTCAAAATACATAGGGAAGATCCAGAGTAACAGAACAAAGTGGACGCTAGCTTAAGCAGAACATTCATCAATGCCCCATTACCATCCAGCAGAAGAGGAATCTACATATGGGCTTGTCTTCTGTCAGAACTAGAGATATCTGTACGGTGTCAGATCATCAAATTACGTGTCTATGTATACATGAACAGTAAGCAATAATTCACCATTTGAAGATCATGCAGCAAGTCTTAGCAGGGGTGGCATGATTTTTTTGTTTACCTAAAGACTAAACATCAATAAAGATTGGTTACTAAACAGTTCCATGATTGGTTTTGCTAAGCATTTTCTGTAGAAACGTTCCTTCATCAGGAACAACTCATGCAGAGATACATCTTAATTCAACAAATGCTTATACTGCCCCAAATTATATACAACATCTTAAAGTACTTCAAATAGAATCACAGACGCACAACTGCATATATTATCAGGTATCAATATCTGATATGCAACATCAATATCAGAAACTCAATCGAGCAGGCCCCAAAAAGTTACACCAACATATCGAGAACAAGTGACACCAAATGAGCATAAACAGAAAAATGTTGCGTGCAGCAGAGCATACCATTATCGAGGAATACCACGGATGTGGGCGACCTGTGACGCAGCTTATAATAAAGCTACCGACAAAGAAGTCCATCTTCAGAGAACAGATCAAGATTTCAGGCTCTGCCATCATTGTTGGATGATAGGATGATTTAACCAATGATTACAGAGCGGTTCCCTCCAAATTACTAATGATGCTATCCTACCCTACTTCAGAATGTTCTATTACAAGGTTGATGAGTGTGCACAAATCGTGCAAGTCAAATCTCTTTCGGGCGGAGTTCAGTTGTTCTTTAAATTGATAAGCCATTTGTTAGTAGGAAAGTTAGAATGTACCTCAGACGTGAAGCCGGTAATCTTTCCCCCACACATTCAGTGGCTTGTGAATCATGCCACCCCTACCACCAGAACACAACTCTCTGTTCAGTCATTTAGGCAGTTCATGTTTGTGCTGATACACCAGCGTTCGCTCACAGAAATGGTAATTTCAACTGCTTCTGTACAGAATTTTTGTACCTCAAATGTCAACTGAAAACCTGAAACCTATGTTATTAAATTATATTTATCAGAAATTTTGCTAATGGTGCAGTTTCAGCATATTTCATTTAACAAAGTTGAAGGATAAGGATTTTAGAGATGGTAAAAAAGGTACTAAATAAACTGTAGTAACTACACCCAAGATCAAATGTACATGAGAACATAAATACAAATATTTAGCCATATGATTGTCTTACATGATAATTAATATCATACTTGCTTGCTTAGACAATATATATGGACTATGGAACTTGGATCTATAGCTTTTTCAGCCTTCCAAAAGAAACAATAAACATCTTTTAACCCATGAAAGAAATACTCTTTGTGTGCAGGTTTGCAAAAAATTCCCATCTTGCATTCATCAGGATTGTCCTGGTGTATCAGGATTCAAGGTACAGTAGAGCAATCCAAAATAATGTCATCAAGTGAAAGCTATGTACTGTAGATTGTAGAAGAATCCAAGCTGCAAACACCTAACATGGTCTGAAAGCTAGTCATTTCTTTCAAAATACATAGGGAAGATCCAGAATAACAGAACAGAGTGGCAGCTAGCTTAAGCAGTACAATCATCAATGTCCCATTACCCTGCAGCAGGAGAGGAATCTACATATGGGCTTGTCTTCTGTCAGAACTAGAGATATCTGTACCATGTCATATCATCAAATTACGTGTCTATGTATAATACATGAGCAGTGAGCAATAATTCACCATTTGGAGATCCTGCGTCTTAGCAGGGGTGGCATGCTTTTTTTTTTGTTTACCTAATGATTAATTAATGTGTTGCAACATCAATATAAATTGGTTAGTCAACAGTTCCATGATTGGTTTTACTAAGCTTTTTCTGTAGAAATATTCCTTCAGCAGGAACAACTAATACAGAGATACATCTTAATTCAACAGATCATGCTTATGCTGCTCCAAATCATACACAACATCTTAGAAGTACTTCCAACAGAGCCATAGACGCAAAACTGCATATATTATCAGGTGTCCATATCTGATATGCAACATCAATATCAGAAATCCAATCGAACACAAAAGCTTACAAGATCCTTTTTTGACGGAGGAGTTCATGAGATTTTTGGAGGAAATATACTTACCAAATTAGAGAATTCCTAACATGCCCGCAAAGATAGAAAACAACCGACTGGCTGCACAGTCTACATCACTATGTTTCTTCAATACTGCAAATGCTTTGAAATAAGCTTCATTGGGGCAAAAGGAGAACATGTATCAAGATAAGTTCAGGTATGGAAAAGGAATACCCTCACAAGATCGAAATATTCTGCAAAACCCAAGTAGCAACCAAAAGTCCAACACGATGACAAACACACTCCTGCATAGCAAGCCTCAGTCTTTAGAGTTGGTTCTGAGTTTTCTCCTTCATCATAGAACGGCTTCGTGCCCTCCTTTGCATTACATATGAAAGTTGTGAAGAAGACAAAAGCTTGTGAATTGCCATGCCCAGTGGTGACATGAACTTATTTCCAATATGCCTTTTTCATGAGAAATCCACAATGTTCTGGGCCCCTGGCTAAGAACAGTAAACTGATTCATCAGGAATATGTTAGTTTTTTGCCACCCTCAACACTGGAGCGGTATAAAAGCATAAAGATCAGTAAAAATGGTGGCTAAAGGGACATGGAACAAGAAGTCAAGAACAAGTAAACAAGAATTCTACAACACCAAAGTGCTGACACACCAGGTTCCTCAATGCTATATATAATAACCAGTTCTTTGGCATGAGAGCATGTAACATCTTATTCTATCAAGCTACTTAGTTCTATCAAACCTTCAAAGATGGCATAAGTGTGAGTATGCTAGTGTGCATAGCTTTACCTACTACTCCCTCCGTTCCCAAATACAAGATGCCTTGGTAGTTCAATTTGAACTGCCAAAACATCTTATATTAAGGAACTGAGGTAGTACATGAATACATGATCTAAGCAAGAAAGTCAGAAAGATTAGTTAAACTACCTCATGAATCCATACTAAGGTAACTCCTGGATATCACTACATTGTTTTCCTAACTGTTTGCATATCACCATAAAATAAATAAAACACAGATAAAGGATAACAAAGGTGGAAAATATACACTCCTCCATTAATGCTTTGTAGTAAATTGTGTGTGATTGCCTCTTGGATGTTGCACTAGGTGCGTAGTATTATGCTTTGAAAAACCTGTTTAATATCCTAAGTCTATAACTGACCAAACCACATAAAACTTTATATTAACTCCTACCCAAACATCTAACCAGGATGTAGATGGAACGGTCATGAAAATGAAATATTCTGATCAAATTGTAGCACATTACAAGATAAACTCTGAAAGCATAAAAGTAAATTTCACCTAATCTTTGAACACACCTCATCAGTAAGAGTAACTCTACGGACTGAGCAGGCTTCCTGTGTATATGCCAATGGATCTAGAATCCCTCACCTCCAATGCATCAGTGTAAGTTCCAGTATTCGGATCATAAATTTTGAGAAATCTCTGTCCATCAGAAAACAAGATCCTCCCATCGTGTAGTACAAGAAAAGGATAAACAAAGAACTGAGCAACATGTGAAGGTATATTGTATTTCTTTTCCCAGATTGCATTTTCAAAATCTGTCAGAAACCACAAGTCCATAGAAATGTGATGAATGTTATGAACCGTCACTAAGGAGTCATCCAGTTCAGCCAATGATAACTGGCGATTAAGCTGCCCGTAACTGAAATCCTCGTTGTCCTGAATAAATGTGCGTGCCGGTGCCGGACCACGTAGAGTACCCATCCACTCCTCTGTCTCAAGGTTGAACGAAGCTATGCTGCCGGGTTCAATGGTTATCACCCCAGAATTAAAAATAGTGGAGTAAAAGTTCATCAAGAAATACACAACTCCGTCGAGGACGACACATCTCATACGTTCTTCACGGCCAGCAAAGATAAGGGACGGAGGGCTCTGCTTTCCTCTCCACCTTCCACAGTCCGTGCCATCAAGGGTGATGACCTCACACAGCTGCCTATCACCAGCACGAGGGGTAACGATACGGATCGCCTTGTACTCTCCCGTGGAAGAAACTTGCCCCAAAGCAAGTGACTCCACTTGTCCATACCCATAATTGGCCTGTATCCCATCATCATGCGCCAATTCCTCTGAGTGGCACTCTGGAAAGACAAGAGTAGCACCGGTGGCCCGGTTAAGCACCCAGAGGCCCAAAGGGTGCATCTCCCTAGTGAAACAGATGCGATCAAGACGGGTGCGTAGAACGGAGATGCTATCTTGGCTTCTTAGAATCGTCGCAAAGACATGGCCTGACTCGTCCGTAGCAAGAATATCACTCTCAATGCTCGGAATCCGCTTGACGATATTGCCGGAGAAGTCGACAACATCAACGCCGTTGGTGCCTTGGTCGCGGTAAGCCACGGCGAGGAGCGGATCCGGGTGGCGGGACTTGTGCTCCGCGACGAAGAGCGGGTCGCAGGTGAGGGCGCGCCACGACGGGCAGACGGCGCGGAGGCGGCACAGATCCTTGGCCGGGATGCGCAGAAGGATTTTGAGAAGCGCGTCCCGGGGCAGGTCGCCCGAGCTGGAGGCGGCGGGCTGCGACTGTGGGGACTCCATCGCTCTAGACTCTGATAAAAGCGCTGGTTAGCAAGGGAGATCACCAAATTGAAAGATGGATTCAGATAGGGCCGTGTGGAGGAGGCAGCGAAGGAGATGGTAGTACCGACGGTGGGTAGCCAGCCGGAAAGGCGAGCGGCAGGTGGCCGTACCGGAGAGGAGGAAGACGGAGCGTGGTCGAGGGTTTCGGTGAGACTTCAGTCAGTGCGAAGTCCAGGTGCAAAAGTGGGTTGGTCTGGGCATAAACATTTGGTGCCCTAGTGTATGTGGGCTGGGCTGGGCTTAACGCTTCTGACCACGCGCTTTCTCAAATTGTGGCACATGATGCACCATTCCGGCCCTAAAAAAATATGATGGAATATAAAAAGGAAAAAAAACAAAGTTGTTGATGCTCTCTCAAGAGTAAAATACAGAATTATGCAATTGTTGGGGTCTGTTGTTCTTACGGCTTGGATATCTGACATTGTTAACAGTTGTGAGAATGATGAAAACTGCAAATCCTTGCTAGCTAAGTTGGCACAAGACTAAGTTGCTCACCCAGATTTTACTCAGAAAAATGGTCTTCTCACATTAAAAAACAAAATTGGTAGTGGGAAATGATGCAACTATCAAGACTGCCACCATGAAAGCCTTTCATGTTTCTGAACTGTGAGGGCATTCTATGGAAAGAGCATCTTTCACAGAGTACAACTAGTTTTCGATTGGCCCAAGATGAGAACAGAAATTGCACAGTTTATCAAGGAGTGCCCTATATGCCAAATAAATAAACCTGAACACATCAAGTATCTAGGACTGTTACAACCACTACTTGTTCCTGATGTGGCTTGGACTCATATCAGTATGGACTTTGTGGAGGGACTACAAAATTCAAATAATAAAGACATGATATTAGTGGTGGTTGACAGATTCACATATTTTGCTCATTGCATTGCCATGAAACACCCAATTACAGTAAAAACAGTGGCACAAGCTTTCATAGATAATATCTTCAAGTTACATGGACTGCCAACAGTATTTGTGACTGACATAGACCGCATATTCACTAGTAATATGTGACAGGCGTTGTTCGAAGCTCTCGACATCAAATTGCACCTGAGCACTAGTTATTACCATCCACAAACGGACGGTCAAACAGAGAGAGTTAAACAGTGCTTAGAGACATATCTCAGGTGCATGGCATTTACTCAGCCTAAGAAGTGGTATTCTTGGTTGTCTATGGAAGAATGGTGTATAACACTACTTTTCACACCTCCCTGAAAATGACTCCTTTCCAGGTGCTCTATGGATTTCCCCCACCTCAAGTGGCAGAAATGTTCTTGCCAGATGATACTTATGATGATGCTGCCGCAATGCAGAACAGAGAAACAACTAACAACATCATCAAGTCAAACGTAGAACAAGCTCAACAAAGAGTGGTGCACTGTGCAAATAAAAATAGAAGTGAGCGACAACTGTAGTGGGTGATATGGTCTACTTAAAGGTACAACCATACAACCATTCTTCTCTCAACATCCATAGATGCATAAAACTTCACTCCCAATTCTATGGTCCATTTCGAGTTCTAGAGAGTGGGGCAAACAACTTACATGTTGATTTTGCCTGATGGTTGCACATTACATCACACATTTTATGTCAGCCAGCTTAAGAAGCACTTGGACCAGTGGCTATACCTACATCAACATTGCCATTAGTTGATTCTCTGGAGAACATTCAAACTATTCCAGAAGTAGTACTAAACAGGAAACTAATTCCCGGGAAGCAAGGAAATATCAGTGTCCCAATGGTACAGTGGTTGGTTAAGTGGGTAAATTTACACTTTTATCCATAACGTATTTCCCGAATTTCAGACTTGAGGTCAAGTCTAAGCTCGAGAATGAGGAATTGTCAGGAACTACAAACCTGACAAGACACACTGCTTTAATTAGCATGATCGTGTTCTTGTCAGATTTCAAATTGGTGGCCCATCTTCGATCCAACGGCCCAAAGTGGAAGATACCTATTCGCGCCAATGGCTCTTCATGGTACCGTCGATCTCCATCTGGACGATGGACGCTCCTCCACCCTTCGATGTAGATGAATTGCTGCTTTACTGCTTTTCGCCTCCACTCACAATGGTGACACCCTAGCCTTGTAATACTTCATCTCTCTCGTAGTGTGTTAAATCCTAGCCACCATGTTCTGGTAGGCAAGAACACGTATCTGTATGAGCAAACTCTAGCTCAATCATTACTCTTGAAGTGGCTGAATTAATGAGAGTTTTACTAAATTCTCTGAATTTTCTGTTAGCTACTGTCGAAATCCTTAGTCGAAGCCTAACAGTCGAGTAGCCCCACGATCGAGCTCGACCTTCCCTGGACGACGCGTGGTGCTGCTTCCAGCCTTCCATCGTCGCGTAGCCCGGGCCACCGTCGGAGCAGATGGACGGCTGATCCTAACCTTTGTTTTTACTTTAGTTTGGGCTTATCCTACCCATGAGGTCTTAGGACCCTTTTGTTTGGGCTTCTACCAGCTTTCCACCAAAAAAACTGGGGAAGCCAACCAAAAGGCTCGGTTGTGCGTTTGGCTTCTTCCAACACAGGCTCGTTTCCTTCATATCTCTATCTCTACTATCTAAAACGAACGATTCGTTCCTTCGTTAAGCCTCTCAGCCTTTCGTCAACACGGTTTTTTCCTGCTACGGTTATTTCCCCGCTTTGGTTTTTTCCCACCACATCAATGCCATATCAAATCTCCGTACGGTAATCCATCAATCAGCATTAAAACACCAATTATTTCAAGGTTAACAAAGCGTACAGGTCAAACCTACCAAAAATGTCCCTAATTATTAAATGACACTAATTAAAGGCTGGATTACATGCCACTAATTATTTCTATGCCAAATATTTTCAAGGTAACAAAGCCTACAGTCAATCAAGGGATTGCATGGGGCGCCATTGGTTCCTCATTCTACCTAACCCGTGTACCGTTGTACATTTTATATTGTATATTTCACTTTTAAAACGCACCTATTTTTAAATAATATTTTTATTTGCGGATCAAAATGAACTATGATCAATGTGGTTTTTATGAATTTATTGACACTAAATTGGATATGTGCATTATACGCACGGTATTTGGTTATCTCTCCTGCGTGTGAAAGATCAGTGCTTCCTTTTCGCTCCTTCGTGCTTTCGACCTTCATATTAAATCATGGTGATTGGAAGATCGCCACAATTTTAATGACACGAATGTACAAATGATGGATGTCAACTTGAAAGGACAATGATGTCGCCTAGAGGGGAGGTGAATAGACGATTAAAAC
The DNA here is from genome assembly GCA_947311845.1 of Poa pratensis. Taxonomy (NCBI): domain Eukaryota; kingdom Viridiplantae; phylum Streptophyta; class Magnoliopsida; order Poales; family Poaceae; genus Poa; species Poa pratensis. The sequence continues at coordinate 84,750,507 of CAMZMU010000096.1, forward strand.
TTTTCCGGTTTAGGCTTGATAATTGCGGAATAAAACTAGATGTTTAAATTAACAAGCGAACAATCTAAATAAACTAGGCTCACCTATGTGCACCAACAACTTATGCTAAGCAAGACAAGCAATAAGGTGATAGCAATATAGAATACTTCAAGCACGAAGGCTATCACAATGTAAAGTGCATAAGTAAAAAGATCGGATATAGAAATAACCGAGGCACGCGGAGACGAGGATGTATTCCCGAGTTCCTCCTTGTTAAGGGAGTACGTCTCGTTGGAGAGGTGTGAACCAACACAATGGTTCAACAACCACAAAGGTTTCACCTTCTTCTCCGATGAACCGCACCACAAAGGTTTGGTTCACCTTCCACTATCGGAATCCTTCGAGGCGGAAATCCGGAGCCTTTCAACAACGATCCGGGGCACAACCCACAACCGATAAACCTCCAAACCAAAGCCGCAATATGTTTTTCATCCGGACTCCGTTTTCTATGATCTTGGGCTAGCTCCGAAGATAATCACAAGCACTACAAGATCATGCAACCACACATCATAGTCCATCATGTGAGGAGGATAACACAAGAGGAGAGTTTGACCTCTCTACAAGACGAACCGGTAAAACCTTCAACATCAAAAACACCACAAGATATTCAAATGAAATCCGTTTTTGATGAACTAGAGCTTGGTATGGAGATGAACACAAGCTCTAAATTCTCACATGGATAAAAGCTAAAAAGAACCAAGAAAGATGATATGCCAAATATGCAAAGGTTTGAGCTCTCCACAAAGATGCGATCAAGTTACTCACTTGAGAGCCCCTCTTGATAGTACGCCGTCTATCCTATAACCCGGTCTCCCACTAACACCATGAGACCGTAAAATAGAAACCCTATCAAGATCATACCTTTGCCTTGCGCATTCCACTTGAGCTAGATGATGACGATCTTGACTCCTCAAGTTGGAACACCTTTCTTGATTGTGCTTGCTAGCACATGCTTGATGAAGACTTCTCCAAATGCTCCCCATACTCCATTATGGGAGAGCCTTGCTAAGCTCCGTCTTCATGAATCCACTTGCACTTTATCTTTTCTCTTGATATAGATGATGGCTTGGAGATAAACATGAAGTTCACTCAATCTTCTTTCCAAGCCATGCTTGCAATAAGCTCAACTCTACGACCATTCTTCATATAAACCCTTGGATGGAACCTTGGTCATCATGTAATCTTCTAGAGTCCAACACATGAACTCCAATCAATCTTTCCTATGGACAAGATCTACAAGTATATCTCAATGCAAACATTAGTCCATAAGGATTGTCATTAATTACCAAAACCACGCATGGGGCAACACATGCCTTTCAATCTCCCCCATTTTGGTAATTGATGACAATCCCTTTTACGAGGGTTTATATAATGAATTAAGCAACCATGCAACACAAAGAGCAAGGATGCAAGAGCAAGAAAGGCAAATGCTTAAGAACGAAACTAAAGCATAAACCAAATTCCCTTAAACCCTCTAAACTTCTCCCCCATTGGCATCGATTGCCGAAATGGGAGGAAAAATTTAGAAGGCCAATATAGGAAGAGCTCCCCCATAATGTGTGCATTTCTCATAATATGAGTGAAATCAAATGCACATATCCAATGACGAATATATGGAGGGAGATCAAACTATATCGAGGATCCAAAATGCAAAAGAATATCAAGAGAAAGATACTTCGACGAAAGAAGCAAGCAAACAAAAGGATCCAAAGAAGTGTTCTAAAAACAAGAGGGAACTCCCCAAGGTACGTGCACAAAGTAGGATTTTCATTTTAATATGTTGTGCACAACATGGAATCCTCACTCCCTCCTAGATAATTTTGAACACAAACAAAAGAGTAGCAAATAGGTCCACAAGCTTATTAAGATGCAAAAGCATACCAAATGAAAAACAAAGCTTGTGCCTTTTAGAAACCACCAAAGAACAAAAGTAATAAAAGGGTGGTCACTAGAGATTGGAATACCAATTAAAGATGTAGCTACTCTCATGTGTATAAGTTTCTAATTAGACATCAATCATGAGATATAAGTCCAAAAAGAAACATGCACACACAAAATAGATACAACGGTGAAGAACATGATATCCAAGAGGAAGTCATATATATACCAATAAGATTTGCTTAAAAGCATAGCACAAAGCTCAATTTTATCTTAAAGGATATAGATGAACTTCCAACACAATCTCATCATAGCATCAAAAATCCACAAGGGATAAGGTGAAAAATGGGATGCTCCGAGAAAGATAACAAGTATCGCAAAAGGCAAATGATTTTGAAAAGCATCAATATTGCATATGTGAGACATAGAGTAGAAAGTGCTAGATTAACATATATGGGATTGATGAATCATGAAAATGATTATATATATTCCCCTTGATATGTAATCATCCCGGCTTGCCCACATTTGCAACAAAGTTGTTTTGCAAGAACCAAATGAATTGCAACAAAAAGATTCATGCCAAGAAACAACCTACACAAGGTTGAAAGCTAGAAAAGTATGCATGAGGTAGATACTTGTTACCGAGATAGCATTGGTGATGTAGAAGATAAGAGTTCACGATCATCCGAGCTTGGCTCCAATAAGCACATGGTGATAACACCTTCCTTGTAAATGAGACAAGCTTCCAATGCATCTCCGATGTACCTAAAACAAATTCAAGTACAATGGTACCCAAACTCATTGGGTCCAAAGTAGTTAGAGCAACTACAATACATAGGACAAACTCCACATAAATATGTGCATATTGATATGAAATTGAATTTCATGCACATCTTAGCCATTTAGGATTTGATGGAGTTTATCCTATATATTGGATCAACGAAAGTAAGCATGCCATAAGATATATATAGTAAATATGCATGCACAAGACTTTCAAGAACCAAAGAGATACAATTTGGACAAAACACCAATTAAACCAAGAAAGCACACACAAGTGTGACAAGAAAAAAATTGTCCAAATTATATCAAGACCCAAATCAACACATGATTGAAGATACCACTTTGAAAAGATACCAAATGAAAAAAGATACCAATTGATGAAAATACATCAAGGAATAAACCAAACCCTCTACACTTTCATGATGGCACAAAGTACCAAGACGAAAATGTTTGTCTTCCAAAGAGACACGTCATCGGGATCAAATACAATTGAAGACAACTAATGTTCAAAAGCATATAGGATTGCTCCCCCAAGATTTGTGCATTATTTATGATCTTGCATTTGAATACAAAATGCACACAAATGGGATCATCACTCTCCATACATATTATTCAAACACTAGTCATGTTCAAGGAAGCAAGAAGATGCAAAACCAATTTAAAGAACGAGTTCTACTCAAAGTAGGATAGCTTCCCAAGAATAGTGCATTATCAAGAAGTATGACTTTTGAATGTCAATGCACAAGAATTGGATCATTGCTTTTCCAACTCAAGAAAGCACAAAACAAATTTTGAGTAGAGCAACAAGATCCAAAAGATACAAGGAAGACAAAGAGAGTTAGATCAAAACAAATCCTTGGCAATAAAATAAGGCAATTCAAAGCAAGAGCCAAAGTGAAGATGGTCCACAAATTTCACCACACATATGAGTATCACTTGTCAAGGACAAGGAGTATATAGAGATATTTCTCGGTGGTATATAGAAATGATATTGAAGACCAATTTCACAACAAATAAGCATATGGCAAAAGATAAGATTTAAAGGCCAAAGCTTAAAAGATAGATATTCTTGATAGCTTCAAGTATTCACGCGATCATGCAAAGCCACTACAAAGAGTAGCTTGAAGCAATCGATTTCCCAAAAGGATATGCGAACATATTTGGGGAAAACCGTACCAAGAATGTCCATCACAAACAAGATCCAAAAGATGATTAAACAAAATCATTTTACCAAAATGGAACTTGTTTGAGCAACATGCCACATAGGAATAAGATAATGAAGAATATCAATTCTAGGTGGCAATACCTCACATGTTCACATTTTCTAGGTTGTAATATGCACATAGCTTATTACTCCCCCATAATGTGATAATCCATTTTTTTAAACAAGAGGCAAACAAAACCAACTCGAGAAATTAATGGACATTATAGAATTTGAATTTCTCATGAGCATGACATACCACATAGAGAATAGATAATATTAATATATCAACACTAAGTGGTATTCCTCATGTATACACAATTTTAGGATTGTGAAGTGCACGAAGCATATCACTCCCCCAAAATAGGATAGTCCATTAATCTCTCAAAAAGAGAGCCAACAAGATAAGATATCAAATAAAAGCAATAAGGCTCAACACAAGTAAATGGTGTGCAAACCAACATACACATACTTGATTACTCAAGATAAGTAAGTAGAGAGCACAACACATACAACACTAGCAAGGTACAAAACCTAACACATGCAAGGGTGCAAGCAACTTTCAATGTATATATGATTTAAATAAAAGTTACCGCAAGGAGGAACATTGGATATGAGATAGAACAATATAATCCAAATGACTTGACTTGAGAAATATAATTGATGAAGATCCCTTAATTCTTCATAATGTAGCCAAGTCTCCAATGCCCTCCAACAACACCTATTGATCAAGTTTTAGCTTGTTGGTCCCCAACCAAGTTGGGTCCTAAGAGGTTAGTCACAATAGGCTTGGCAACCCAAATGGTTCTTTTCTTGACACCACTTTGAGTACCAACATATTTGGCAAACACATTGCCAACCTTATCCTTCCGAAGAGAATAATCATCATTAATAATAATGGGGTTGGATAAGGTACCATTTGTGCATGAAGAAGCAACGTGACCCTTCTCACGGCATAGGTAGCAACATCTACTTCCTCCTCTCTTCTTAGTTGGAGTCTTGACTTGAGGAGGGGTAGCTTGATTCTTCTTGGGAAGAGGCCGTTCTTCAACTTGAGGAACTTGAGTTTGAACTTGAGGCTTCTTCCCTTGTTGCTTCTCACTAAGAGCTTCTTCTTCAAAGGGCAAGATCTAACATGGTGCCCTTCAACTTTGCACTTGAAGCAAACAATCTTGGCCGAATCTTGACTTGTTCTTGGCCCTTGTTCTTCTTGTTACTTGGACTTGTTCTTGATATTGGAGTTGAATCCAAGTCCACTCTTGTCATTGGGGCGTCTTTGAACACTCAACATATTGTCAAGTGTAGAATCCCCAACATGACGCTTTTCCAAGTCTTTCTTCAAAGAAGTGACTTGGGCCTTGAGCTCATTTAATTCTCTACATGGTTAGTATCAACAAAAAACTAGAGGAAGTAGAAGCTTCATTGTTAGAGCAACAAGGCATGGAAAGTAATTCATCACAAGATGTAGCAACATTGTGAGTGGATGAATTACTAGGACTAGCACATGGCAATAAAGCATTTTTAGTCGAAGTTGTGCCTTTGTCCACATGAGGCTCACAAGATGTTACCTTTGTAGTGATAGCCTCATGAGCTAACTTTAGCCTAGCATAGGATGCTAGAAGATCATCATTAGAGCTAGATAGCTTTTCATGACTTTCTTCCAATTTCCTATACTTGCTAGTTAGCAACTCAAGTTGAGCCCTTAGCTCAACATTCTCCTTCAAAATAGATGCTTCACAGAAGTGGAGTTAGTAGCACAAGCATCATCAATATTAGAAATGGAAGAAGACAACTTGGCAAGCTCATCATTTTTAGATAGTTGAGTTTGGAGTTGATCATGAGACTTGATAAGGAGAGAGTGTTCACTTTCTAAAGCCTTGTGGCTTTGTCAAGTCTCTCTATATCCTCAATTAGTCTAGCATTGCCAACACCAAATTCAACTTTTTCCTTTTTAAGCACTTTATATTTAGCAATAGCATGATCTCTTTCCTTAATGATTTTAGCAATAATAAGATCATTTGATTCATCAAGAGATTCAAGTTTCTCTTCAAGAGACACTCGAAGCTCTTGCTCTTCCTCAAGGGCATTCATTAAGGATGCCTTTTCATCGGCATCCTCTCTCTCAATTTGACATTTCTCGAGAAATTGAGTTTCCAAGTCCTCAATGATTTCCCTACTCTTAATAGCATAAACAATGATTTCACTTAGAGGAGGGATAGCTTTGCTACCTTTGGGGAGAGCACCAAATACCATCTCACCCTTCTTTGTTATGGATTCAACATCCATAAGCGCTCCATGAGAATCCCATCCACATCATCACAAGATGTAGAGGGTTCCAAAGGTGGAGAAACCTTTGAATCCTTAGCCATAAGGCAAAAATGAGTAGTGGGCAAAGATGGTGAAGAGATACTTGAAGCACCATTGAGATCCACGTCTTGTTCCAACAAATGTTGGGATTCCTCTACATTGTTAGCCACACAAGAAATAGAGGATATGGAAGTATTGTTTTCATGGCAACAAGACAATGAAGCATATCATCATGAGATTTAGTTAAACAACTATTACATGATATGCAAGGACTAGCAACACTAGCATGTAAAACATTTGGAGTGCTAGAAGTGTTTAAGTCCAAAGATAGAACATTGCAATGAGATAGAGATGAAGTATAGTCAATAGAATATTCACCATCAACAAAGCAATTTCTATCACCACTCACCATATCATTACCTTGTGACAAATCACATGTTGGTGAAGTGGAAGAAGTTGTGAACTCATCACGGCCGGAGGTGGAGGAGAACAATCATCCTCAATAATATTGGACACTTCATATATCTTGAAGCTTGGTCCAAGCTCATGAGCGTTCCGAAAAGGCATGATTGATGCAAGAACTACATCGCTCAAAACACATATAAGACATTAGATACAAGAGTATCGAGATAAGAGTTTTCCTCATCCTCCTTTGGAGAAGAAAAACCCATATCTACAATTCTCTTAAATTGGGTTATGTCCCTAAGAAGGTTAAGCATGCGAATTTTCCAAACATCATAATTTGTGCCATCGAATTAAAGTGGGATTGCACTAATTCTCTAAACGACATCTTTACTCTCTAGGCGGTAAAGCCCAAAAAGAGAGCCCAGGCTCTGATACCAATTGAAAGGACAAGGATGTCGCCTAGAGGGGGGTGAATAGGCGATTAAAACTTTTCCGGTTTAGGCTTGATAATTGCGGAATAAAACTAGTGTTTAAATTAACAAGCCAACAACCTAAATAAACTAGGCTCACCTATGTGCACCAACAACTTATGCTAAGCAAGACAAGCAACAAGGTGATAGCAATATAGAATACTTCAAGCACGAAGGCTATCACAATGTAAAGTGCATAAGTAAAAAGCTCGGGTATAGAAATAACCGAGGCACGCGGAGACGAGGATGTATTCCCGAGTTCCTCCTTGTTAAGGGAGTACGTCTCGTTGGAGAGGTGTGAACCAACACAATGGTTCAACAACCACAAAGGTTTCACCTTCTTCTCCGATGAACCGCACCACAAAGGTTTGGTTCACCTTCCACTATCGGAATCCTTCGAGGCGGAAATCCGGAGCCTTTCAACAACGATCCGGGGCACAACCCACAACCGATAAACCTCAAAACCAAAGCCGCAATATGTTTTTCATCCGGACTCCGTTTTCTATGTTTTTCATCCGGACTCCGTTTTCCACAACGGGATTGGGGGCTCCCGAACAGCTACAAGTGACCACACAAGGGTCTCAACCACCACACGGGCGTCTAGGGTCCAAAGACCCAAGAGTAACAAGTTCACAAGCTTTCAACTTCCACGAATCCTCGTGGAGAGCACAAACCGATGCAACGAAGCAATGGCAAGAGCACAAGTGCTCAAATCCTTCACTCTCAAATTCCAACAAAGCAACAAATGCTTATGGGGGAATAAGAAAGGAAGAACAAAGAGGAGATGCACCAAGAACTCCAAGATCAAGATCTACTAGGTTCCCCTCACTTAGAGGAGGAATGGATTGGTGGAAATGTAGATCTAGATCTCCTCTCTCAAATCTCTCAAAGATATGCAAGAATCATGGGAGGAATTGGGAGAGGGGCAAGCTTTTCAAGGTCAACAATGGTGGGAAAGAGAGGGGAAAAAGTTGTTGACCCTTTGAGGAAGAAGGGGGCCTTATATAGGTCCCCAAGACAAAGAGCCGTTGCAGGAAAATTGGAACCGGATATTCCGGTTCAAATTCGGACCGGAATTTCCGGCCAGGTCACGCAACAGAAAATCACGTACCGAACAGAATCGGATATTTCAAATCAGATTTTCTGGAAATCATTCGGATTATCCGATTGTCTAAAAATTGACATAAACAGCAAAACTAAAACGGCAATAACTGTTTCACCCGGACTCCGTTTTCGATGATCTTGGGCTCGTTGGAATCGCAACGAAGAGCTTTACAAGATAATGCAGAGAAACATCATAGTCTAACAATGGAGGATAAAACCAAATGGTAAAGGTTAGACCTCTCGATAAAAGAACAACCGATAAACCTCCAAACCAAAGCCGCAATATGTTTTTCATCCGGACTCCGTTTTCTATGATCTTGGGCTTGCTCTGAAGATAATCACAAGCACTACAAGATCATGCAACCACACATCATAGTCCATCATGTGAGGAGGATAACACAAGAGGAGAGTTTGACCTCTCTACAAGAGACGAACCGGTAAAACCTTCAACATCAAAAACACCACAAGATATTCAATGAAATCCATTTTTGATGAACTAGAGCTTGGTATGGAGATGAACACAAGCTCTAAATTCTCACATGGATAAAAGCTAAAAAGAACCAAGAAAGATGATATGCCAAATATGCAAAGGTTTGAGCTCTCCACAAAGATGCGATCAAGTTACTCACTTGAGAGTCCCTCTTGATAGAACGTCATCTATCCTATAACCCGGTCTCCCACTAACACCACGAGACCGGTAAAATAGAAACCCTATCAAGATCATACCTTTGCCTTGCGCATTCCACTTGAGCTAGATGATGACGATCTTGACTCCCTCAAGTTGGAACACCTTTCTTGATTGTGCTTGCTAGCACATGGTTGATGAAGACTTCTCCAAATGCTCCCCCATACTCCATGATGGGAGAGTCTTGCTAAGCTACGTCTTCATGAATCCACTTGCACTTTATCTTTTTCTCTTGATATAGATGATGGCTTGGAGATAAACATGAATGTTCACTCAATCTTCTTTCCAAGTCATGCTTGCAATAAGCTTAACTCTAGACGACCATTCTTCATATAAACCCTTGGATGAAACCTTGGTCATCATGTAGTCTTCTAGAGTCCAACACATGAACTCCAAGCCAACACATGCAATAAGCTTTCCCATGGACAAGATCTACAAGTATATCTCAATGCAAACATTAGTCCATAAGGATTGTCATTAATTATCAAAACCACGCATGGGGCAACACATGCCCTTTCACAAGTCACGCAAAAAAATATTCATATCTCGTTGCAACGCACGGGCAATTAGCTAGTATGAGAAAAAACATTATTTTAGGTGCTTCCCGAGCTTCCCCGCTAGTCCTCCGAAGGGGCTTCCAGTTTTGGTCATTTCGTTGCGCCTAATTACAAGGAAACTGACCGCTAGGAAACGGGCAGGAACAGTACGACTTTTCATGAATATAAGGGTGATTCAGACAATTCAACAGTTTAAAGATAGACAACCAGCTGGTTTGCCAAATACTTCTATTCAGAAAAGGCCTTTAGCCAGCTTCTCTTGGACATCAGCTTTTCTGCACAGCACCATAGCCAGCCATAGCGAGCCCTTTGCTGCGAGCCTTAGTACAGCCCGTTAAGAAACGGGCCATTAGTGGACAATGACCATTAACGTTGGGTCCAGCAGCATACAAAATCTATAGACGGCGTTACCGCCGCCGCTGGGAACACGGTACGCCGGTGACGCCGCGTCCGATTCCCCCTTTCCAGCTCGCGACCGCCTCGCCGGAAACCGCCGCCTTTCTCCCCGCCCCCACCCTGAGCTAAAACCCTACCCCTGCCACTCCGAATCCGATCTCTTCCAACTCCGCCCCACAAGGGCGCCCCAAACAGGAAGCCCAACCTTGCGACCTTTAGCATCCGTCGCAGCACAACGGAGATGCCGCCGGCGGCGGCGGCGGAATCTTCGTCGATAAAGAAGCTGGGGCAGCTCTTCAGGCTCACCGAAGTGCACCTTTGGTAATCCCCTCACTCCACTAGGTTAGTGTTTTTGGCTGAGGGTTTTCCCCCCTTACATGATGGTTCGCTCGCTGCAGGGATGATTTTTATGTGACTAGCGCCAGCCAGACCCACGATTGGCGTGCCACGGAGACTGGTTGCACGGTAATATTTCAGTTTCATCTTGTGCGTTAATCTTTGTGATTACCTGGCTTGTGCTTAGTCAGTTCGGCTGACATTTTCAAGAAATTACCTTCTTATATCAAAGATGGAAAGGGCTGCTTATTCTGTATCTCGTCGAGCAGGGAATTTCCTCTACCAGCAGCAGTGCAGCTGATTAGTTTTCTAAATACTAATTGACAAACAAAAGTGTGTTTCCTGTTAATCTAAAAAAAAGTGTGTTTCCTGTTGTGATTTATGCCTTACCTTCTAAGATAATAATCACAGTTTGTCTGGTCTGCAAACTGTTCTTGGTGGCATGAGCTTCATTGAGAGTTTTGTTGTGACAGAAGTGCCAAGGAGAAATCGGCATGTCAAATAGCATATTTCACACGAATTTGTTGATAGGCCCAACACTAGATCTCCTATAAGGCTATAACTATAATGTTGGAAATAGACCTGAACATGGAAAAGGGTTCAGTTTGACGAGATACTGCAAACATACACAATACGTTTCAAGTGTTCTTGAACTTCCATTGGCATACTGGTAAACGTTGCGTACAATTACTTGACACTTGCTGAAGATCACATTACCTTTTAGCAGCATGTTTAATTGCACTGTTGATGTGGGTTTATTTAGGTCTTGCAATTTGTTTTAGATATAGTAGTAAACTAAGCATCATGTTTCAAAAGAGTAGCTATTTACGGTTGAACTATCTAAGTCATGGTTTTGATTTTTCCTTTGATTTTTCACTTGCTGAGAAATACTAATAAATCAGTAAACTAGACCATGCGATGCAACATCATTTTGTTTAAATCACTCGAAAAATTAACTCGGTGATTACACTTTACTAATAAGAGCATCCACAATGCTTAGCCGCTAATAGAGGCGCTTATTGAGTAGTTAGGCTATGCATATAAGCGCCACATCCTGGTAGACGGATATTGCACTGGTTTCCTAAGCGCTGGACTCTTAAGTATGCGTCGATCCAAGCAAAACTACAGGGAAATAGCCAAAACGATCGGGATTAAATCCCTAGCGCCTCTGCTTAAGCGCCCCATTGTGTATGCTCTAAGACGCCCGTGCTACGCTATGGAACAAAAAAAAAACGACGTGAAAAATAGTTTACTCAAGTCACTAGTCAAGGTTGAGATGAGGAAGGAAGAAGTGAACGTACGACTACGTAGGACATGATACGTCAACTTGAAATGTTGCTAATGTTTTGCTCTCCTTTTGGGGAGCTGGGGCCAGGGGAGAAGGGTAAATGGAGCAAGTTAAATATTTATCTTACTTCCAGATTGCATCTTAATGCTATTTTTAATTTCATGGTTTTCATTCTCCAAATTGTTTTAAAGCCTTTCATAGAAGCAATTTGAAATCTTCAACTTTGCAGGGGTCTCAAACAGCTAAAACCCGCAATAGAGCAGCCAAACAGACTGATGAAGGTAAGATTTGATCTCCTCTAATTCGATGACTTTTTTTCTGATGTTCGTAAGCACTCTGCTTGCAGCATTGACTCATAGCTTAACTCACAGTGCTTCTCCACGGGCATCACGTAATAAATATACAAACAAATCTTTGAAATATACAAACAAAACATTACTGGTTGTTATTTTTGCTGCAAGTATACTCCAGTTTCTTATGATATACTCTCTGTTGTTTCTTGCCATCAATAGACCATTCCTTTGTTGAAGAAATGGAACTGTCTAGTCTCATGGGTTCTTTGGGGCTTCCTGTTTCGTTCAGCACAAGGAAAGAGGTAAGTGCTCACAACAGTATGTACTGTTCCCTGCTGGTTAATGTGTTGCTTAAGCGATTATGTTTTACAGAAGAAAAAAACACCTGTCAAGGGTAAGCAACAAGGAAGACAAGCACCGTCTGAAGCTGGAAATACTGATGATAATGTAAAGACATGTGCAAATACTGAAGAACAAGAACATGTTCAGGAGTTGATGGATTGCGTGGAGCACACTAACTCATGCATTTCATCTAGGATTGCTGTGGGTTACAATGAAGCCTGCCTTGCTGATGATGACATTATGCCTGGTGAAGAGAGTGTTTATGTTGATAAGTCTGACTCTGGCAAAAATCAGCGTGAACCAAATGATAACATGCGAAATCCAGTAAAATCAGGCTCTTTTGTTCAAGAAAATCAAGCTGCAGACAGTGACATGCAATTGAAGAAAGTGATGCTCGGGCAAAATTCTGTTGATAATGAATCTATAATGTTTGCTGAACTTTGTCAGGAAGGAAAATCATCAGCACGAGAAGATCAAATATCTGAGGAAACTCCACCCACGTCCCATGATAATAATGATGTTGATTACGAGATTTGTCCATGTCCAGCAGAACCATCTCCTGTTAATAATCATGTTGAAAAGTCTTGCTGCGATGTTTACTATGAATACGGAGATTGGAAGGTTCTCTGGGATCAGTTCTATAGTCGCTACTACTTCTACAACATCCAGACACAGGAGTCCTCATGGTATCCTCCTCATGGATTGGAGGGTTTTGTATCATATTGCAGCACATATTCATCTGAAGGGATAAATGAACCAGTATCGCAATTGACAAGCACACTTGTGGAAGAACACGATAAAATGAATACAAAGCTTGACAAATCGTGTGGAGTCTTATCCTGTGTAGATAACACTATGGACTATCATATATCAGAAGCTGATCAACATATTGTACAATATGGAGCTAACATGAACCCATGCGACAGTGGAAAAACAACATTTGGTAAGGTGTGGATTCCATTTTATGCTGTCCACAAGAGATTCGTATTACAATGATGCTAGAGAACATTGCTTACTGCGTTTTTGCAGTATAAAACTTGATGTTGACAATTCACAGTAAAATTGATTATTATTCATATTTGGCCACATTTGGTAAGGTGTGGATTCCATTTTATGCTGTCCACAAGAGATTCGTATTACAATGATGCTAGAGAACATTGCTTACTGCGCTTTTGCAGTATAAAACTTGATGTTGACAATTCACAGTAAAATTGATTATTATTCATATTTGGCATTAATTGTTTCCTCATGGCAGATCAGGGTGGTGAGCAGCGACATGATCTTTGCAACGAAGCACACAGTTTATCAGACATTCCTGACAAAGAGTCGATATATATGAGGTGTGCCTGATTATGCAAATTGTTGTTCCATTGCTTCCTTGACATATAGATGGTTTTCGTTAACATCTCATCTCTATGTAGTGTGATGGCTACCATTGATGAAGCACAACATGAAGGAAATATGCAGAATGATGGTTCAGTGACTGAAGTACTAGAAATGAACCAGGAAGTCGCTACCACCAAAAAGAAAAAGAGAGTAAGGAGATCTCAATCGTGTAAGATCATATTACAAAGTTAGAGCTTTCTAGGAGCCTGCTATTTTTCACATGTTGTTGACTGGCGGATATCTTTTTTTTTCCTGGGAGGGTGGTAGTCAATATGCAGTTTGTGCTGTAAGCCTGTAACTACCCTTCTTGTACTCTTTCTGTTTCTGTATATAACCAATTTTTTCGTTCTACAGCTCATTCATGTCAGGACTTGGCAGAAAACATTTCCAGTGACATTGCCAAGTATTGGAATCAGCGGTACTCGCTTTTCTCCCTTTTTGATAGTGGTATACAGATGGATGAAGAGGGGTGGTTTTCAGTGACGCCAGAGCCCATCGCAAAGCATCATGCCTCTCGTGTTGGCGCGGGCATATTGATCGACTGTTTCACAGGTGTTGGTGGAAATACCATTCAGTTTGCCACAAAGTGCGTCACTGTTATCGTGTTACTATATCTTCTGTTAATGATAATGAATCATATGTTAGCATGAACCCTTCTATTTGCATATCTACTATTTTTTTTGCTTCATTTGATGAGAATGGTAGTTGATATGTTACCTTAAATATTAGGCATCTTGTGTGCATCAAAGGAGTACTTGGTTGAGAATGAATGGCAGTAGAAAAGCACGTTTGTGCACTCATCTAGTTTCTAATGAGGTGTTTGTGTCCTGTAAAATGACACGTCATATGAAAAGTATGGCTTCTAAGTTGCTTAACTGTACTTAGGGCTATAGCTGACTTTCTTGGCATGCATATCATTATACCCTAATCATGCCACACGAGTGTACCTAATTTGGAAATTTAAACCCTTTAATGGTTGGAGGTGATATCAGGTCGAGTCTCTCATGTCATCAATGTTTCTACTACAGTTACTGAAATTGTTGATTTCAACAATGCTGACATCATCACTTTTTTTCAGGTGCAAGCATGTTGTTGCTGTTGACATTGATCCACAGAAGATTGGTTGTGCACAGCATAATGCAACTGTTTATGGAGTAAATGATCATATAGACTTCATTGTAGGAGATTTTATTCATATTGCACCTCATCTTAAGGTATTCCTTATACCTTAAAAATATCACATCTTTAAGTTTGTTCACATGTCATTCACTACAGCTCCATATCTTGATAGCTTCCTGTAAGAATGCATTTGTTTGACCATTTTTGTTGACACGTAACTATTAGGTAGGGTTACCAATATCACGCCATTAGAAGTCCCACAAGTGGAAGTATTTGTTCTAACATTTTTCTAGAATTATAGGCATATCTCCTGTTTTAGTTTATTAGAAAATGGACCAATCATAAGCATTTAAGTTCAGTTGCTAAACATAATCATAATTCATGGATGACTGCCATGAGGTCGTCCATGCTGTTTGGAATGGCGATCCTCCTGTTTGCGTGTGTGATGTAATAGCAGAAGATGTAACCATTGTGCCTAAGTAATATAATCCGCCGTGGTGGCTTTCCCTTAAAAAAAGGGTGAATGACAAAATTTAAAGTACTTAGCACCTATAACTGTTGCTATGGGGTAAAGATTGAATGGAGCGAGAAGCTGACGTGTCCGCTTTACCGCTTAATTTGGAGTGCTAGAGATGTGAATGCTCTTGAATCTTCTTTTGCGCATACCAGATCGGAGACATGCTGAGATAACTAGGACGATCTTGCTATGCCAATCTTGTTGTTTTGAAGTTGGTTTTATTCTTTTATTGAAAAAATGTTGTATGCAGGGAGAAACTGCTTTCATGTCACCTCCTTGGGGTGGACCAGACTATGCAAAAGTAGATGTTTATGATATCAAAACCATGCTTAAGCCGTGTGATGGGTGAGCTCCTCGTCCAGAATAGTTTGTTTCCTTCTCGTGCTCTCAAATATTGTCACATGTCCTGGTTGAACTCTTCAGGTACTATCTCTTCAAACTTGCTGCGGCGATTGCTTCAAGAGTAGTCATGTTTCTTCCTCGCAACACCGACCTAAACCAATTGGCGGATATGTGCTTGTCAGTCGATCCTCCTTGGGCCGTTGAGGTACGTCCGTTTGTTCTGATATGTGTCTAGTTTACTTATGGAGTTCCATTGCGTCGCTGTGGTCTGGCGATGTCTTTTGGACCGATGTAACAATAGTGCTTCATTCGTTCTGGCAGGTGGAGAAGAATTTTCTCAATGGGAAGCTGAAGGCCATAACAGCATACTTTGAAGAACAGGACAGTTTGGTCGTGGAGCACTGATGGTCTGGACCCGAAAATCTTCAAAGAGGACAGTTTGGTCGTGGAGCACTTCCGGACCCGAAAATCACATTCGTTCGTGAACACTTCAGAGGCTCAGATGCATCTGAAAATCCAAGTATTCTGCTGGATGGGAGATTCTGTGTCGCTTTTTCACATATGCTTTGGGAAGCACAACGTGCCGCTGGGGTAATGTATTAGTGAATTCGGTGAGAAACTTAGTATGGTGGAGTATCTGTCCTTCTCTTTTTTTGCCCAGTGTAGCTTATGCCTTGCTACTGGGCGTCTTGGGCTAGATTGAACTGTGAAGTGAAATGAAAAACATCTGAGATGGAAGGGACGGTGGCTGGTGTTGAAATTTGTGGTTTTTTGCCCATGGCCCAACTAAATTCCGAAATTCTCGGGCTAGATTGAACTGTGAAGTGAAATGAAAAACATCTGAGATGGAAGGGACGGTGGCTGGTGTTGGAATTTGTGGGCTTTTGCCCATGGCCCAACTAAATTCTGAAATTCTCATGACCCATTTGTATGGCTGGTTTGGGACTAAAGTTTAGTCCCACGTTGCTAGTTGGGAGAGAGTAGCACCATCTTATAAGGTGGAGTGTTGTGTTGTGTTGGAATTTGTGGTCTTTTGCCCATGGCCCAACTAAATTCCGAAATTCTCGGGCTAGATTGAACTGTGAAGTGAAATGAAAAACATCTGAGATGGAAGGGACGGTGGCTGGTGTTGGAATTTGTGGGCTTTTGCCCATGGCCCAACTAAATTCTGAAATTCTCACGACCCATTTGTATGGCTGGTTTGGGACTAAAGTTTAGTCTCACGTAGCTAGTTGGGAGAGAGTAGCACCATCTTATAAGGTGGAGTGTTGTGTTACTTGATGTGAGAACACAAGGCTCTCTCTCGCGCACTCTGCCGCCGCCGCTCGCTCGTCACGACGCGCCGCGGGTTGCGGGAATAAGCTGATGCCTATATTTTTGCAGTACGGGATTGTTTTGCAGTTTCGATTCCTTTGGATCGTGGGGCTGTTACCGATTAGATCGTGGGGCTGCGCCCACTTATTGTCAGAGGCAATCCCTAGCCGCCACTATGCAACACATGGTCGCTCGCCGCTCCAGTTTCAGAACCTTGCGTCGTCGTCTTCCAAGTCTTCTCCATCACGTCTTCCGGCGTGCACCGGTTGAAAAGACACTAGGCCTCCGGAACCCGGCCTCTTGTGATCCTGTACAGGACGCACTCGCGCGACTACTGGCATCGAGTTCTTCCCAACGACGACTTCTTCCCCGACATCGCCAACCTCTTCATCAACGACATGGGCGACGTCAACGCTGCTGCTGCACCGTATGATTTCCTGATCTTCTTCGTTTGAGATATTACTACAGTTTCTGCTTGTAATATTTGCTCTAGATTTGTTCTGTTCATCTACTATTTTAGTAGATCGCATGATTAGTTTATTTCTGGTTATTCTAGTCATAAATTGTTTACTGTTTTCGTGGATTAAATCAATTGCTAAATTGCTTATATATTCAACAGCTGGTTTGTTCCTTAATAGGGAAATTGCTCGTGCCCGAGCGACGCGCATCTCCATCCATGCTCTGCGTGTCCTATAAAGCAACTGATGCAAGAACAGAGGAGACAACATAATGGAAAGGAAAACCAAACGACAGAAACCACAAGAATGATGGTAAATCAAAGAACGTGGAACCGAGAAGAAGAAACACTAGCAATAGAGAAAAAAGATGGCAACAAATTTGCCTGCAAAAAAAAAACATGGTAACAAATTTAAGGTGACGTATCGTATGACTGGAACTGCATTTTGAGCAGAGAGGGAACCGTAAATGGAATTCTTTAGCAGTAACAAAAAAATTCATATCACAACAGATTAAACAAGCCGCCTACTACAATTCCAAACCATGTTCCCTATATAGGAAACGTAAAACTAAAAAATGTATAGAATAGAAAAGGTAAGCATGAACTTTCCTTTCTATCTCCTGCCACCCCTTGATAACCTAGGGTTTTGTCCTCACCAAGCCCCCTTTATAACCCCGTAATCTTACAAAGTCCAACGGTCCATCGAGGAGCCGCCACCGCCGTGGCAAAAAAGCCCAGCCGACCTTCCACTAAATTCCATTGATATCTTCTCTTCTCCTCTACGTTTTAATAGAGTAGCCGCTTTGGAGAGTTGTGATCTTCAGACCCATCGAGATTTGAATTGGTTGTTCACGTCGGTAAGCCCTAAGGTGCATTTGACTTGTGTTGTGCGCAATGAAGTATTTGAGCCATGTGTCCTATGTTTCACCAAGCATCTAGTTTGTGTGCATGTATGTTTTCAAGATGTCAATAGCCTAAACACTCTAAATCTGTGGTGCATCCTTATTTTGGTCTTACACGAAATTATATAGGTGTATATGTGTTTATAGTTCGTAAATATTTTCGGTCTGCTTAGATCAACTTCTTGGATATAAGTAGATATTTTAGCATGCTGACAAGAATGTCCCTAATCTGACTTTGCGGAGTCTTAGTTTTTGTGAAACTAATGTGAGATTACATAGTAATATTGTTGGGCTAGTTGTTCTCAAGATTGAAATTTTCACCGCCTGGCAAAGATCCAAGGCCTATGTATATGGACGATAAAATGGATCACCGTGTAGAAATAAATTCTTTCATTTTCTGACGGTGTACTATTTTTATTAAAATATTGTCAATTAGTATAGTGTTACCTTTTATCTCGTGAAAGCAGTTGGGCTACGAGTTAAGACATACATTTTTTTTGTCACAAAGGATGGTGCAATATGAAGCATTCATTAACACACATTATATGCGTGCTATTTGGTTTCCTTATTTCCACAGTGAAATGATTGAATTTATAAATCTCCTGAATATATGTTTGGAAAATGTTGGAGAGCACATGAAGATCTATTAGGTTTTGAGCTCATGTAGTCATGTTAGTGAATAGGTGCCACAAGGGATAAAAACTTGTCTGCCTACCCAATGCATGCATGTGGTGACCTTTCTATGTATATATTCCGATTTCCCCAACCAGGGTAACAAGTGTGTGTATGGTGCCACACGCACATGGTGCACGCATGTATGTTTGTGTCTGTATGAACATGTGCAACGCCCCGGGATTTTTCCTCAATTAGATTTGTCTGTTTTTCTTTTTGCATCATCATGTCATCATGCATCTTGTTATCACCTTGCATGTTTTGCTAAAGAACTAAAAATATTATTTTTGCAAGCCCTATTTTGTTTTACAAATTAATAAATCATTCTCCCTCTCTTTCTATTTTAATAAAACCCAAAATAATATTTGGGAATAATTGCAAAACTATGTCAAATCAAAATTAAAGTTTTGTAAATTATTTTGTAAAAGCCTTGCCTCTCTTTTATTCCTCTCTTTTCTATTTCTTTTCCCTCTTTTCTATCTCCTTTATCTATCTCTCTTTTTCCCCTCTCTTTCTATTTCCTGGAAATTGATAAGAGGCCGAAGCACCTCAATTCAGCCCATCTCTTGTCCCTGCCTCCTTTCGGCCCAGCCTATCTCCTTCTCCCTCCCTGTCCCTTTCTTCTTCTCCCGTACAGAGAGCACACCATGTGTGTGGCCGTGGCCACCACCACTGCTGCCTCCTTTTCCCCTCCATAAAACCACCACGCCTGCCTTCTCCTTAGCCCTAGCTTTGCCTCTCCCCTCCTTGCGCCGCCACCAGCTCTCTCCCTCCCCTTTCTTCTTCTTCCTGAGAAAATCGACGCCATGGCCGTGGCGAGCCCAAGCTCGCGGCCCGGTGACTCCATCCACCTCGTTTTCTCCCTGCGTGCCAGGAGCCGCGTCTTGCCTTGCTCCGCCCTCGACAGCAAGCAGGAGACCCGGGAAGCACAGACGACCCCACGCTAAGCTCGTCTTCTTCTTCCGGCCGGGTGCGCGCCGTCATCGTCCCCGTTGGTCCGCGCATCCCCGACCCAAGCCTCCATGTCCCGGAGATCCGTGCCGCTGTGCTCCAGCTTCGCCGCCAAGAACAGGAGCCGGAAGAGCCCTAGGACAGCCGCAGCAACCTCCTCTTCTTCGACGCCGACCGTCCGTGGGCCAAGGTGATGACCCACAAGTATAGGGGATCGCAACAGTCTTCGAGGGAAGTAAAACCCAAATTTATTGATTCGACACAAGGGGAGCCAAAGAATACTTATAAGCCTTAGCAGCCGAGTTGTCAGTTCAGCCACACCTGGAAAAGCACTAGTAACAGAGGTGATGTGAAAGCAGCAGTAACTTGAGAGCAATAGTAGCAGTAAAGTAACAGCAGCAACAGTAACAACGAAGGTAATGGCGCCAGATTTTTTTTGGTGGTATGTTGACAGGAGAGCAATGATGATTAATATGGACCGGGGTTCCAGCTATCTACACTAGAGGTAACTCTCCAAACAAAGCATGTGTTGGGTGAACAAATTACAGTTGGGTAATTGATAAAATTGTGTGGGCATGACAATGCATATTACGATAAGATAAAGTTCACTGTAGTATTTAATTGGGCATTACAATAAAGTACATAGACTTGCTATCCAACGCATCTATGCCTAAATAATCCACCTTCCGGTTAGCATCCATACCCCTTCCGGTATTGAGTTGCAAACAACAGATTATTGCATGAAGTAAAGTGTGTAATGTAAACAATGCAAATGACACGTAGACAATGCATCATTGTTTTATCCCTAGTGGCAACAACACATCCACAACCTTAGTCGTTTCTGTCATCTCGAGCCCAGATTACTGGAGGCATGAACCCACTATCGAGCATAAATACTCCCTCTTGGAGATACAAGCAACTATTTGATCAGGGTAACCACAAGTACCGGAGAGCATGCACGATCTTAAATAAAACATAAGTATGATAACATGATGAACAAACTGATCATAATTCCACAATTCATCGGATCCCAACAAACACAACACCTATTACATCTGATGAATCTCAATCATGTAAGGCAGCTCATGAGATCATTGTACTGAAGCACATGGGAGAGAGAGTACCAACTAGCTACAGCTAGAACCCGTAGTACATGGGGGAACTACTCATAAACCATCATGGAGTCGAAGTGGAGGCGGCGTGGTCGATTGAGATGGCTCCGGGGGTCAATCCCCGTCCCGGCAGGGTGCCGGAACAGGACCTTCTGACCCCCGAAACGAAGTTTGGTGGCGGCGGAGCTCTGGGATGTATTCGGGAAAATTGTCGACTCTTTTAGGGTTTTCTCCACTGAGGCAATAAATAGGCGAAAGGGCGGCGTCGGAAGGTTCTCGAGTCAACGAGGTGACCCATCGGCGCCACCCCCCTCCAGACCGCGCCGAGGCCTGGCGTGGAGGCCTCGTGCCTCCCCCGGACTTGTCCTTCTGGCCCATGGAGTCTTCTGGTGAAATAGGGATGTACGTTGATTTTCGTCCAATTCCGAGAATATTTCCCGACTAGCTTTTCTGAAACAGAAAAACAGCAGAAAACAGGAACTGACACTGTGGCATCTTGTTAATAGGTTAGTCCTAGAAAATGCATAATAATGGTATGAAGTGTATGTAAAACATGTGGTATTGTTATTAAACAAGCATGGAACATCAAAAATTATAGATACGTTTGAGACGTATCAAGCATCGCCAAGCTTAGTTCCTACTTGTCCTCGAGTAGGTAAACGATAAAACAATATAATTTTTGAAGTGACATGCTACCAACACAATCTTGATCCAATAGTGATGTAAGACAAGTGAGCTGAGATCAAATCATTCAAAACAAATATCTATAATTGATATTAAACAAGAGATAATAAAGCAAGATAGTTAAACAAGTTAAAACTTTTCATGAATGATGCTTTAAAGACATGAAACCGTACAAGATTCATTATAGATGTTTTAAGTATTCAGTGTAGGAGTTATATCCTTCAATTCCAAGCATCAAGTAATTTTTCACAACATAGAAAGGATCCAGTCAAGTAAAAATAAACATGAACGTCATGAATCAACTGTTTCGAAGCCTACTCAACCGGTGAGCGTGAGCATTTGGTATTGGCACCAGAATGTTATGGTAAAGAGAACGTTAATGGGGGTTTGGAAGGCCAATGGAAGAAATTCTTACAAAGCTAAAAAGTGATCATTAGACAAGAGGAAGTCTTATAATCGAAGCTATGCAAGGAGTAGTGATTGCCATGCAACGGATTCACATAGAGCTATATGTATATGAAAGCTCTCCAATGGAACTAGTGGGGGTGCATCCAACTTGGTTGCTCATGAAGACCTAGAGCACTTTTGAGGAGGCTCATCATTGGAATATAGTGTAAATTCCCCACATAGTTATACTAATGAAACATGAGAACTCTCAAATGGAGCATAGGTGCTAAACATGAACACAAATATGATAACTATGAAACTGCAGATGCTAAACATGAGCTCAACTTTGATAAAGGATAGTAGTGTTGCCCCCTTTCTTTATTCTTTTTTCTTTTTAATTTTTTTTCTTTTTCTGTTTCTCTTTTCGATGGCCTCCATGGCTCTTTTCTGGCAGGGGCAACACTCTAAAATGACAACACACTTTTTGTACAAATAACTCATAACAACAGAACATGATGTATAAAACTGTATGCCTCTGCCAGTGTAGCAGGATGTGCAATGATCTAGCGTAACATGGGTAACCACACATCAGCTGTATAGAATCATGCAAAGCAATAAATAAATGATGAATGACAACAAGTCATGTAATGTATGATGAAAGTTGCATGGCAATATATCTCGGAACAGCTATGGAAATGATGTGGTAGGTAGTTATGGTGGCTGTTTTGAGGAATATGTATGGGCTTATGTGTAGGAGAACAAGAGGAAGTCCTCCCACGGGGTTTGGATGTACTGGCGAAGTATGCACCAACTCTCATTGTGAGAAAAGGGCAATGCACAACACCGAAGAGGCTAGCAAATTTGGATGGTGGAAGTGCCAAAAACCATAGCTTAACATTAGTCAAAAAGAACTCACAAGCTTATTGCAAACAACTAGCATGTTCAACATTAAGAGTATGATTAAAATTTACTCCAAGAAGGGCCGTTCACGGCGGCATACCCCGTTAGATCCCTCGACCTTAGCACACAACTATGTTATTACGAATTACCTTTAGACATGGAAAGCTATCAAGACCAACTACACCTTCAACAGTTATAGCAGTGTTTGTAGTGCGGTACAAGTTTTAAAGCAACAATCCACTAATAATTTTAACTTAAGTAACCAGCAAGCATTACCATCTATTATTTAATACCTCAAAACGTTTGCAAAGAATCAGGTTATCAAAGTTCAGTGATCTACAAGACTATGCAAGCATTTTCATACCATTACCACATGCATAGCATTTTCTGAACCAACATATTAACCTACTCTCCCAACAAATATAAGTGAAGACAGAGAGTTCTTTCTATAAAATAAACTAATAGCTCTGAACAAGAGATACATGAAAAACAAGAGATAGAAGCTTTAGCAGTGCTAGGCAGGAATACTCAACATGTATAAGTGAAGAACATGAGTATTCTATGAAAAAGCGGAGTGTGTCTCTCTCCCAAACAAGATAGTTAGGATCCAACATTGATATGATCAGAGAACAAAACAAACACAAAATAGAAAATAAACACACAAGACGCTCCAAGAATAGCACATAATATGTGAAGAAATTAAAATATAGTCTTACTAGAGATGACCTGATAATTTGCTGATGAAGAAGGGGATGCCTTGGGCATCCCCAAGCTTAGATGCTTGAATCTTCTTGAAATATGTTGGGGAGATCCAAGGGAGTCTCCCCAAGCTTAAGCTCTTCACTCTTCTTGATCTTATTATATCACCCACCTCTCTTAATACTTGAAAACTTCCTTCACACAAAACTTCTCATAAACTTCATTAGAGGGGTTAGTACTTAAAAATTGTAATCCACTTTGGTTCTGTAGAGACACATTTCTAGAACTCAATAAAACATCAGCTACAATTACTAAGCTTATTTGTGGCCCTCCACGTTAGAGAACCTCCCATAAAACCCGCAAAGAGACTATGCAAAAAAAAACAGAGACATAATCTGTCAAAAACAGAACAGCCAGTAAAGATGAATTTTTTCGAGGCACTTCCGTTGCTCAAATTAGAAAACGATAGACTAACGAAAGATGCGTACATATATCAGGAGTATGCACAAAAAATTGTAGATATTTTTGACTATTCCTGATTTTCTACCGAAATAAACGGTGACGTCCAGAAATCTGTTTCGGGCAGAAACCCCAATTTTAGCAGCATCTTGTCATTAGAGGCTCTTCTTGGCACAACAAAACAGCAAATAAAAGATACAAAGGAATTGTTGCAGAAGTAAACAAATTCCTTGACTCAACAAAATAAAATAATAGGAAGTAAAAATAACATGGGTTGTCTCCCACAAGCGCTTTTCTTTAATGCCTTTTAGCTAGGCTTGAGATTTTCTATGATGCTCACATAAGAACAGAAACATGAAGCAAAAGGGAGCATCAAGAAGCAAATTCGAAACACATTTAAGTCTAACCCACTTCCTGCATAGGAATCTTGTAAACAAATAAATCCATGGAGATCATAGTGACAAGCATAGGAAGGTAAAATAAAAGTAACTTCAGAACTTGCATCTTAAAGAGAGGTGTTTTTGTAACATGAACATTCCTACAACCATATTTTCCTCTCTCATAAAAATTTACAGTAGCATCATGAACAAACTCAACAATATAACCATCACATAAAGCATGTTTTTCATGATATACAAACACATAATTTTTATCAAGCTCCAAGATAGTGGGATCAAAATTTTCAAACCCACTTTTAACAATATTAAAACAAGATGATTGATCACTCTCAATAGTAGAATACATAATATTATCAAGCAACATAGGACCATCATCTAGAGCTTTATCATAAACATTTTCTAAGCAAACTTTCTCATTACCATGCATTTCAAAATTAGGCACAAATAAAGGATTATCATAAGATTTATCAAAATAGCATGGATTATCATAAATAACAGTAGCATAATTATTTCCACAAGTTTCATTTATAGGGACTATTTCAAGAGAATCCACAGGAACATAACATTCATCCTCCTTTGATACGCATGGAGGACAATCAAATAGTGTAGGAGTTAAAGAGTTACTCTCATTAGAAGGTAGGCATGGGTAGCTAATCCATTCTTCCTCCTTTTGTTCATCACTCTCCTCATCTTTTTCATCCAATGAGCTTTCAGTTTCAGCAATTTCTTCTTCCACATGTTCCTGCAAATTGTGAGTACATTCTTGTGCATTAATGAGTCTCTCTTTATAATCAATGATATACAAATTATTGCTGAAATTTTCTAAGCAATAATCAAGGATAAAAGAGACTGTTTCTTTAAGTTTATTACAAGCAACACAAGTTTCATAATTTTTAGCCATGAAGGAATCTATCTCAGAAGCTCCCATAAATAAAACAAATTGTTCTACTTGTTCAACTCCAAAATGAATATAGTTATTCCAATGATAGTTCATAATTAAAACTTCTTCACTAAAGCCACATTGGAATTTAAGATGTTTATCAGGTTGTTCAGAGCAACAATTTATATCATGGCGTTCAAGCAAATTTTTAGCAATTTGCTTTAACTTTTTTAACATGCCTCTCATGATTTTACCCTCTCTTGATTCTATATACTTTATATATAGTTCTTTAGCTTCCATAAACATAGAGGTTCTAGCATGTTCTTCCATAGCAACAGTTTTTTTTTTAGATTTTCGGTTTATAAATTTTTATGGATTTTCGAGTATATAAGAAAAACAAAACAAAAATAAACTAGACAAAAATAAACTAAACAAAACAAAACTAAACAGAAAAAAAACTAGACAAAAGTAAACTAGACAAAACAAAATAAAATAAAAACAGAGAGAGAGGTAGAGTGTACTCCCCAGGTGAACTTATGAGTAGAGCTATGCTCCCCGGCAACGGCGCCAGAAAATAGTCTTGATGACCTGATGCATGTAAAATGCATACATGAACTTTGCACTTTAATTGCTTATATTCCAATCATATTTGCATCATATAAGGGTTATATCAATGTTTTATAATGATTTTTGGGAATATTCATTTATTTCCTATTTTTATGGAATTAACCCTGCACAGGCAGAAAACCCCGTTTTCTTATTTTAATGTTTCAGGGACCCAAACGTCAACGAAATCACCTGGAAATTTACGGGCGTCAATATTTGGAAGGAAGAAGACCTGTGGGCGAAGGAAGCGAGCAAACGGAGGATCGAGGGCCAAACGAGGGGGGCCCACGCGGCCTGGTACTGTAGCCGCGTGGGACCCACCCATTTGGGCCTCGTGGCTCCGTTGCCTTCGATCTTTTCTCCACCGACATAGTCTTGACCTAAAAACGCCTATAAAAAAGGTCCCCCGACGTTCTCTGGAAGGAGCGCCGCACAAACACAGAAACACCGAAACGGAGATCAGGAGCTGCAGATTGGAGGGGGAAAACTCCGGCGGGGCGCTGCCGGCGTGGTCTCCATCTTCTCCATCGACTTCTCCGCCGTCTCCATGATGAAGAGGGAGTAGTCCACCTCTGGACTATGGGTTTGTGGAAGTAACTTATGTATCTCTCCTCTCTTGAGCTTCACTAATTAGCACCGTATGAGCTGCTGAACATGATTACGGTCACCGTTGTAATACCTTTGTGGTGGATCTTTATGAGTTAATATATGTTTGAGATTGCAATGTTTGTTTCAGTTATAAGTATAGATGCATATTATGTACCCCGTTCTTGTCTACTTGTTTTGATCAAGCATGTTTATAAGAGCGTGTGTGGGGGAACGTGTGCATTAGTTGGAGTAACGGGGGGTGGCTAGTGCAGTGAACGTGAGAGAAAGTTCTGCGATCCACTTTGGTATCTTTACCTTACTTTGTTGCCTCACTAGGGATAAACTAAAATACCATGCTACCGGGGATGTGGGCGTGACCATTGCCACTACTCCATGACTAGATCTAGCATGTTCTTATTTTCACTTCATGTCATGATACTTAATGCTATACTCTAAGTTATCTTAATTACTGAGGTGTTATGATTTAGTTCGCATCTTGGTGGAGTATAAGAGAGGTTAATAACCAAAAGATCTCTATGTTAGGACGTGATGCCCATATATCTAAGTAACTTGTTATCAAACCCTGTGTTGCAATCTCATATGTTAACTTTGTGTGTTCCATTGTCTACCACTTTATAAAGAGAGAGTGCATTTGTGAAACCATGAACCCCAGTCCATTTTTAATCATAAGAAACACCTTTCCAACACCATATACCACTTTTCTATTTTCAGCCATCATTAAATCCGAAAATATAAAAATACTTTTATCTTGCATACATCATTCAAAAACCCAAAAATATCATTTACCATTGCATCCACCATCATTGCATATTTATTTCTTGTTTGCATTGCATAACTATCCTGATATCATTCTTACACCTTGTGCTTGACAACCACAGGTGAGGTTGAGGACCAAAACATCTAACCTTGTTTTGTAGGTAACCAAAAGAAGGATAAGAAGATAAATCTACCACTTCAGATTCCCCGAGAGTTCGATATTAAACCCTCGAGTCACCCCTCGTGGGGAAAACTGTCTTCCACTTACTATACACTCTGCACTTGGAGTCTCAACCTAATCCCGTTTACTTTTGCAGGTATCAAGGCCTTGCTCTTCGGGACCATCATGACCCACAAGTATAGGGGATCGCAACAGTCTTCGAGGGAAGTAAAACCCAAATTTATTGATTCGACACAAGGGGAGCCAAAGAATACTTATAAGCCTTAGCAGCTGAGTTGTCAGTTCAGCCACACCTGGAAAAGCACTAGTAACATGGGTGATGTGAAAGCAGCAGTAACTTGAGAGCAATAGTAGCAGTAAAGTAACAGCAGCAACAGTAACAACGGAGGTAATGGCGCCAGAAAATATTTGGTGGTATGTTGACAGGAGAGGTAACTCTCCAAACAAAGCATGTGTTGGGTGAACAAATTACAGTTGGGCAATTGATAAAATTGTGTGGGCATGACAATGCATATTATGATAAGATAAAGTTCACTGTAGTATTTAATTGGGCATTACAACAAAGTACATAGACTTGCTATCCAACGCATCTATGCCTAAATAATCCACCTTCCGGTTAGCATCCGCACCCCTTCCGGTATTGAGTTGCAAACAACAGATTATTGCATGAAGTAAAGTGTGTAATGTAAACAATGCAAATGACACGTAGACAATGCATCATTGTTTTATCCCTAGTGGCAACAGCACATCCACAGCCTTAGTCGTTTCTGTCATCTCGAGCCCAGATTACTGGAGGCTTGAACCCACTATCGAGCATAAATACTCCCTCTTGGAGATACAAGCAACTACTTGATCAGGGTAACCACAAGTACCGGAGAGCATGCAAGATCTTAAATAAAACATAAGTATGATAACATGATGAACAAACTGATCATAATTCCACAATTCATCGGATCCCAATAAACACAACACCTATTACATCTGATGAATCTCAATCATGTAAGGCAGCTCATGAGATCATTGTACTGAAGCAAATGGGAGAGAGAGTACCAACTAGTTACAGCTAGAACCCGTAGTCCATGGGGAACTACTCACAAACCATCATGGAGTCGAAGTGGAGGCGGCGTGGTCGATGGAGATGGCTCCGGGGGTCAATCCCCGTCCCGGCAGGGTGCCGGAATAGGACCTTCTGACCCCCGAAACGAAGTTTGGTGGTGGCGGAGCTCTGGGATGTATTCGGGAAAATTGTCGACTCTTTTTGGGTTTTCTCCACTGAGGCAATAAATAGGCGAAAGGGCGGCATCGGAAGGTTCTCGAGTCAACGAGGCGACCCCTCGGCGCCACCTTCCTCCAGACCGCGCCGAGGCCTGGCGTGGAGGCCCCGTGCCTCCCCCGGACTTGTCCTTCTGACCCATGGAGTCTTCTGGTGAAATAGGAATGTACGTTGATTTTCGTCCAATTCCGAGAATATTTCCCGACTAGCTTTTCTGAAACAGAAAAACAGCAGAAAACAGGAACTGGCACTGTGGCATCTTGTTAATAGGTTAGTCCCAGAAAATGCATAATAATGGTATGAAGTGTATGTAAAACATGTGGTATTGTTATAAAACAAACATGGAACATCAAAAATTATAGATACGTTTGAGACGTATCACAAGGCCACGATCTTCTTCCTCTACTTCCCGTCGCTGTCGTCCGCGGGCTGCACAACCACGACAACCTCAGTCCCTCGGTGAGCCTCCCGTCCGCCTGGAAATCTTCCCTCTTTCCCCCTCTTGCTATGTGTTCTCGCCGTCGAGCGATGCCGCCGGTCACCGTCCTGCCATGGCCATAGCCATGTTGAGCTCGTGCGTGAGCTTGCTGCTGCTCCCGTGCCTCCCCTACCTTTCTTCCGCGTCCGAGACACCCTCCAGCAGCATCACCGCACCCCAGAGACTTCAGAATCGCCCGCTTCTGTTCGTCGTCACCGGAGTTCTCTCGGACATCGTCGCCGTCGCTCTGCTTCAGAAAGCCTGAAGCTTTCCCGTCTAAAAATTCAGTTTGCGCCGCTATGTTGTTTCATGTTTGTTGAGGTGCAGAACCAATCACAAGCAGCGATCCGGTCCAGTGGCAAGCAAGGCACGAATCCATCCAGGAGATCCCGAGTTCGAATCCTCTCGGAGGCACCGCCTCCTCTTTTTCGCTTTTATTCCAAGCTGACATCCGGGGCCCGCTCGTCAGCCTCTTTGGCTCATTTCCAGTGACAAATCCCTTTGCATGCAGGCCCCTGGTCTTTTTCTGTTTTGTATCCGGAGCCCTCCAATCTTTTTGTTCATCACGCACAGATCCTTTTGCATCGGAGGCAACACCTCCTCTTTTTCGCTTTTATTCCAAGCTGACATCCGGGGCCCGCTCGTCAGCCTCTCTGGCTCGTTTCCAGTGACAAATCCCTTTGCATCCAGGCCCCTGGTCTTTTTATGTTTTGTATCTGGAGCCCTCCGATCTTTCTGTTCAACACGCACAGATCCCTGTCTTTTGCAGAAACATCCCTCTACTTCAAATGCTTATATCTTTTATTTTATAAATGCAAATAATGCAAATTATATATCTATTTTGATCAAAAAAATGCAAGTAATATTAATATGTCATCCATGTTCCTGTTTGCATCTTCTATCTTCTTGCTTAGTGGTCTTTTGCATTAACACCTAAATAACTAAATATGGAATTGTGAGGATTTGACAAAGTGATCAAATCCATTCCATTTAATTTTGAGTAGCTCACACATGCCTTGTTTAAACCTGTTAATCAACATTTAAATCGGTGGTTAGATAAATAACTTGAACCTTAATATTAATTGTCGGAATCTTGGTTCCGCTTAATTTGGCTAAAGTTGCATCCTGTCTTGCATCTTGCCCTGTCATGCATCATGAACATGTTGGATCTTTTGCCGTAGTAGTAAGTGTTGCATCCGCTGTTCTTTCCAGTGTTTGCTGCATCTTCGCGAATAGGACGTTGAGATGATGTAAGCAACGACAAGTTCTTCTTCCATGATGGATTCCAGGCAAGCACTGTTCTCTTGTTCCCAATGCATTGTCTTTCATCCTTGCCATTGATCTCTGCTACCCTTATGTTACGATGCTTATGCGATCCTATCCATGTTTACCCTGCTGCCATGATATAGCCCCACCTCCACATCCTATCACCCTGTTGTTTGTTTACCTTGTTGGCCTTGCGAGTCGTAGCGCATGATTAGGCTGTTACCTTTATCTTCTTGTTGTTACCTGTATCTTTAAAGCCCTGGTAAGTGGCTATCTACTTTACTTTATGTTGTGGGACGATGGTACCTTAAGATAAGGCACCGGCATGAGGCCCTTTGTGGGTTTTGGTCCTTCTGGTGTCGCTGTAGTTCTTGTCCGTGGATCCAAGAATGAGCGCGCTATCCACATGTGGGACCTAATGGGACTCCCCGCGACCTGTGACCCGATCCGAAGCCTTGTCCAGGGCGCCGCAAGTAGTTCGGGCTTTCCATTTGGCGTACGCACATCACCCTTTTATGTAGGTGAAGATGTTGTTGATGATGATGATGGTACTTAACCGATGTGCGTACAATTTTATAGGATTGTGGACGCCTCCCAACCGGGTAGCTACCCTAGAGGAGGCCTGGGAAGGTAGTGTCTCACAAACGGTTGGGTCTGTGTCGGAGCCTCGGCCGGACTCTTGACGCGGGTAAGATCCTAGCTAGGTGGTTCCCTGGACTTGGCCGAAGAGAAGTGAAAGGTCATGTCGATCGCTTCCGCGACAATTTGATGTGTGTGGTTAAACAATAGTGCACCCCTGCAGGGTTAAATCTTTTTGAAAAGCCGTGTCCGCGGTTATGGACGACTTGGTGAAGATGCTGGCTAACAAGATTAGGCAACTTACATCTAGTAATGATAGCTCTTAAACTTGCTACGCTGTGTGAGTGCCTTTGGATTGCTTGATCGTGGGTTAATCGAGTAAGTGATAATCGGCTGGGTATTGTTTGGTGTTAGTATCTAGCTAATTCCTTGCTCGCGTTCTTATCCCTATCTTATAGACGAAAGTTGTAGCGTGTCTTCTGTAGATGGCTTAGTGCTGCTGCTTCAGTCCACCAATCCTTTATATTTTGAGATTCTTTGTATTGGTTCCAAGTGTGCTTTGCCTGCCAGGTAAATTCCATTACCTGACCCAATCTTTTTGGGCTGTTTTGCACTGAACAGTCAACAGGTTTTGATACGTCTCAAATGTATCTATAATGTTTGATGTTCCATGCTGTTATTATACCAATTGCGACATATTTTATTTACACTTCATAGCATTTTTATGCATTTTCTGGGACTAACCAATTAACAAGATGCCGAAGTGCCAGTTCCTGTTTTCTGCTATTTTTCTCCTTCAGAAAGGCTAGTCGCAAAATATTCTCGGAATTGCACGAAAATCAACATGTGCAAATATCTCATCGGAAGACTCCAGAAGCCAGAAGGGGAGACAGAGTGGGGCCACGAGGCAGCCACGCTACCCTAGGGCGCGGCCTAGGAGGGGGTGGCGCCCACCCTGGCGTGGCCACCTCGGGTGCCCTCCGACGCCGCCCTTTCGCCTATATATTCCCGATGTCCCGAAAACCTTAAAAACACCGATCATATTCCACGCAAAGTTCCGTCGCCGCCGCCGTCGTCAACCCTAGATCGGGAGGGTTCTGAAGCTCTTCCCGGCACCCTGCCGGAGGGGAGATCCTCACCAGAGGCCTCTACACCACCATGCCTGCCTCCGGAGTGATGCGTGAGTAGTTCATCCTTGGACTAAGGGTCCATAGCAGTAGCTAGATGGTTGTCTCTCCACCTTGTACCTCCATGTTTAGATCTTGTGAGATGCCTAACATGATCAAGATCATCTTATTGTAATGCTACATGTTGTGTTTGCTGGGATCCGATGAATATTGATACTATGAGCAAGTTGTTTATCAATCTATCTATTTATGTTGTTTATGATTTTGCATGCTCTCCGTTGCTAGTAGATGCTTTGGCCAAGTAGATGCTTGTAACTCCAAGAGGGAGTATTTATGCTAAATAGTGGGTTCATGCCTCTAGTAATCTGGGCTCGAGATGACAGAAATGACTAAGGTTGTGGATGTGCTGTTGCCACTAGGGATAAAACAATGATGCATTGTCTACGTGTCATTTGCATTGTTTACATTACACACTTTACTTCATGCAATAATCTGTTGTTCGCAACTCAATACCGGAAGGGGTGCGGATGCTAACCGGAAGGTGGATTATTTAGGCATAGATGCGTTGGATAGCAAGTCTATGTACTTTGTTGTAATGCCCAATTAAATCTCATAATAATCATCTTGTAATATATTGCATTGTCATGTGCTCATTATTTGTCAATTGCCCAGCTGTAATTTGTTTACCCAACATGTTAGTTATCTTTTATGGAGAGACACCACTAATGAACTGTGGACCCCGGTCCATTTCCTCATACTGATAAAACCACCAACTGCAATCATTTATTCTCTGTTACTTTCTGCACTCATTACTGTTTTCCACACAATACGTTTAATCTTTTGTTTTCAGGCTTTCAGCAAGCTGGAGAGATTGACAACCTCTTTGTTTCGTTGGGGCAAAGTAGTTTGCTTGTGTTGTGTGCAGGTTCCACGTCAGTTGCGCCGCTGACAACCTTCTGAAGAACCTCCGTGTCCTCCTGGTTCGATAAACCTTGGTCATATTTCAAGGGAAAACTGTTGCTGCACTACATCATACCTTCCTCTTGGGGTCTCCCAACGAACGTGTGTTGTCACGGTCAACAAGCAGATCTTCTGGTGCTGTTGCTGGGAAGTAATAAAACACTCTACCGTTAACACGCCATCAGGTTTGAAGTCTGACGACCTTAGCTTGGGAATCCCTCCAGCTTGGCATGGGCAGGGATTCAGACGCCATCGTTTATCTTCAGGGCTCTTAGTCCAATTTGTATCTTGTCCGTAGTCGGACACTAGTTTGCTTTCGCTGTAATTTGTATCTTTGTAATGTATCAGTTGTATCTTGACTCGTTTGAGTCGTTCTTGTATATATATACCTCCTTTTGTTGTTGTTGCGGATTCTTTCGTGAACTGTTGTAATGTTATCACAAATCCACCCACATAACGCGCATGTTTCGGCGTGCACGTTATGTCTGGTGGGCGTCTTGAGATCGTTATTATGCGGGTTTTGGCGGGATCGCTAAAATCCGCATGGTACCGATTTTGGGGCGTCACAACATGGTAGTGTATGTGTGCTTATCTTTCCAAGTTCTAATATAAATAAGGAATAACTATTGTTATGCTTTCTTACCATAATAGCTTATATGAAAATTATTGA
Organism: Poa pratensis; assembly: GCA_947311845.1. Classification (NCBI taxonomy): domain Eukaryota; kingdom Viridiplantae; phylum Streptophyta; class Magnoliopsida; order Poales; family Poaceae; genus Poa; species Poa pratensis. The sequence goes on from CAMZMU010000096.1 coordinate 84,784,272, forward strand.
TATCTTGGTTGTTAATTTTGTAACAAAAAGAAGGTGTATGAGTGTTCTTAAGGAGAAAGAGAAGGACATGGATGATCAAAGGAAAATGGAAGAAAATAATAAAGAGGATGATGGGCCAAAGAAAAAGAATGACAAGGAGGAGATGGAAAACAATATTTGTCCTCAATTCTTTAAGTTGGTCATGCCCAAGATATCTACAGAACACGTGGTAGGTTTTCTTGTTTTACCAATTGTCTTATTTACCAAAATTTATATCTTTTGTTGAAGTTGACGGATCAAAATATGAGATATAATTCTCATTCAATATCTAAGATGTCACCATCTCAGTTTCCTCTACCATATTTTGCATGGTTGCTGTGAAGGTTCTTGTTTTCGTTACAGTCCACCTTATGGATGGTTACCACTAATTTGAGAATGCTAAATGCTACATAGTTTATTATGATCCTAATTTTTTTTGTACTTGATATGTTTCAAACATAGACTAGACTATGTTGTGTGTCATAGAAAAAGAATGGAAGAGAGATAACATGCCTGTAGGGGTATACCTATAACAGTTTTTACCAAATACAATGTTCGAGGGACCAATGGCTTGACTTGTTGTATAAGAGGGCAAAGTTAAACATGACATGCATGTTTGGATAATGTACTTGGAATCTTCGACCCTGAATTAGTTTATATTGTAATTTCCAAACAAATATATGTTTGTCCAAATAAGAAAAATATGTTAACACCTAACTATTTATCAGATTCTTGAAATCAATATCCGGGTACTTAATATGACAGTCAACATCATCATGTTTCACAACCGTACATATTTACAGGGCTTGTTCAAAATTGACATCTATGAGTATTGTGTTGAATGTGAAGTATACGAGTATACTGCATTTTGCATGTAAGGAGTGCTATTGAGATGAAAATAGTGTTGATTTTTTCTATACATTTATCCAATTGTTGGCTGATTGACATATTGTCATAAGAAGTAGCATAATTGTGTCACATGCAAAAGATCAACCAATTAACCTTTGGTAACCAGCAAGGTGGTTTTGAGGTTCAAGGACCTAACTAAGACCACCATTTAGACTCCATTATTTCAGACTCATATTTATAATAGTTTCAATTTTGGTTGACTCTTAGATGGTTTTTGTTTGTTCTCCACAATGCCCATCAAAATTGGCTTAAATATATGGCATGTTAGTTATGCCATTTGAAGTTTTGAATATACAACGCTCATTACCATTTTACCTTCCATGCATTTTGGAATATCTAGGTATGCAAATATTATCTTGGACTACCAAATATATATATATATATACCACAATTATTTTTATAATATAATAATGTAATTTTGGTCTGTGATCAACATTCTTAGTCATTAATTCGTATGTTGAAATGGTGTAGATAATTCCGCCGGCATTCAACAAATTTTTGGGAAGCGAGTCTCCAGGAGTTGTTTCACTGAGAGGTCCAAGTGGGAATACATGGCCCGTAGAGTTGGTTGTGTACTCTAAGGAGCTACGCTTTGTGCATGGATGGCAGGAGTTTCTCTCTGATCATCACGTCGAGTATGGCTCCTTGCTGATATTCCATTACTACGGGCAGTCACAATTCTCAATGCAGGTGTTTGATCAATCAGCATGTGAGTCAAAGTACGCATTCCTCGCTTGCCCGCACCCTAAAGATTATAAAGGGGCCAACATGGGCGTCAATGCTGCATATGCCACTAATCCACAAGAAGAAGATGCAAATAACGCTTTGAAAGCTTCAAGAAAAGAAAGAATAAAGATAATGAAAGGAACGATAAGGGCGTCCAAGGAGACAATATTTATACAGAAGAAGAAGAAGAAGAAGAAGAAGAGGAGGAGGACGATGATGAAGAAAAAGAAGAAGAAGAAGAAGAATAAGAAGAAGAAGAAGAAGAAGAAGAAGAAGAAGAGAGGAGGAGGACGGTGATGAAGAAGAAGACAAATGCAAGGTTAGCAACTCATCATCGCAACACAAGGGCAGCAATGATACACTCAAACCATCACAAGAAGAGGAAGAGAAGTGCCACACTATGGCCAACTATGCACCTGACACTTCGCAAAATGATTGTGATGTGTTTATGACAAAGAAGAGTCCTAAGTTCAGAAAGCTTGATATGTTGCAGATGCAGTATGCATTCCTCGCTCGACCGCACCCTAAAGATGATAGAGGGGCCAACATGGGCGTCAATGCCGCATATGACACTAATCCACAAGAAGAAGATGCCAATAACACATTAAAAGCTTCAAGAAAAGAAAGAATTAAAGTTAATAAGAAGAAGAAGAAGAAGAGGAGGAGGAGGAGGATGAGGAGGAGGACGATGATGATGATGATGATGATGAAGAAGAAGAAGAAGAAGAAGAAGAAAAGGAAGAAGAAGAAGAAGAGGAGGAGGAGGATACGATGAAGATGAAGAAGAATACAAATGCAAGGTTAGCAACCCATCATCGCAACGCAAGGGCAGCGATGATATAGTCAAACCATCGCTAGAAGAGGAGGAGCAACACCACACTATGGCCAACTATGCACCAGACACTTCGCAAAATGACCGTGACGTGTTCATGACGAAGAAGAGTCCTAAATTCAGAAAGCTTGATATGTTGGCAGATGATGATCGTCGTGTATCCAAGAAGCCCAAGGTTGACGGGAAAGTTTCTGATGCTTCAGTTTGTACGAGAGCCGCATCAAGTGGCAGTATGTCAGCTAAGCAGAACCCTACTATGGAAGCCAAAATAAGCACAAGTAAGAATATTTACATAAAAACATTTTTTTCCTTATATGATCTTGCAATGCATATTATGAAGCTAATGTGAGTGCAACGTATCGCACAGATGTATCAACACCAGTTGATTCTGCCATGTCAAATAGAGTTCCTAGTGACAAGAAAGGAATGTTTCACTCCACACTGTTTAATAATAACAATGATGTACCTACACATGGTAAAGGTAAACTTTCTTTCTCTCCAAAAATTAAGAGAATATACATAGTTCATCTAGCCTCGGCGTTGAGTGAATTAATAACCTGACGTAACTACGTCTTCCTATAGTCGTTATCGTTATGAAAGTTCAAAGGAGACCATCATTAACGTCACAACGGCGCCCAATAACTGAAATGGAGAAGCACGATGCCATGGAGAGGGCGATGAAATTCAAATCCACGAGACCCTTCACCATCAAGACAATGAAGCACTGTCAAGTTTATGACACATACTTCATGGTAATGGCTTATGTTCATATGTACAAAAATATCAAATACTATAATTTTTTCCTCTCTTTTCTCGTCGACAAGATTCTTCTTGCCTCATTCGTACCTACATAGGCCTGATATGAATCTTGCTTGCAGATCATCCCATACGATTTCGTTCAGCCTGCCGAGTCATAGCAGGATGATGACGTTGCGGGACCCACAGGGCAAGCCATGGGAGGTTAGCTACGAGTACTCTAAGGAGCATCCCGCCGCTGCTTTTAGCGCTGGGTGGGGCGCGCTTGCCATGGGAAACAACCTAGAAGAGTTGGACGTGTGCATCTTTGAGATCCTGGATGCCAAGTACAACATCAAGGTGCACATCTATAGGGTCGTACAGGTGATCACTCCCTGCATCATCTCGGGTGGAACCTCATCTGTCGATTGATCGATTACGCATGGCAAATAAAGTACTCCATCTGTTCCAAAATATGAGAAATTTTGAGAGTTCAACTTAAACTCCCAAAACGTAGGAACAAAGGGAGTATTATTCCATAACCTAGCTCTCTGATTAGCTCGCGAAGTCACAATCAATTCATAGACGATTTTATTGGTTCTCATGTCAACATTAAACATGTCAGCTTGATATTACCGTGTGATGTGTGTGCTTGGATGGGTAGACTTGTTCAATTCAATGGTTGTTACAGACAAGAATGTATTGCGGTTATTTTTTTTGAGAGTTTTTGCATTCAAATCACGAAATAATACAAAGTAGTTGACCCTTACAAGCACACCGTAACACAATCACAAATGACCATGAACACCTAGAACACCCTAAGACAACCATAACACATGAAGATCTCCGAAGCCCTGTGTCATCATCCATGAACCTTGCGAGGAGACCCCGGCAGCAGAAAAATCTGCAACCAGACGCAAGCAGGTCATCGTCTTCGACCACGGTACAATTGCCGCCACGCTGCTTCCCCTTTTCTTCGCACCAGCGCCGAGAGGGCATGGACACCAATCCAACACACCTGCAACAGCCGTCGCCATCTTTGGCTTTGAGTACCGCGAAAAGTGTCCCTTCCAGAAGGAAGGGAACTAGGATCCGGTTCCGGCACCACGGCCGGGCCATCCGCCCGGGCAAAGCAGGATCTCTCTCCAGCAGCAGCGCAGAGGAAGAAGGAGAACAGCAGCAGCAAATCATACCGACGAGGAGGAAGAGGAATCTTCGTCTCCACGCATCCATCGCCCATCTGAGGACCCAAACGGCCAGTGCCGATTGACCTCCAGACACCATAGCCCGCGACCTCGACGAGATCCGGGGATCCCCCACCCCGCTGGCTCCTAGGCGAAGGCAAAAGCCCCGCCTGGCCGCGAACGGAGCCCGGGAGATTTATTCCGACGCGACACCACCGCGACAGCCTCGGTAGCGTCTCCCTCAACCCTAACACTACCGCGAACCCACCTAACGCACAGACCCGAGGTTCCCCCTACCTCCCGCCGCCGGAGCGGCAGGCGGAGAGAGAGGGAACCGCCGGCGACGCTGGCGGTATGCAAGGGAGCCGCAGTCGCCTCCTGGATCGCCTTGTTCCCGATCCGTATTTCCAGGAGAGACCGAACCGGTACGATGTTTTCTACATAGTGCTATTGCGGTTATTGGTTTGGTGAATTATATTGGTGACTGTTTTAATGAATTGGCTTGCATGCTTATTGGTTTATGTCGTGCAAGCAAGTTTTTTTTACGTCTAGTTTGTGTGGATAGAAAACATTATTTATAATGCAAAAATAGTGGGCCCTCGAGTAAGTTGCACGCTAAATTCCATGCATGTTCAAATTTAATTTCTTCCCCTATGCCAAAAAGCAATATTCAGAGTGACGGTACGAATCTTGACTCACGTAGTCCATATAAAAATGCATATAAGTCGATCGCTCATTTCGATCGTGACATAGCTGATAGCTTCAATGTCAACTCCTGACATCAATCTCTAGGTAAGATTTGGTTTCCCTTTACGTGTGAGGCGTTAGACATCTCATCGGCTAACAGCTAGCCTCGACACCAAGATTATTCGTACTACTCTATGGAAGATAAACACAGTACCTATGACGGTTGCACTCGTAAAACACATTCTCCATGTTCACGTTGAAACACATTTTGCCAGTAGCGCACATCCATCCATCGCACTCATCGATTATTCATACCTTCTTCACAGCCTTTTCCTCAATTTTTTTTATTCATACCTTCTTTACACCACTCTCAACATCCCCCACCCCCCCAAAAAACACACGGCGTAGTTGTATTAGGATCAGCGTATAAAAATATTATAGATAGTCCCTCCGTTTACAATTAGCTTGCGTTCTGAGTATAGTCAAAGTTAATTTTTATTAAGTTTGATCAAGTTTAAAGGAAAAATATTTCAAACTTTAATGTCATTTAATTGTTTTTGTTAGATCAATGTGTCACATCAGGCCTCTATCCGTGTACTGGCTCTTAGCATGTTATCATATGATATACAAATCCTCACTAGACAACTACCACGATGCATTGTCTTTGAAGTATTCTACCTGAGAAACTTAAATCCCGAGAATTTGAATCTATTGCGAAATGTTCATGCAAAAAAAAAAATTGACCTTACAAGTCCATCCAGAAAACCTTTGAACCTTGGTTTCGCTGATGTGGACGAGCACACACTTTGTCGGCATGTGCATAATTAACTTGTCCTTTGCTTTGCAGACTTTCACTTTCAAAAATGAAACAACTGTATAATCCTTGGACATTTGTGATGCACATGGATAAATATACATATTTCAAAGTTTGTTAAAGGAAGTGGGTGCTAAATTTGGATCTAAACAAAACTGATTATCAAAGGAAAGCATTACTCCACATAGTAGTGACGTGCTCTTCATACCTTCACCTTGCTCCGTTCGGATGTTCGCATTGGGAGCTCCATATTGATATTGGGTTGAATATCAATATCATGAGATATTGATATTGAGTTTGAATGTCAATATTTTTGTTTGGATGTGTTAGATATTCAGACCCAGACAAGATATTGAGTTTGAATATCAAATGTTGTTTGGATGTTATAAAAGCAGTTTTTCGAGACATTGATCATTGTACTGTCATATTCATGACAAAATGTGCAAAACAACCACATATTATGGTACAAACAACACGATTGTACAAAATATTCAAAGCATAATTCATCATAAATTTCTGAAATTCCAAATGAATGTCTAAAATCAGAGGACTAAATACATAACGATTGTACATGTAAGAAATTCCAAGAAATTTTGATTGTACATGAGTAATGAGCACCTAACCGACTACCATTATACATCCAAGCAATTCGAACTGAATCTGTACATCAACGAGTCTGTACATCAACCGGCGGCAGCCCGCCCCTCCCTCTCCTCCAGCGACGGCACGGCCCCGCGGCTTCTCCTCCTCCAGGCGCCCACCTCCAGCCCCCTCTCGCCCTCCCTCTCCACCCTCGCCGTCACGCTCACCCCCGCCGCCCACGCGCTCGCCGCCGACCTTGCCGCCCTGCGCGGCGGGGCCGACCTCGCGCCCGCTCTCGCCGCCAAGATCCACTGCCTCCTCCTCATGACCCCGCGGCGCAGCCTCCTGGTGTCCAAGATCGTCCACATCGCCCCCGACCTCGGCCTCGCCATGGACTTCCGCGCCACGCTCTGCCCCCGCCACCCGGACTTCTTCGCCTTCGCGCACACCTCCCACGGACACGCGCTCCAGCTGGTCGACCCGCCGCCACCACCCCTCGCACAGCTCCCGCCGCCGCTCCGCCCCGCCGCCCAGACCGACCGTCTCATCGACCGGCCGCGGAGGTTCCCGCACCTCCCGCTCCGCCGTGGGCTCAACCTCCGCCGCGCGCACCGGGAGAAGGCGGCCTGGATCACCGGAGAAGGGGGCGACGGCGGTGGCTTCCCTGTGCATCGCCTCTCTTTCACGGGAGGAGGAGACGAGCCAGAGATAGAAGGGGAAGGAGCGAGGAGAAGAAAGAAAACGTTTCGGCCTGCGAATATCTAGCAATGTCGAGCTCTTACCCTCTATATTCGGGAACAGGCTGCGTAGGCTAAAATGGTGGTGCTCAATATTCGGACCGAATGTCTAGGCTGAATATCGAGAACATCCAAACACCTGATATTTGTGATATTCAGGCCTGGAGAATATCAATATCCAATATCAGGTCCGAATACGAACATCCGAAAGGGGCATTTGTGGCGCCCCGATCCGACTAGTATACAGTGATGCTGCGTGTCACCGGTTAAGCGATACAAGCGGAGGTTACGGGTTTACCAATCCCCGGCCAAAACCTTTGGCAGGCGTTGCTGGGCACACCGCTCCCAACAACACAACACCCCGATTGATGCCTTAACACGGGCGCAACCCTCAAGGCATAATAGTAAGATCAAGACTTGTGGAACAACTGGCACATCACAGACTCTACGACACAAATCATTATAGTTCAACTCTTATAATAGAGAAAGATAGCAAATATTACAACCAGAGGTCACAGACCCAACAGTACATCAAGCGGAAGCGAAAATAAGTTGTTCTAAACAACACGATCCAAATTATGGCCTAATAGGCCTATAGATAAACATTCCAGCGCCAGCTGTTCCGGGATGTCCCAAGCTGCCACCTGGGAACCCCAGACTACTCGTCGACGTCCACAAAGAACCCACCTTCGAGGTCGGTGAAGTCCTCCTCTGAAAATAAGCAAACGACGTTGAGTTCGACGAACTCGCAAGATTATATAGAGCATTAGCTCGATGAGGCTTTCAAAGTTATATGGCTGTTTTGCATAAAGCTGATTTATTTATGAAAAAAACATATCTCAAAGGCATCGACTAATCAGAATATTTTCAAAAGAGGTAAGAAGTAAACTCTTTTCTTCTGATCATCTTCATCAACAACCACCATCAATCACTTCACCTGTCTACAAGGCACCTCCCCGAATCACCCTCGAGGAAGTCAACCTTGCATTCCTGGTAGTACCTCTAGTACTCAGTTTTAATCATTCCTGTTCAAGTTATTCTATGATCCTACCTTCACTTCCCAAGTCGTCCATAACCGCGGACACGGCTTTTCGAAAAGATTTACCCTGCAGGGGTGTACAAATGTTTGCCACGCGTACCGTCCGGCCCATTACCTGCGCATTAGCTCTCTTCCTTGGAAAGCCGGCTGGGTGGGAGCGGTGTCGACTTCTCCCTCGTTAAGGACTTTCCAGGATCATCAGTGGCGGTAGGACTGCCAGGCTCACATCACCCCGCCCCACGGCCACTCATTTTCCTAACACTACCATCCTCATCTCAGTTCATACCACCATCATCACGCACGCGCAAATGAAAGCCCGAACTAGAGGACCCTGGCTAGCCCCGCTCGAGCTATTTAGTCTATGAGGGTTCCTGCAATTGCATAGGCCTCACGCATGGTTGCACGCTCAGTCTTGGTTCAAGAGGTAAAGAACTCACACTTAGGCGACGAGAACGAGACAACCCACCACATTCCATGTGGCCTCTCATCCCCGCCTTTAAACATGTTATTATAGTCACCACCATTTTCCACCATCATCCGAACATTCCACCACAGTTCCAACAATAGCATATCCACCAGACGACTAAGCATTTCACTAAGCATGGCTAAGCATAAACATAGCGGATATAATTAACTCAGGCCAACACAACAATCCTATGGATATTAGGAGGGAAACAGGTAATGGCATCGGAAAACATAATGCATCTAATAGGATACTCTAATCCAACCAAATTGACCTTTGGAATCGCATGCAATATTATAGTGGAGAAAATATCTGCGGAAAACATAGGAGGAGACATGCTCAGAGGGGGGATTACGCTTGCCTTGTTCAACGGGCTGGTAATACGGGTCGTCGGGGTATTGTGGAGAAACCCCGATTGCTTGATCTATCGATGCATAAGAACACCGGAAAGAACACAATCAAATATCACTCAAGCAAACCAAATGCAATGCACATACACATGATGACATGACAAGTTTGATGCACTGAAATTATTATACCAAATGTATCAATTTAAATGGGGTGCAAAATAATTAAATTGACAAGGGAGAAGAAAGTCCCATATTTGTTTTTAATGCTTTCCTGTGCTATGAATTCATGTAAATATGCATGTAAATGATGCTACTGATTAGGTATTGATTTGCTGAACATTTATATCCATTCAACATCATATTTGGAATTCTTTTGAATTAAATATGAATTTCCAGAGTGGCATTTCAGTACTGCCATTTTTAGTGTTTTCAACATACAGAGGGTTTAAATTGCTCAATTAAGTCCAAATAAAATATGGATGTGTAAAGGTTGTCAAGACCAATTTTTAGACCCTTGTTTGCTCAATTTGGAATTACAGAGCTCAAGTTATGAATTTTCAAAGTTTGCTCTTTATTCTGCAATTTCTGTAATTCATTTAAAGAGGCAATTTATTTTGAGCTAACATGTGTCAAAATGACAGAAACATGTCGAGCACACTTTCCTGAACATGTGGAAATTTGAATCATCCAAATTGGAGCATTTTTCGATTTGTTATTGATTTTAGAATTTAACATTTGAACTGCACTTCTGTTTTCTTCCTTTTCTTTAAAACAGAGAGAAATGCCGAAACGTTTTTCACCGCGTGGCTGGCTAGCCACAGCCACTGACTGGTGGGCCAGCGGCCACGCTGGCAGCCACGCAAGCGCGCGGGCCCAGCGGCCGGTTTGACTGGAGCGCGGCGTCGCAGACGCGCGCGACGGTGATCGCCGGCGGTGTCGAGCACGGACCCGGCGAACTACGGCACGAGGGGAAGAACTACGCGCGGCTACGGACTCGCACGGGCACGGGGAACACGAGTACGGCGGCGCCGCTAGCTAATGGTCGCCGGAGCGACGGAAACATCCGCGACTTGCGGCGGCCGGCGGCGGTTTAACGGTGAATCGACGAACGACGGCGAGAGAGGGAGGGAGAAGATGTCCCCGAGGACGGCATGCTCACCCTAGACGCGTGGGAACCACCGGCGTGGACGGAGGAGGTCGAGGTTGGCGGCAATGGAGCGGCGGAGCTTCGGCCGGCGAGGAAGGAGACAAGCTCGGATGCGTCGATCCCGGGCTCCCCTCTTCGATTCCTTCGACCAGGAGGGAGAGGACGACGCGGCGGAGAAGGTGGCGGTCTTCGATCTGCTCGGGGAGCTCCCGAACGTCGGCGATGCGCGGCGGCAGCTAGCTAGGGTTCGGCCATGGCGCGCGGAGGAGAGGGAGAGGGAGGGCAGAGGAGCGGTGTCGAGCAGAGGGCACGGGGGGCCTGGGGCTCCTTTAAGCGCGAGGAGGCGCGGGGAGGGGGGCCCCGGCATCGCCGTGTCGCCATGGCGCGCGGCGGGTGCGGCTCGGCCGCGCGCGCGGTCGCTACAGGAGGAAGATGACCAGTTTGCGAAAACCCCCTCGGCTGCATTTTTTTATTTGCAAAGAAGCCCTTTTCTGTTTATTTTAAATCCAGTAGCTTTTCCACCATTTAAATGAGGCACTTAAACAATTTATAAAAATTTGAAAAATCATGTAGCCTCCCAATATCATTTAGAAGCACCACAAAAATTGGTTTGGCAAAATAAAAAGTTTTGCCACACTTTTGTTCATAGGGTTTGTGTATGGCATTTTTGGTAAAACTAAAATGAATTTACTTTTGAATTTTAAAACCAGTGCAAAGTATTAAATCTTAACCCTTGGAACTTCCTTGACAAATATGATTTGCATTTGTATTTGGGTTTGCCAAAGCAAGCACATTTGGACTTGCAAGGATTGAATTTAATTGGTGCCACTATTTCCATTTGTTTCAATTTGTTTTCATCACTTGATTTCAACTTGACACTGAAACAATGGATGCCATGATGCATGAATAAGAAGCAAAAGTGAAAATTTTACTCTGGTTCAGTTTCTCAAACTTTGGGCTGTTACAATTCTACCCCCTTACAGGAATCTCGTCCCGAGATTCTAAGGTTGCGGAAGGAAGTCGGGATACTCCTCACGAAGACTAGACTCCCTTTCCCAGGTTGCTTCATCTTCGGAATGATGAGACCACTGAATTTTGAGGAACTTGGTGGTCTTGTTTCGAGTCTTCCTTTCTGCTTCATCCAGGATACGGACAGGATGCTCGCGGTAAGTGAGGTCTGCCTGGATATCCAGCTCCTCATGATTGACTCCATGGATAGGATCCTTGAAACAACGGCGAAGTTGGGATACATGAAACACATCATGCACATCGGGGAAGTTAGCTGGTAACTCTAATTATAAGAAAGATCTCCCCGCTTGGCCAACAGTGAAAGGGCCAACGTAGCGAGGGGCCAATTTTCCCTTAATTCCGAAGCGGCGAACGCCTCGAGGGGAGAGACACGGAGGTAAGCTTTATCACCAATTTCATAGTGAACCTCCTGATGATGCTTGTCATAATAACTCTTCTGCCTAGACTGGGCAATCTTCAAATTCTCTCGTATGATTCTAACTTTCTCCTCAGCTTCATTGATAATATCCGGACCAAAGAGTGCCCTCTCTCCGGTCTCGGACCAATTCAGCGGAGTTCGGCATTTTCTTCCATACAGAACCTCGAATGGGGCCATACCCAGACTGGCTTGATAGCTGTTGTTATAGGAGAACTCCGCGAAGGGAAGATACTTCTCCCAATCTTTGCCAAAGGAGATTACACATGCCCTGAGCATGTCTTCCAGAACTTGGTTCACTCTTTCAGTCTGACCATCAGTTTGAGGATGGAAAGCGGTGCTGAAGTTGAGACGGTTCCCATGGCTTTTGGAAACTAGTCCAAACTGGAGGTGAATAGGCTTCCACGATCAGAATTATCTTCTTGGGAACGCCGTGAGGACGACGATACGAGAAGCATACAGATCTGCCAACTTGGCAGCTGTAATGTCAACACGAACGGGGAGGAAGTGAGCCACTTTTGATAGGCGATCAATGATGACCCAGATGGCATCGTTTCCCTTTGGAGACTTCGGCAGGCCAGTGATGAAGTCCATACCAATTTCATCCCATTTCCACTCAGGGACTGCAATAGGGCGAAGAGTGCCGGGAGGCCTTTGATGTTCAGCCTTTACCCGTCGACAGTGTCGCATTCAGCAACATACTTGGCAATTTCCCGTTTCATCCGAGTCCACCAGAACTGTGGTCGAAGGTCTTGGTACATTTTGGTACTACCGGGATGAATAGAGAGAGGAGATTCATGAGCTTCTTGGAGGATCAACTCCCTCAATTTTCGTTTCTTTGGCACCACCAAGCGGTCACCAAAATAAACAACTCCGGACTCATTGACAGAAAAACATTTGGCCTTCCCGCTAGCAATGTTCTCCTTGATTTTTCGAATACCCTTGTCACGAGTTTGAGCATCCTTAATCTGGTCTACAAGAGTAGATTTGATCTCCAGATTTGCTAGATAGCCAGAGGGAACCATTTCTAAGTTCAAACGGGAGAACTCTTCATGAAGGGCAGGTTGGGCATTTTCAATCATCAGATTGTTGCAATAGGACTTCCGACTTAGCGCGTCAGCCACGACGTTTGCTTTGCCGGGTTGATAGTTCAGACTCACATTATAGTCCGTGATTAACTCCAACCAACGCCTTTGCCTGAGATTTAAATCTGGCTGGGTGAAAAGGTATTTCAGACTCTTGTGATCCGAGAAGATCTCGCAACGGTTACCAAAAGGTATGGTCTCCATTGCTTCAAAGCATAGACCACCGCGGCAAGTTCTAGATCATGAGTTGGGTAGTTGAGCTCATGCGGCTTAAGTTGGCGAGAAGCATAGGCCACCACATGGCCATCTTGCATTAGCACACACCCAAACCTTGCAGAGAGGCGTCACAGAAGACGACGAAATCCTTGCTTGTGTCCGGCAGGACGAGCACAGGAGCGGAGGTGAGTTTGGCTTTCAGTGTTTGGAAACTCTCTTCAGCTTCGGCCGACCATACAAACTTTTTATCCTTCTTGAGAAGGTCAGTCAGAGCCTTGGCTATCTTGGAGAATCCTTCGATGAATCGGCGGTAGTAACCCGCTAATCCGAGAAAACTACGGATGTCCTTGACTGACATTGGGGTCAGCCAATCCAGAATAGCTTGAATCTTGTCCGGAACGACAGCCACACCATTAGCGGATATCACATGACCAAGGAAGACAAGGTTATCCAACCAAAACTCACACTTGGAGAACTTGGCATAGAGGCGGTGTTCTCGAAGTCGTGTCAGAACCAAACGAAGATGTTCGGCATGCTCTTCATCAGTTTTGGAATAAACGAGGATGTCATCGATGTAAATGACGACAAACTTGTCAGATAATCCATGAAGACAGAGTTCATGAGCCTCATGAAAGTAGCCGGAGCATTGGTGAGGCCAAAAGACATGACGGTATACTCATATGAGCCGTAACGAGTAACAAATGCCGTCTTTGGATATCCTCCTTTCTGATTTTTATCTGATGGTATCCTGACCTCAGATCCATCTTGGAGAATACGGTTGCACCAGCTAACTGATCCAACAGATCATTGATGCGAGGAATAGGATACTTGTTCTTGATTGTCACCGCATTCAACGGTCTATAGTCAGAGACTAGACGAGGCACGGTAGAATCCTCTTCTTGACAAAGAGTACCGGACAACCCCATGGTGAACTGCTAGGCTGGATGAAATCCTTCGCTAACAGCTGATCAATTTGCTCTTTCAACAGAGCCAACTCTTCCACCGGCATACGGTAGGGCTTCTTGGAAATTGGAGCAGTACCGGGAAGTAGATCTATGACAAACTCCACACTTCGGTCAGGAGGCATGCCAGGCAATTCTTCCGGGAACACATCCGGGAAGTCACACACCACGTGTATGTCCTGGATTTCAGGAGGAGATTCGCCTTCCATAAAGCAAAGGAGGATCTCAGGTGAGTTGGGTACGACGGCGGACGGAGGTATTGATGTTGCAGGCCAATACTCACAATGTCACCGGAAGGAGCGGTCACAGTAATGGTCTTTGCGGCACAGTCGAGATTAGCCTGATATTTGGTTAGCCAGTTCATGCCCAGTATGACATCAATGCCTTTGGACTTCAGGGCTACCAAGGCATAAGGAAAAGACAAGGAACCTATATTAATCTGGACCTCAGGAGTAACCCCATCGGTTTGCCATTTGGAGCCAGGAGTGGCAATCACCAAGGGATGGCTCATTTTCTCGAACGGTATGCAGTGGTCTTTTGCAAAAGCTATAGATATGAATGAATGCGATGCTCCAGAGTCAAACAAAACTGTAGCTGAATTGCCGTTGATTCGTAACTCACCCATAAGAACGCCGGTGTCTTCCTCAGCTTGTTCAGCAGAGACGTGGTTCAGGCGACCACGCACAGTAGGTCCAGCCTTGCCAGCTGGAGTGGCAGGGGCTCGTGCAGGTGTCCCCGTGATAGGTGCCTTCTGGGGGCACTCCCTGGAGTAGTGACCAGTCTGGCCACAGCTGAAGCAAGTGTTACCAGGTGGGATAGATAGCTGGGGGCGATACCCACTTCCGTTCGCCCCAGGTGTCGAAGTAGTGGGGCGCGGCGGTGGTGGCCTGTATCCGCGGCCCTCGGCATGAATGGAGCACGCGGCACAGCGCTGTAGGGAACGAAAACCCTGCGCTTCTTGTTCTCAGAACCCGAGGAACTCTGGCGGTCCCCTTGGGCTGGCCTCTTGGAAGACTCAAATTCCTTCCTTCCTTGCTCAAGAGTAAGAGCCTGGTTGAACAGCTCCTGGTAGTTCTGAAACTTGAAGGGCAGCAACTCATAGCGGAGCCTCGGCGCAAGCCCCTTGCGGAACAACTCTTGCTTGTCAGCATCATTGGTCACGTCCCGAGGGGCGTAACGAGAGAGATGGTTGAATTTGCACCCATAAGCTCGAAGATCCATATTACCCTGGTGCAAATCCAGGAACTCCCTCCTCTTCAGGTCCATTATTGGCTGAGGTATGTAGCCGCACGGAAGGCAGTGCGGAAATCCGCCCAAGTGAAAGCATGGCCGCGCGAACAGCGCCACATGACTCTCCCACCAACAGCCAGCCGCACCAGTCAGGAGGTAGGTGGCGAAGTTGACTTGCTCGGCCACTGGGACATGCAGCGCGCCGAACTGGCGCTCCAGAGCGCGAAGCCAGTCATCAGCGTCCAGGGCTCCTTAGCATCAGCAAAGGTGGGTGGCTGCGAGCGCAGGAACTCAGTGAGAGTGTTGCAGCCATTCCTCTGTGCATTCTGCTGCACCAACTGCTCAAGCAAGCGCTCATTGCGCCCACGGTTCTCCTCAATGGCCATCAAGACCTCAGCCATCGAGGGTGGTGGCGGCAGATCATCCTCATCATCATCGTGGTTACCGCGACCACCACGGCCTCCACGACCTCCTCGAGCCATTCTGGAGATTTGACAATGACACAGTTAGTATCTTTCTCCGAATAGTCGAACAATAGCATTAGCGTCTACACAAGTACACAGACTAGGGACGATAATGCTTTGCGAGAAGGAAGTCAACAAGATAGAACTTGGGTCAAAGATCAGCATCATGTGCTACTAGTGAGAGTTAAGAAATCACAACTTGACACACTCTAGTTGGCACAATCCGGGAACTTATGTTCAAGTCCTTGGGTTAGAACCCGAAGAAAGGATCAAATGATTGGATTCGGTAGAAACATCTGAGTTGATTTGGGATTACAACGCAGCGGGAGCAACGTGACACATAACACTAAAGGTCGAACCCAACCCCGTTTCTAATCATTTTGAAGTAACAGATGAGGAGTAAAACCTTTAAATCAAATGGGTAAGATTGCTCCGAGATTAGAGGGTAACCAGATAAGGAGTAAAAAGAATCCTAAGATGGTTTTCACAACTCATTTTTAGGTTAAAAATATTTTCACAAACACTAGACTCAACATCGACCAGTAGAAGGGTTTCCTACAGGCAGTACTGCTCTGATACCAACTTGTGGCGCCCCGACCCGACTGTATACAGTGATGCTGTGTGTCACCGGTTAAGCGATACAACGGAGGTTACGGGTTTACCAATCCCCGGCCAAAACCTTTGGCAGGCGTTGCTGGGTACACCTCCCAACAACGCAACACCCCGATTGATGCCTTAACACGGGCACAACCCTCAAGCATAATAGTAAGATCAAGACTTGTGGAACAACTGGCACATCACAGACTCTACGACACAAAGCATTATAGTTCAACTCTTATAATAGAGAAAGATAGCAAATATTACAACCAGAGGTCACAGACCCAACAGTACATCAAGCGGAAGCGAAATAAGTTGTTCTAAACAACAAGATCCAAATTATGGCCTAAGAGGCCTACAGATAAACATTCCAGCGCCAGCTGTTCCGGGATGTCCCAAGCTGCCACCTGGGAACCCCAGACTACTCGTCGACGTCCACAAAGAACCCACCTTCGAGGTCGGTGAAGTCCTCCTCTGAAAATAAGCAAACGACGTTGAGTTCGACGAACTCGCAAGATTATATAGAGCATTAGCTCGATGAGGCTTTCAAAGTTATATGGCTGTTTTGCATAAAGCTGATTTTATTTATGAAAAACATACTCAAAGGCATCGACTAATCAGAATATTTTCAAAAGAGGTAAGAAGTAAACTCTTTTCTTCTGATCATCTTCACAACAACCACCATCAATCACTTCACCTGTCTACAAGGCACCTCCCCGAATCACCCTCGAGGAAGTCAACCTTGCATTCTTGGTAGTACCTCTAGTACTCAGTTTTAATCATTCCGTTCAAGTTATTCTATGATCCTACCTTCACTTCCCAAGTCGTCCATAACCGCGGACACGGCTTTTCGAAAAGATTTACCCTGCAGGGGTGTACAATGTTTGCCACGCGTACCGTCCGGCCCATTACCTGCGCATTAGCTCTCTTCCTTGGAAAGCCGGCTGGGTGGGAGCGGTGTCGACTTCTCCCTCGTTAAGGACTTTCCAGGATCATCAGTGGCGGTAGGACTGCCAGGCTCACATCACCCCGCCCCACGGCCACTCATTTTCCTAACACACCATCCTCATCTCAGTTCATACCACCATCATCACGCACGCGCAAATGAAAGCCCGAACTAGAGGACCCTGGCTAGCCCCGCTCGAGCTATTTAGTCTATGAGGGTTCCTGCAATTGCATAGGCCTCACGCATGGTGCACGCTCAGTCTTGGTTCAAGAGGTAAAGAACTCACACTTAGG
The DNA here is from genome assembly GCA_947311845.1 of Poa pratensis. Taxonomy (NCBI): domain Eukaryota; kingdom Viridiplantae; phylum Streptophyta; class Magnoliopsida; order Poales; family Poaceae; genus Poa; species Poa pratensis. Next base: position 84,801,732 of record CAMZMU010000096.1, read on the forward strand.
CGACGAGAACGAGACAACCCACCACATTCCATGTGGCCTCTCATCCCCGCCTTTAAACATGTTATTATATGTCACCACCATTTTCCACCATCATCCGAACATTCCACCACAGTTCCAACAATAGCATATCCACCGGACGACTAAGCATTTCACTAAGCATGGCTAAGCATAAACATAGCGGATATAATTAACTCAGGCCAACACAACAATCCTATGGATATTAGGAGGGAAACAGGTAATGGCATCGGAAAACATAATGCATCTAATAGGATACTCTAATCCAACCAAATTGACATTTGGAATCGCATGCAATATTATAGTGGAGAAAATATCTGCGGAAAACATAGGAGGAGACATGCTCAGAGGGGGGATTACGCTTGCCTTGTTCAACGGGCTGGTAATACGGGTCGTCAGGGTATTGTGGAGAAACCCCGATTGCTTGATCTATCGATGCATAAGAACACCGGAAAGAACACAATCAAATATCACTCAAGCAAACCAAATGCAATGCACATACACATGATGACATGACAAGTTTGATGCACTGAAATTATTATACCAAATGTATCAATTTAAATGGGGTGCAAAATAATTAAATTGACAAGGGAGAAGAAAGTCCCATATTTGTTTTTAATGCTTTCCTGTGCTATGAATTCATGTAAATATGCATGTAAATGATGCTACTGATTAGGTATTGATTTGCTGAACATTTATAGCCATTCAACATCATTTTGGAATTCTTTTGAATTAAATATGAATTTCCAGAGTGGCATTTCAGTACTGCCATTTTTAGTGTTTTCAACATACAGAGGGTTTAAATTGCTCAATTAAGTCCAAATAAAATATGGATGTGTAAAGGTTGTCAAGACCAATTTTTAGACCCTTGTTTGCTCAATTTGGAATTACAGAGCTCAAGTTATGAATTTTCAAAGTTTGCTCTTTATTCTGCAATTTCTGTAATTCATTTAAAGAGGCAATTTATTTTGAGCTAACATGTGTCAAAATGACAGAAACATGTCGAGCACACTTTCCTGAACATGTGGAAATTTGAATCATCCAAATTGGAGCATTTTTCGATTTGTTATTGATTTTAGAATTTAACATTTGAACTGCACTTATGTTTTCTTCCTTTTCTTTAAAACAGAGAGAAATGCCGAAACGTTTTTCACCGCGTGGCTGGCTAGCCACAGCCACTGACTGGTGGGCCAGCGGCCACGCTGGCAGCCACGCAAGCGTGCGGGCCCAGCGGCCGGTTTGACTGGAGCGCGGCGTCGCAGACGCGCGCGACGGTGATCGCCGGCGGTGTCGAGCACGGACCCGGCGAACTACGGCACGAGGGGAAGAACTACGCGGGCTACGGACTCGCACGGGCACGGGGAACACGAGTACGGCGGCGCCGCTAGCTAATGGTCGCCGGGCGACGGAAACATCCGCGACTTGCGGCGGCCGGCGGCGGTTTAACGGTGAATCGACGAACGACGGCGAGAGAGGGAGGGAGAAGATGTCCCCGAGGACGGCATGCTCACCCTAGACGCGTGGGAACCACCGGCGTGGACGGAGGAGGTCGAGGTTGGCGGCAATGGAGCGGCGGAGCTTCGGCCGGCGAGGAAGGAGACAAGCTCGGATGCGTCGATCCCGGGCTCCCCTCTTCGATTCCTTCGATCAGGAGGGAGAGGACGACGCGGCGGAGAAGGTGGCGGTCTTCAATCTGCTCGGGGAGCTCCCGAACGTCGGCGATGCGCGGCGGCAGCTAGCTAGGGTTCGGCCATGGCGCGCGGAGGAGAGGGGAGAGGGAGGGCAGAGGAGCGGTGTCGAGCAGAGGGCACGGGGGGCCTGGGGGCTCTTCTAAGCGCGAGGAGGCGCAGGGAGGGGGGCCCCGGCATCGCCGTGTCGCCATGGCGCGCGGCGGGTGCGGCTCGGCCGCGCCGCGCGGTCGCTACAGGAGGAAGATGACCAGTTTGCGAAAACCCCCTCGGCTGCATTTTTTTATTTGCAAAGAAGCCCTTTTCTGTTTATTTTAAAAATCCAGTAGCTTTTCCACCATTTAAATGAGGCACTTAATCAATTTATAAAAATTTGGGAAAAATCATGTAGCCTCCCAATACCATTTAGAAGCACCACAAAAATTTGGTTTGGCAAAATAAAAAGTTTTGCCACCCTTTTGTTCATAGGGTTTGTGTATGGCATTTTAGGTAAAACTAAAATGAATTTACTTTTGAATTTTTGAACCAGTGCAAAGTGTTAAATCCTTAACCCTTGGAACTTCCTTGACAAATATGATTTGCATTTGTATTTGGGTTTGCCAAAGCAAGCACATTTGGACTTGCAAGGATTGAATTTAATTGGTGCCACTATTTCCATTTGTTTCAATTTGTTTTCATCACTTGATTTCAACTTGACACTGAGACAATGGATGCCATGATGCATGAATAAGAAGCAAAAGTGAAAATTTTACTCTGGGCTTCAGTTTCTCAAACTTTGGGCTGTTACAGCATTAGAGTTTTATAACTTTGTAAGACGCCTTTGCAATTTGCATGACATGTAAGCTTGCTCTTTTTTTTTTTTTGACTTTGTAAGACGCCTTTGCAATTTGCATGACATGTAAGCTTGCTTTTTTTTTTTGCGAAACAAAGTACATACGAAGACGCTCACAACCATGCGCGTACACTCACTCCTATAAACGCACACACGTACATCCCTACCCACATGAGCATTTTTGAAAGACTGAGCTGACAAATCGTGTGTTGAGATTGACGAAATCAGCACAGACAAGTGTGATGAGCGTGAGCACATACCTTTCTTTCACCCTTCAGATTGGCTTAAAACAGAAAGAAATCAACCATGTTTTGATTCAAGATAAAATATACACGAAATATATACGTGTCAACGAGTAGTTTCCATTCCCATGACCCGTTTCAAGTTTCGTCGACGCTAACTTTTAATTTTGGACCAAAATTCGTACCACTTTTCGACGAATTTTATCAAATTCGCCGTACTCGGTCGACCGTTTGAAGTTATATTTCACGAGAAGATGTATATCGTTGTTCCCCACAACTTTTATGTTGTAACTTTTTTTGTTTCAAACGGTCCCGACGAATTTGACAAAATTTATCACAAAATAGTGCGGACTTGATCCAAAATTAAGAAGTTAAAGTTGATAAAACTTGAAACCGATTACGAGAATGGAGCCTAGTCGTCAACGCACATATATTCCGTGTATATTTTATCTCGAATTGAAACATGTTTGAGCTCCTTTCATTTTAACCTAAGCTGCTAAAGGTGAATATAAGTGTACATGTTTATCAGCCAGAGCAACGTCGAAACATGTGGTTTTGGCCCGATAAAGGCCGAAAGGAGGGTTTCGGCACGAGTAAGGCCGACGGAGTAATATTTTTTACTAGTTGAATGCCCGTGCGTTGCAACGGGCCATAAAAAAATCTTGCCATATATGTGATACACATGAAATTTCACGTGCATACAAGAGATAAACATATAGTATTTTTGAACAATAAAATTATATTTTGCTTAAAATGCAATTTGATTAAAAAAATATAAGTTCATATACAACACCAACCAAATAATTATCGCTTGTTGACTAAGATTCCAATTTCCTTGTATCATGTAGACGGTTCCGTCAAATTAGCCAATTGTACCAGAAACACATGCAGTGTGATTGTCTACACAACCTACATTAGTTGAATGCCCGTGCGTTGGTATAGGCTATTTTGTATTGTCATAACGCGTATGTAAATATCAAATACACATTCATGTCACAAAAAAGATTCACATATTGCTATGTGTCGAAATCTTAATTTGAATAATTAAATGTCACTCGTTCGAAAGCAAACTCGTGTCTTGATCCATATTTAGTGTCTTTCCTTCCCCGCCGTGGGCCTCCCATCCTCTGCTCCGACAACCACCCGGCGGCTGCCATGGCCTCCCAGGTGTGCGCCCATGAACTCTCCGACCCGACGAGCAGGCCGTGGACTCCTGCCGAGCTGCTGCCGGCGACAAGGGTGCGAGACAGATCAATAATATGCAACGTGCCGCAGGGAGAGGGCGGAGGAGTCCATCTGCGTGTTGCTACGCCGTCTGAGTGTAGACTCCATCTCCTCGTCGCCGTCCGGAAGCCGGCTTGACAGTGCCGTTTGGCTGCAGTTTTGATTGCTTATGCAGCGACAAGCATGTGGCCGCCTCCCAACTCAATCATCCACGTTCTGTGATTTGAACGTGGTGAGCAAACTGGGAAACCAAGCTAGATCTTCCACGTATCCATAACAGCTCCTGTCAGTTGCTCTTTTTGCTGCCAGTGCATAGATTTGGGCTACATATTGTTTTACATGTTGGTGCACAGTAGAAGTTGTGGGCTGTACCGCTCGTGCTAGCCAAACCAGCTGAAAGGAGCCAAGCAAGCTGAGTCGAATCGACGCTGACCAAATCGCAGCTTGCCACCATCGAGCACCGCATGAAGCAGGGCCAAGGGAAAGATAATTTCCTTTCCCAAATCGCATCATCTCCTCGTCCAGCGCCGGCCTGAATCTTCCTCCGCCGTCTCCCTTCCCATCCCGTCCACGGCCACCATTCCCTTGCTGGTAGTCGGCACCTCCCTTCTGTCTCCGGCTGTTGCTTGCCCTTCGATCTCACCTCTGCAGTCTCTGCCTTCGTGTACCTGCCTCCCGGCGCCGTACAAGCGAGTTCGGTTCCACAACGAGCAGAGGATAAGGCTACCTCACGACACACCGGCCAGACCTAGAAGTAAGCCACGCTGGGATCAAATTGAGCCCGGGGACGAGACGGGGGCGGTGGACCGCGGCCAGGGGAGGCGAATATGGCGGCGGGACGCAGCCTTCGCGTCGCCGGCGGCGCTCGCCGGTGGAGCGGGACGGTGGGGAGGGGATTTGTCGATGGAAAGAATCGATGGCATGTTGCCTTTCTAATAGGAATCGTTATTTTGACTTGGCGGTGGCAGTACCGTTATATCTCAGAAAACGCAGGGGCAGAATCGGAACTTCAAAAAACATACCATCACCTGAAGACATATTATATAGTAGAGAAAATTGATTTAATTTGTATATTAGTCTTCAAATTTGTATTTTAAAAATAACATTTTTTTATTTTAAATCCGCAACCACGTCTCTCTCGCAAGTCTCGCACAGTCGCAGGTCGTCGACTGGACCTTAACGATCCGATCAAGTGAAGAGGAGCTGTAGATCTCGATTCCACCGGCGTTCCTCCCCCTTCCCGTGGGCTGTGGTGCAGTAAGCCGCCTTCCTTGTAGAAGATGCAGAGCGCGACGCGGCTGACGCTGCTGCTGTGCGCGGCGTGGGCGGCCGCGCTCCTCTACGGTGAGATGGGCGCCTACTGGGCCTCCCACCTCTCCTGCTCGTGGCCATCCGCACCCTCTTCCATCCCATCCCTGGTCAGTACGAGACGCTGTCGATTCGTTCTGGATTGAGAGTTTCTTTTCTGAGAAAGTCTGGATGGTGGATTTGGGACGGCTTCTGGCTGGTTAGGGTTTTAGCTGCGGTGTGCATTATTACTACTGAATAATTCGTAAAGCACCCATCTCGTCCTGGCGAATAAAGGTTGATAATTCGACCACCGTTTTGTTAGCTACCATGCCTGAATTTTGGTGCAATAGCGCGATTTGGTCATGAAGAATAGCAAATCGAGCTACAGTTCAGCACTGGACATTTCATTTCTACTGCATTCAAACTGCGCTGCTTATTATCACACACCAGCCCCTGTTTGTAGCTTTGCATTGGTATTTCTAGCATTTACTATATCTTATTGTCATATTCCACTTGATGTGCAGGATAACCATGTGAAGATTGCCGTCATTGCTGATCCACAGGTCAGCTTCGCTGCTAGTTCATGTAATTGTGCCAATAAACCCACAGTAGGACATAGTATAAGATATATTTTCAGATATATGTTGCTTCCTTCTGAAAGGTTTTCCCTTGCAGCTTATGGACAGCACCTCGCTTGGTCTACCAGCTAGCTCAGTTGCGCTGCAAGCCGTTGAGTTCTTCACAGATTTGAACATGAGAAGGTCCTTCCAGTCTGTGATATTGCCGTTCAAGCCTGATGTGATCTTATTTCTCGGTGACCACTTTGATGGGGGCCCATATTTGTCCGATGAAGAGTAAGGCACGGATGCTGAATTCTTTTTCACCTTTTAATTGATGCACGAAGTTCACTTCTCAACATTCCATCTGATTCGAGTTGGTAGTTCGGTACCATGTTGATTAGAAACTCATTGTTTATTTGTATGAGCTTTAAAGGATGACGTTTTATATAAGTGACGTGACTGGAATATGCAATGACAAATATCAAAATTACAGCATTTCCTTACATGAATGTCTATTGGACACATGTTGCCTCTCCTTAGCTATTACATTTGCTGTTTATTGTAAAAAATCAACTATCTAGTAAAGATGTATATATATATATGTATTCCTAGATTTCCAGTGGTTTTAGATATGCAATGCGTAACTAGTTGTTATGCTCTATTTCTAAAATTTGACGACAATACATCTCCTCTCAAGTGTCCCTATTGCTTCTTCCCATCAATGAATAACCAATTTTTACTGAGAAAACGCAAAGTTTTGCGTCTCGATGCATTATAGAAAAGGAAGGTTATATGTACAAATTCTGGGACCGGACCAACACCACACCGTTGTGTTAACCCCTTTACCTTTGTTGTTGCCATTGTTGTTTAATTGTTATATCATATTTCCCCTCAAAATTATCAAAAGGTTCTATGTTCCATTATCTTCCTTTTCTAACTGATGTTAAAAACTTTCAGGTGGCAGGAATCTTTGTTTCGGTTTAAGCATATATTCAGCATGACTGAACAAAGAACAAATCCACATGTCCCAATCTACTATCTTTCAGGAAATCATGATATTGGCTACTCAGCATTGCATTCAGTTTATCCTAAGGTGATTGACTATGATTTCCTCTTTTTTGCCCTTTCTCGTGACTTCCATTTGTGTATTTACATCTTTCTCAAATCTTAAGTTGTTGTTCCCTTCACAAAAAACTGTTGGCTAGGATGAGCTTCTTGCCATCACAAAAAACTGTTGGCTATTCATTTTTGTCCTCTCTGCCCTTCATGTCTTTACTGTAGTTAATCAAAGGCGATTTCTCGCCATTTTAACTTTCAATTATTTCTCAAATTTAGATTCACTGACCACGTCTCTGACTGAAATTAAATAGAAAAACTGATTTTGTATGCATTTCTTCTGGTGTAAAGTTATTGAGTAGCTTGATGAGCTTCAAAAATACTCAAATCTTTGACAGTGTTGTCCCTAGCCTCGGGACTTGGTTCATCTCTTAAAAAAGAAGTTTATTTGATCTTTTAGATTTAAGGAGTCTATGAGTTCTCTTTGAACCTTCGGTTGGTTCTTTTTCATAACCTTTAATTGGCCTAGATTGCTGGCATGTAAATAGTTATATGTACAGTCCCGGTCTCTGTCTCTTGTAAATATTGTTTCTCTATTGATCTAAAATTTAATGATGGGCTCCAGTTTTCCTCAAAATATTATGCAATAATATTTCTGTAACTGCAAAGAAGACATGAGAACTCAAATTGTGGACAGACTACAACCTATAAGCTCGCTATCTTTTCTTGTAGGTTATCAGTCGTTATGAAAAAGAATTTGGACCAAGAAACTTCCATTTTTTGTCTGGGAAGGTGGACTTTGTTGCTGTTGATGCTCAAACTCTTGATGGTATGTTACTATGCCTCCAAAGTTTTGTATAGCTTGTGCTACAATGAACTACACTACAAATGAAATCCTACATTAGCAGTGCATTATAGAATCCAGATTGTGGTTTATGAGTAAGATTAAATTGGTTTGCAGTTTCTTTTGATGCTTCTGCTTTGTATAGCTAAAGAATTGTTAACATCTGTTTAGGAGGAGCTAAACAAAGCAAAGAAAGATCCTCTACTTGGGAGTTCATTAAAACACTGTCATCTGGTATGACACTGAGTACATAATTATGCATAGTGTTACAGTTACTATCCGATTTACTAGTTTTACTTCTTTTTTAAGGTAATGAGTCAAATCCAAAAGTTCTTTTAACACACATTCCCCTGTACCGCCCTGACAATACTCCGTGTGGCCCACATCGTTCTTCACCTGTTATAAATCAGGTATGCTCTCGAAGTATTTTTCCTCTGCTATTTTCAAATAAGGAGTTCCTGTAACTTTCTTATGATTCTTGTTCGTATATTATGAAGATAATACTGTTTCATATGTAGCACACTTTTGTCCACTGATTTATTCTGCAAATTGCAACCTGTTTGTGTTTGCCTTTGTGCAAGCAATTCGACTAACAACATATTTATCTAGCTGATTGGTTTTATATGCTTTCATTCCAGAGGATATATAGTGCTGCTAACGATCAAGGAATCAAGTATGTCCTTCCTCGAGTATTGCTGTTTTCCTGCTTTTTACTAAAGTAGCTTGTCAATATTGAATATTGTGATCATCGGACTGATAAACTTAGGATCATTGAACTCTCTTTATTCTTGTATATGTCACTGAACTCTCTCAAGCAATAGTTTGTTTTGAGAGCTACTTGTGATATTCTTCTTGGTACAAGAATTGCTAATGTTATTAGCTGTGCTGTACCCAAAATTATCTCAAATTTTCTTGGTTGAATGTTACCCTATGCGTTCTCCTGAAACTTACTTTTAGTCAAATCAGTTCAAATCATTGCTGCCTATTAGAACTTTCTCCACATATTAACATAGAGCAAAGATATAACAGTTAACATAAGATTTTTTAATGCAGGTATCAGAATTATCTAAGCAAAGAGACTTCTGATCTTTTGCTGAAGTTGCTGAAGCCGGTAAGCTTATTTTTTACAGTTTCCAGAGGTTTGAGTCAAATTTGAAAATATCTTGACTGGTCAATCACTCTGCAGACTCTTGTGCTCTCAGGACATGACCATGACCAGTGTACAGTTGTCCACTCCACTACTTTTGGGCCAGTAACAGAGGTACGAATTTTTTAAGGTTTCTTGTTGCAACATTTCATGCTTTGCATCTAATGGGACTGTTAATACCACAGCACACCCTTGGGACAATAAGTTGGCAGCAGGGAAATCTTTATCCATCTTTTATGCTGTTGTCTGCTGGGCCCAAGTTATCACCAAATTCAACAGATTTTAGTCATGAGGTTCTCACGAATCTTTGTTTCCTGCCTAAACAAACTCATATCTATATTGGGTAACGCTTCTGACATGCGCCTGTTGATTGGCTTGCTTTTATAGCTGCAGATTTACAACTGAATTGTCTGACAAGTTTGTTTGTGTCTTCTGTTTGCGCAGGTACATCTTCCAGTTTGTGATTACGGTCCTTCTGCTGGTCTTTTGGCCGACAAATGGTCTCAGTTCTCTTCCTTATATGAACAAATTTGTAGGCTTCATGATGTCTGTGGGTGCTGAATTGAGTTCAAGAACCAAAGAAAAAAATGACGATGAAGACGGTGAATATGAAATGGTTTGGGATGCTGAGGGGTCCATACATCTTGTTAAAAAGGCAGTGGCAAGAGCCCCAGCACTAGCTCAGACTCCCGAACTACAGGACGGTATGTGTGTTTTCTGTTGGGATAATGCTTTTTAGTACTACTGTTCCAAATTATAAGATGTGCTAACTTTTCTGAATCACATGTATCTTGATTTTTCTGTGTGTCTGTTCACTTATTTCAGTCCGTACATAGTCCACATTGAAATATCCAAAACATTTTATAATTCGGAATGGAGGGAGTACTATGTAAGACTGAAACTTGCCTCGTGCTTTTAACTGAAAGATCTCTCATATTTATGACAGAGGAAATGTTGTTGCAAGGCCGACTGCAAGAAAGCACCAACCAGAACCTGATTCATCTGTCCATGTTGATATGGGCTCTGAAACGGCACCAGAAGATGGCGGAAAGTTGCCTCATCCAAGCAAATGGAGTGTAAAGAAGATCCTTCAGAGGCTGTTCCGTGTGGTTCAGTCAATTGTCGTCATTGCCATGCTGAATGTTCCTCTATACATGATGCTTCTCTTTAAGGATTGGGTTGACCGTTGAATTGGTTAGAAAGTCTAGGTCGATCCATGTAATTCAGTAGAGTAGAATCGGCTGGATTTGCTCTCACAAAGACCTATATGAAGCGCGGAATTTTTGCTGTGTGATTGTCACTGCATGCATCATGTTAGGCAGTGAACCTTTCTCTGTCTTTGTTGTCTGATTAATAGTTGCCAAAAACTATGAAATAAATACACCTAAACGGAGGGAATTTATTTTAGACATCTCAATTCCTAAAGGCTAACTGTACAACCCAATTTAAACTGGATACTGTGCGTAGGTAGGCATAGTAGTCCTTATTGTTTTTATTTTAACATTCCTGTTTTGGAATTTGGATTTGAATATATATGACATTATGGTATATGTATACATTTTCTCTGCCATCATTTAAAATAAAATTCATGTCTCGTCGGTCATGTTTAATGATACGGGAGTATCAAGAGTAGCACATGCTTGTAAGTACGTGATATGTTTTTCTGCGAGTACATGGAGATGGACTGACAATCGAAACATGTTATGTAGACATCTCGAATACTCCATCCATTTGAGAACCAAATTGTGGGTAGATGCTGAGGGTGGTGACATCGCCAGCCCAATAGCGTTCAAACCATGTGTTTGACACTTGTTTATTCTTTCAGTGGAAAAGTATGTTTACGTCGACATTGAGACGCTTGTGATGACTTCGTTAATCTTAAAACTCACCTGTCGGCTCAATCTTTCAGGGATATTTATAGGGGTAGGTTGTGCGTACTTCTGTTCACCGGATGAGTGTATGCGCGTGTACCGTGTTTGCACGGTGTTTCTAAGAAAAAGTATACTCTATCCAATTTAAAATATAAGCCGCGTTGGCTTTTTAAATCCATGTTCCAATGCATGTACTACACGACCAAGTTTGGAAATTTTCGACAAAAAAGTCTAGTGAATGTAAATGAGCAAGATTTTCCATAGGTAAACTCAAGGGGTCAAGCTAGGCCAGGCAGAAAGAGAGAAAAAGAAGCATCGTTCGCATCCAGGCGGCAACATGTGGGCATTGTTTGTACGATCAAATGCAGCTGATGGCCTGCCTGCCCGGATCTATCTTCGTTATTAACATACACAGCCCATCAGCAGGTAGATCTCTTTCAGCATCATGTGCCATGTGTCTGAGGGTGACATGCACCCCATGTGCCTCCTGCCCATAATAACATACTGGTGGAATTCGGTGCGGCGATAAGCCGCACCCGTTGTGGTAAAATTTGAATTTGGAAGTGTCGACATTTTAGTAGATCTGAGAATTATTGGA
>CAMZMU010000096.1:84813462-85043430 GCA_947311845.1 Poa pratensis
AAAATGCATACATGAACTTTGCACTTTAATTGCTTTATATTCCAATCATATTTGCATCATATAAGGGTTATATCAATGTTTTATAATGATTTTGGGAATATTCATTTATTTCCTATTTTTATGGAATTAACCCTGCACAGGCAGAAAACCCCGTTTTCTTATTTTAATGTTTCAGGGACCCAAACGTCAACGAAATCACCTGGAAATTTACGGGCGTCAATATTTGGAAGGAAGAAGACCTGTGGGCGAAGGAAGCGAGCAAACGGAGGCTCGAGGGCCAAACGAGGGCCCACGCGGCCAGGTACTGTAGCCGCGTGGGACCCACCCATTTGGGCCTCGTGGCTCCGTTGCCTTCGATCTTTTCTCCACCGACATCGTCTTGACCTAAAAACGCCTATAAAAAAGGTCCCCGACGTTCTCTGGAAGGAGCGCCGCACAAACACAGAAACACCGAAACGGAGATCAGGAGCTGCAGAGAGGGGGGAAAACTCCGGCGGGGCGCTGCCGGCGTGGTCTCCATCTTCTCCATCGACTTCTCCACCGTCTCCATGATGAAGAGGGAGTAGTCCACCTCTGGACTATGGGTTTGTGGAAGTAACTTATGTATCTCTCCTCTCTTGAGCTTCACTAATTAGCACCGTATGAGCTGCTGAACATGATTACGGTCACCGTTGTAATACCTTTGTGGTGGATCTTTATGAGTTAATATATGTTTGAGATTGCAATGTTTGTTTCAGTTATGAGTATAGATGCATATTATGTACCCCGTTCTTGTCTACTTGTTTTGATCAAGCATGTTTATGAGAGCGTGTGGGGGAACGTGTGCATTAGTTGGAGTAACGGGGGTGGCTAGTGCAGTGAACGTGAGAGAAAGTTCTGCGATCCACTTTGGTATCTTTACCTTACTTTGTTACCTCACTAGGGATAAACTAAAATACCATGCTACCGGGGATGTGGGCGTGACCATTGCCACTACTCCATGACTAGATCTAGCATGTTCTTATTTTCACTTCATGTCATGATACTTAATGCTATACTCTGAGTTATCTTAATTACTGAGGTGTTATGATTTAGTTCGCATCTTGGTGGAGTATAAGAGAGGTTAATAACCAAAAGATCTCTATGTTAGGACGTGATGCCCATATATCTAAGTAACTTGTTATCAAACCCTGTGTTGCAATCTCATATGTTAACTTGTGTGTTCCATTGTCTACCACTTTATAAAGAGAGAGTGCATTTGTGAAACCATGAACCCCAGTCCATTTTTAATCATAAGAAACACCTTTCCAACACCATATACCACTTTTCTATTTTCAGCCATCATTAAATCCGAAAATACAAAAATACTTTTCATCTTGCATACATCATTCAAAAACCCAAAAATATCATTTATCATTGCATCCACCATCATTGCATATTTATTTCTTGTTTGCATTGCATAACTATCCTGATATCATTCTTACACCTTGTGCTTGACAACCACAGGTGAGGTTGAGGACCAAAACATCTAACCTTGTTTTGTAGGTAACCAAAAGAAGGATAAGAAGATAAATCTACCACTTCAGATTCCCCGAGAGTTCGATATTAAACCCTCGAGTCACCCCTCGTGGGGAAAACTGTCTTCCACTTACTATACACTCTGCACTTGGAGTCTCAACCTAATCCCGTTTATTTGCAGGTATCAAGCTTGCTCTTCGGGACATCAAGACGTTTTCTGGCGCCGTTGCCGGGGAATCGTAGCTGAGAGATTTATCCAAGGGTGTGCATCATCGCATTCATCTCACAACAAAGTCAACGTCACCAACTTGTGCTAACACCTAAGCTTGGGGAGGTTGCACCTACGTGAGCACCATCTTATCCATCTTTACTTACAAAGCAATTTATTTGTTTTGTTAGTGTCATTGCATATCATATCATATTTATTTCAGTTTTGCATAAAAAATTAAAAATACCAAAAAAACTTGCTAAAATGGGAGAAAGAACTAAGCTGTGTGACTACACAAACACTCCTAATGATCAATTTATCACGAGAGCTATTGCCACACCTAAGATAAATGCTGAGAGTTATGAAGTAAGTCCTAGTTTGTTGAACTTGATAACTAGGGAACAATTTGGTGGTAGTGCTATGGAGGATGCCTCTATGCATCTTCATGACTTTGTTGAAATATGTGACATGCAAAAGTTTAAAAATGTGGAAAGTGATATCCTAAAACTGAAGTTATTTCCTTTTTCACTTAGAGGAAAAGCTAAAGAGTGGTTGCATTCCTTGCCATCTGGTAGTATTAATTCTTGGGATGATCTAAAAGAAGCTTTCATTAAGAAATATTATCCCCTGTTAAAATTTTGCAAAATAGAAACAACATCCTTTCTTTTAGGCAAAATGAAAATGAACATGTTGCTATGGCTTGGGATAGGATAAAACTTATGCTTAGAACTTGTCCCTCACATGGAGTTAATGAATGGACCATATTACACTCTTTCTACAATGGTTTAAACTACATGTCTAGAAACATACTTGATTCTGCTGCTGGAGGTGCTTTTATGAGTAAGACTATAGTAGAAGCTAAAAATATATTGGAAAGCATTTTACAAAACTATAGTCAATGGCATACTGATAGGGCACCTAATCCTTCTAAGAAAGTGAACTCTATTGAAGAAACTAATGATTTGTCATCTAAAATGGATACTATTCTTGCTTTGCTTAATAAACCTAGTGTTGAAAATGTTCCTTTGCAAGAACTAGTTGGAAACAATTCTGAAAATATTGATGTCAACTTCATTAGGAACTATGGTAATAATGGGTATGGTAACAACAATTATAACTCTTATAATAAACCCCCATATGTGCCAAATAAATATGCTTCTAGTGGTAATGTTTCTAGTGACTTGGAAAACACCATTAGATCTTTTATATCTACCCAAAAAGAGCTTAATAAGGAATTTATCTCTAAGTTTGAAAAACAAGATGCTTTGTTTGAAAGGGTAGATCAGCTTACTAAGGAAGTCTCATCATTAAAGAGCATCATTACAGCCCAAAAACATGAGGAAACAATAAAATATTGCCAAGAGGTTATCAATAAGTCTTGGGAACACATTCATGAGCAAGAGAGAGTTGCTAAAGAATCTATTGGGGTAATGAAAGAGGTTGAAGTTGAGGAAGTTAAAATGCTTAATGAAGTCAAGGATCCTTTGCTTGACTTAGAAAATTGTAGCTTGCATGAATTAATATCTATCTTACAAAAATTTGCAAGTGATCCTTCCATCAACACTAACCAAGCAGGTTTTGGTTCTTATATTGCTAATCATGTCTTGAAAGAAAAGATTGCTAGGTACAACCAAGAGGCTATGATACCACCTAAGCTTGGGGATATGTGGATACCTAAGGTACTAGTAACTATTGGAAAAGAGACACACCATGCCATACTTGATCTAGGATCTAGTGTCTCTGTTTTATCTAAAGAACTATATGAAGTGCTTGAATTGAAAAATCTTGAAAAATGCTCTATTGAACTAGCACTTGCTGATGACTCTATTAAACATGCTTTGGGAAAAGTAAGTGATGTTATGGTAGAGTTACATATGACTTTTGTGCCTGTGGATTTTCTAATCATGGACATGGGGAAAAAACCTCTAGTCCTATTATTCTTGGAAGACCTTTTCTTCGTACCACAGGTGCTATCATTGATTCAAAGGAAGGGAATGTAAAGTTTCAGTTTCCACACAAGAAGTGCATGGAACACTTTCCAAGGAAGAGGGAACCACCAAAGTTCAAGCTCCCTCATGAGCTTCGTCCACAATAAAACAACAAGTAAGCCTAGCTATATGGCTATAAAGAAAGCGCTTTGCGGGAGGCAACCCGGTTATTTTTGTGTGTGATTTTTCTTTGTGTCCTCTTGCTGTAACAAGAGATTTTGTGTCTAGTTAGGTTCTGGAGTTTTTAATAAAGTGCCAAGTTTTACCCTTTTTGGTTTGAAAAAGTTGCTTATAGCGTTCGGAGATTTTATTCCTGCACGAGTCAGTGCACGGTATGATTTTTAATTCTTATTCTGTAACTCCGAATGAGCTCATATTTGAACTGTAGTTGCAACTTTTCATCCTCTGTATGCATGAATTTTTTCGGAATTTTTCGAGAAAGTTTGGTAGGGTAGAAAAATACGTTTTGCTGCTGCTGTTTTTCTGGACAGATTCTGTCCCATTTTGTTTGATGCATGCTTTGAGCTTTTAAGTTGAATCTTTTTGATCCAATTGAGTTTATGAGTAGGCATACAACATTATATACTTTCTGGACATGTCATATGAATTTTTGTTCAAGGATTATATGCAGCAAGGAACCTATTTGTTTATCACTATTAATGCACCCCACAGAAAAGAGATGGGAGAAACGGTGTTTTGAAGTTTTTTCACAGGGATTGGAGGAGATGCACCAAGAGCTATCCAAGGATGAAGACCATAAGCTTGGGGATGTGAAGACAACCCCTGGACCTACACACTCTCGGTTTGCACACGTCCAACTTCTGTTTTTCGATCGAAACACTTTATCGCATAAACTTGGAGCGTCTTTTTGTTTTTGTTTGAGTCTTGAGAGACCACCACACTATCAATTATATATGAGAGAGCTACTGGAAATATGGGTTGAAATATGTTGGATGCTTTTATAAGATTTGGGAAAAGGATGTTTGACTTGATTTTTTATGATACATGTAGTTGCATGATTCATGAGCTTGTTTATGAGTAATAGTTTGCAAATTCTTTTTGTAGAGCTGTCACTTATTCATGTTTTGGTGCTGATTGTTATTTTTAATTGGTTTAACATGGATTAGTTTAGTTCTATGGACACTCATGCATGCATCTAGATGGTCAACTTTCTCCCTTTGCTAGCCCAAAAACTCCAACAAGCAAAAACTTGTTTCCAACACCTTCAACCAAAGTTATTCCAGTGAGTCCACCATATCTACCTATTGGCTTTATGCTATTCCGAGTATGTTTAACATTGTTGTTGTGTTATCTTACCTCTGAATGAAAATGTTTATGTTATTGATTGCAATGGGAAAAAAATTGGTTATATAGCTCTCACGAACTTTGATGCACAATGTTCTTTTATTGCATAAACTTGACCCATTGTGATTAAGATTATGATGTTTGTGGCTTGATGAATGTTTTGGGTTGGAAGTTAGCCCATATGTGCTGTCACATGGCAAGCTTTCAACACGTCTTCATCTCATTTAGTTAATATCATGTGCTTTTGTCTATGGATGCTTATCATGTTGAAATAAATGTGGAAATAGAGTGAGTTTAAATGAGTTTGTTGTAAATGGTTAGAGAGACGGCCTGGGCCGCTAATCTAAGCCATGCATCATTCATGGTGGAAATTTACTTACATACTATGGTGAACCTTCTGTGATACACCTTGCAAAAAAAACTATTCCAATGGTAAATAAAAAGGGTGTTGAGATTGTTCATTTGTTTGTTTGTCTTGTCATTTTGATATGGCTTGTTTCCATATCTTGGGACAAGAGGTACCCCAGTTGACGCTCTTGATGATACTATTATGCTTACAATGATATTTAATTGAACTTGCTTTGTTTCCCAAGTTGAGTAACACATGGTGTAAGTACTTGTATTCAAGGGCATGAGACATTCAACCCATTCTTTATCAAGCACACTACTCATATTTGCTTTCACTTTAACCTTAATCATTCAAGATGCTATGATAGGGCAATGAGAGCTTGACACCAATGAATACCTTATTGCAATCATTAATTAAGTAGAAGAGTTTGGAAGTTGGATGAAACTTATGCATGCTTTACCTCTACTCACATATACATCTTTCCAAAGTGTACACCTATCATATTCAGATTTTTCATCTACACTCTATGACCATTGTAGGATGTTTACTTATCATTATGCATACATGTGTTCCATATTACTTGCTACTATGTTACACTTTGTGAACTATCAATGAACATCCTTGCATTGAATACTTGATATCACTTCATAACTATTTGCATATTGCTACTCCTTTGAAGAATGAATCATTTGACTATATGTAGCAATTGTAATCATCTTTGATATTCATTGTTAAGTATTAAATTGCAAAGTCCATGTTAGTTTTATCATCTTCATACTCGAGGACGAGCATGGATTAAACTTGGGGATGTTGATGCATGTAAAATGCATACATGAACTTTGCACTTAATTGTATATTCCAATCATATTGCATCATATAAGGGTTATATCAATGTTTTATAATGATTCTTGGGAATATTCATTTATTTCCTATTTTTATGGAATTAACCCTGCACAGGCAGAAAACCCGTTTTCTTATTTTAATGTTTCAGGGACCCAACGTCAACGAAATCACCTGGAAATTTACGGTCGTCAATATTTGGAAGGAAGAAGACCTGGGCGAAGGAAGCGAGCAAACGGAGGCTCGAGGGCCAAACGAGGGGGCCCACGCGGCTGGTACTGTAGCCACGTGGGACCCACCCATTTGGGCCTCGTGGCTCCGTTGCCTTCGATCTTTCTCCACCGACACGTCTTGACCTAAAAACGCCTATAAAAAAGGTCCCCCGACGTTCCTGGAAGGAGCGCCGCACAAACACAGAAAACACCGAAACGGGAGATCAGGAGCTGCAGATTGGAGGGGCAAAACTCCGGCGGGGCGCTGCCGGCGTGGTCTCCATCTTCTCCATCGACTTCCCCACCGTCTCCATGATGAAGAGGGAGTAGTCCACCTCTGGACTATGGGTTTGTGGAAGTAACTTGGTATCTCTCCTCTCTTGAGCTTCACTAATTAGCACCGTATGAGTGCTGAACATGATTACGGTCACCGTTGTAATACCTTTGTGGTGGATCTTTATGAGTTAATATATGTTTGAGATTGCAATGTTTGTTTCAGTTATGAATATAGATGCATATTATGTACCCCGTTCTTGTCTACTTGTTTTGATCAAGCATGTTTATGAGAGCGTGTGTGGGGGAACGTGTGCATTAGTTGGAGTAACGGGGGGTGGCTAGTGCAGTGAACGTGAGAGAAAGTTCTGCGATCCACTTTGGTATCTTTACCTTACTTGTTGCCTCACTAGGGATAAACTAAAATACCATGCTACCGGGTGGGGCGTGACCATTGCCACTACTCCATGACTAGATCTAGCATGTTCTTATTTTCACTTCATGTCATGATACTTAATGCTATACTCTGAGTTATCTTAATTACTGAGGTGTTATGATTTAGTTAATCTTGGTGGAGTATAAGAGAGGTTAATAAACAAAAGATCTCTATGTTGGACGTGATGCCCATATATCAGAGCATACCAAAGATCCTTTGGTTATTAACCTCTCTTATACCACTAAGATGCGAACTAAATCATAACACCTTAGTATTAAGATAAATCAGAGCATAGCAATAAGTTTCATGACATGAAGTTGAAATAAGAACATGCTAGATCTAGTCATGGAGTGGGCATGGTCACACCCACATCTCCGGTAGCAAGGTATTTCTTTTTATCCCTAGTGAGGCAACAAAGTAAGGTAAAATACCCAAGTGGATCGCGGAACTTTCTCTCACGTTCACCGCACTAGCCACCCCCCGTTACTCCATCTAATGCACACGTTCCCCCTCACACGCTCTCATAAACATGCTTGATCTAACAAGTAAACAAGAACGGGGTACATAATATGCATCTACTTTCATAACTGAAGTAAAACAATTGCAATCTCACACATATATTAACTCATAAAGATCCACCACAAAGGTATTACATAGATGACCGTAATCATGTTCGGCAGCTCATACGGTGCTAATTAGTGAAGCACAAGAGAGAGAGATACATAAGTTACTTCCACAAACCCATAGTCCAGGGTGGACTACTCCCTCTTCATCATGGAGTCGATGGAGATGTCGTTGGAGGAGGTGGAGACCTCTCGGCAGCGCCCCGCCGGAGTTTTCCCCCTCCAATCTGCAGCTCCTGATCTCTGTTTCGGTGTTTCTGTGTTTGTGCGGCGCTCTCCTCCGAAGAGCCTCGGGGACTATTTTTATAGTCGGTTTTAGGTCAAGACGAAGCTTCTGGAAGAGTCGACGGCAACGGAGCGTCGAGGGCCAAGATGGTGGGTCCCACGCGGCTACAGTACCTGGCCGCGGGCCCCTCTTTTGGTCCTCGGACCTCCGTTTGTTTGCTTCCTTCGCTCCCAGGTCTTCTTCCTTCCAAAATATTGACGCTGTATTTTCCATAATTTTGGACGTCGTTTGGGTCCCTGAAACATAAAAATAGAAATAGGGTTTTCTGCCTGGCAGGGTTAATTCCAGAAAAATAGGGAAACTTGTGAATTATTCCCAAAATCATTATAAATCAATGATATAACCCTTATATGATGCAAATATGATGGAATATAATAAAATAATGCAAAGTTCATGTATGCATTTTACATGCATCACATCCCCAAGCTTAACCATGCTCGTCCTCGAGTATGAAGGTGATAAAACTAACATGGACTTTGCATTTAATACTATCAATGGATATCAAAGATGATTACTATTGCTACATAGAGTCAAATGGTTCATTCTTAAAGATGTAACAATATGCAAGATAGTTTATGAAGTGATATCAAATATTCAATGTAAGGATGTTCAATGATAATTCACAAAGTGTAACATAAGAAAAAGTACTATGGACCAAGTATGCATAATGATAAGTAAGAACATCCTATAATGGTCATAGAGTAGATGAAATCTGAATATAAAAGGTGGACACTTTGGAAAGTATATATGAGTAGAGGTAAACATGAATAAGTTTCATCTAACTTCTGAACTTCTCTACTTAAGTTAATGATTGTAATATGGTATCCTTGGTGTCAAGCTCTCATTCCCCTATCATAGCATCTTGAATGATTAAGTTTAAAGTGAAAGCAAATATGAGTAGTGCTTGACAAAGTATGGTTGAAAGTCTCATGCCCCTTGAATACGAGTACCTACACCATGTGTTACTCAACTGGAAACAAAGCAAGTTCAATTTAAATATCATTGTAAGTATAAATAGTATCATCAAGAGCGTCAACTGGGGTACCTCTTGTCCCAGGATATGGAACAAGCCCATATCAAAATGACAAGACAAACAAACAATGAACAATCTCAACACCTTTTTATTTACCATTGGATAGCTTTTTATTGTAAGGTGTATCACGAAGGTTCACCATAGCATGTAAGTAAATTTCCACCATGAATGATGCATGGCTTAGATTAGCGGCCCAGGCGTCTCTCTAACCATTTATACAAACTCATTTAAACTACTCATTTCACTTTATTTCACCATGTAAGCATCCATAAACAAAAGTACATGATATCAACTATATAATGAAGTGCATGTTGAAAGCTTGCCATGTGACAGCACATTGAGCTAACTCCAACCAAAGACTTTGTCAAGCTCATAACATCATAATTTTAATCACAATGGGTCATGTTTATTAGTGCAATAAAAAAAGTGTGCATCAAGTTCGTGAGAGCTATAACCAACTTTTCCCATAACAATCAACAACATAAGCATTTTAATTCAGAGGTATATGATACAAAATACATGTAAACATACTCGGAATAGCATAAAGCTAATAGGTAGATATGGTGGACTCACTGGAAAAACTTTGGTTGAAGGTGTTGGAAACAAGTTTTTGCTTGTTGGAATTTTTGGGCTAGCAAGAGGGAGAAAGTTGACCGTCTAAATGCATGCATGAGTGTCCATAGAACTAACTAATCCATGTTAAACAAAGTAAAGTAACATTCAGCATCAAAACATGAATAAAAGATAGCTCTTGATAAAACACTTGCAAATTATTACTCATTAACAAGCTCATGAATCATGCAACTATATGTATCTTTTAAAATCAACTCAAACATCCCTTTTCCCAATCTTATAATAGCATCCAACATATTCAACCCAATTTCCAGTAGCTCTCT
Organism: Poa pratensis; assembly: GCA_947311845.1. Taxonomy (NCBI): domain Eukaryota; kingdom Viridiplantae; phylum Streptophyta; class Magnoliopsida; order Poales; family Poaceae; genus Poa; species Poa pratensis. Next base: position 84,823,409 of record CAMZMU010000096.1, read on the forward strand.
CATATAAATGATAGTGGTGGTCTCAAAAATAAAAATCAAACAAAAAAAACAAAAAGACGCTCCAAGTTTATGCGATAAAGTGCATTGATCGAAAAACAGAAGTTAGACGTGTGCAAACCGAGAGTGTGTGGTCCAGTGGGGTTGTCTTCACATCCCCAAGCTTATGGTCTTCACCATCCTTGGATAGCTCTTGGTGCATCTCCTCTAATCCCTGTGAAAAAACTTCAAAACACCGTTTCTCCCATTTCTTTTCTGTGGGGTGACATTAGTAGTGATAAACAAATAGTTTCTTGCTGCATATAATCCTTAGACAAAAATTCATATGAATGTCCAGAAAGTGTATAATGTTGTATGCCTACTCATAAACTCAATTGGATCAAAAAGATTCAAGTTAAAAGTTCTAAGCATGCATCAAACAAAATGGGACAGAATCTGTCCAGAAAAACAGCAGCAGCAAAACGTATTTTTCTACCCTACAAACTTTGTCGAAAATTCGAAAAATTCATGCATACAGAGGATGAAAAGTTGCAACTACAGTTCAAATATGAGCTCATTCGGAGTTACAGAATAGGAATTAAAAATCATACCGTGCACAGATTCGTGCAGGAAAAATCTCCGAATATAAGCAACTTTTTCAAACCAAAATGGTAAAACTTGGCACTTTATTAAAAATTCCAGAAACTAAACTAAAACAAAGTCTCTTGTTACAGCAAGAGGACACAAAGAAAATCAAAATAAAAACAACCGGGTTGCCTCCCGTAAAGCGCTTTCTTTATAGCCATATAGCTAGGCTTCTTACTTGATGTTATTGTGGACGAAGCTCATGAGGGAGCTTGAATTTGGTGTGTCCCTCTTCCTTGGGAAGTGTTCCATGCACTTCTTGTGTGGAAACTGAAACTTCACATTCCCTTCTTTTGAATCAATGATAGCACCTGTACGAAGAAAAGGTCTTCCAAGAATAATTGGACTAGAGGTTTTATTCCCCATATCCATGATTAGAAAATCAACAGGCACAAATGTCATATGTAACTCTACCATAACATCACTTACTTTTCCTAAAGCATGTTTAATGGAATCATCAGCAAGTGCAAGTTCAATAGAGCATTTTTCAAGATTTTTAATTCAAGTACTTCATATAGTTCTTTAGATAAAAAGAGACACTAGATCCTAGATCAATATAGCATGGTGTGTCTCTTTTCCAATGGTTACTAGTACTTTGGGAATCCATATATCCCCAAGCTTAGGTGGTATCATAGCTCTTGTTGTACCTAGCAATCTTTTCTTTTAAACATGATTAGCAATATAAGAACCAAAACCAGCTTGGTTCATTAAAGAAGGATCACTTGCAAATTTTTGTAAGATAGATATTAATTCATGCAAGCTACAATTCTCTAAGTCAAGCAATGGTTCCTTGACTTCACTAAGCATTTTAACTTCTCAACTCTTTTCTAACTCAATCAACAAAAGAGATTCATCATGTTCAGTTCTTTCTTCTTTTAAACCAACAAGTTGAGACATAAATGGCAACAAATATTCAGGATAGTTCAATAATTCATTAAGAGTTTCCTCCAAAGTAAGAGGAACATTTTCAGCAATATTAATAGAATTCATTCCAACCACAGGTGGTGCTTGTGGTTTCCCTGCAGACATACTCAATAAAGTGGCTTGGTTATCAGCTAGTTTTGACAAGGCTTTGTCTAGTCCTGCAGTTTGGAGTTGTAAGCCTTTAATATCAGAACTAATAGAAGCAACAGACTTATTCAACTCTTGTATCATGGTATTATGACTAGCAACTTGTTCCATAAGAATTTTATTAGCCTCAAAATTATCATTACGTGGTGGCATAGGCTTCCAATTATTATCACTAGCATTAGGATATGGAATAGAAGGACGGTTGTTGGGAACATATGGGGGTTTATTATAAGATTATAATTGTTGTTACCATACCCATTATTACCATAGTTCCTAATGAAGTTGACATCAATATTTTCAGGATTATTACCAACTAGTTCTTGCAAAGGCACATTTTCAATATTTTGTTTATTAATGAAAGCAAGAATAGTCCATTTTAGATGACAAATCATTTGTTTCTTCTATGGAGTTTACTTTCTTAGAGGATTAGGTGCTCTATCAGTATGCCATTGACTATAGTTTTGCAAAACTTCCAATATGTTCTTAGCTTCTACTATAGTTTTTCCCATAAAAGCACCTCCAGCAGCAGAATCAAGAATATTTCTAGACATGTAATTTAGACCATTGTAAAAGAGTGTAATATGGTCCATTCGTTAACCCCATGTGATGGACAAGTTCTAAGCATAAGTTTAATCCTATCCCAAGCCATGGCAACATGTTCATTTTCATTTTGCCTAAAAGAAAGAATATTGTTTCTATTTTGCAAAATTTTAACAGGAGGATAGTATTTCTTAATGAAAGCTTCTTTTAGATCATCCCAAGTTTTAATGCTATCAATAGGTAATGAATGCAACCACTCTTTAGCTTTTCCTCTAAGTGAGAAAGGAAATAACTTCAGTTTTAGAATATCACTTTCCACATTTTTAAATTTTGCATGTCACATATTTCAACAAAATCATGAAGATGCATAGAGGCATCCTCCATAGCACTACCGCCAAATTGTTCCCTAGTTATCAAGTTCAACAAACTAGGACTTACTTCATAGCTATCAGCTTTATCTCAGGTGTGGCAATGGGCCTAGCAATAAATTGATCATTTGGAGTGTTTGTGTAGTCACACAACTTAGTTCTGTCTCCCATTTTCCAAGTTTTTATGTATTTTTAATTTTTTATGCAAAACTGAAAATAAAATATGCAACGCAAAATGAAAGACAATAACAAAACAAAATAAAATGTTTGCAAGTAAAGATGGATAAGATGGTGCTCACGTAGGTGCAACCTCCCCAAGCTTAGGTGTTTGCACAAGTTGGTGATGAAGTTGACTTGTTGTGAGATACCCTTGGATAAAACTTTCAGCAATGATTCCCCGGCAACGGCGCCAGAAAATATGTCTTGATAGCCCTCAAAGGCGTAGGTTGAGACCCCAATAGCAGAGTGTGTAGTACGGGCAAGACAATTTTCCCCACGAAGGTGACTCGAGGGTTTATATCGAACTCTCGGGGAATCAGTAGTGGAAGCTTTACCTCCTTATCCTTCCCTTGGAAACCTGCAAACAAAGATAAATTGTTTTGTGCCCTCAACCTCACCAAGTGGTTGTCAAGCACAAGGTGTGAGTAAGTTATGAATACAAAACAATAAATAAAATATGCAATGATGATAAATAAATATGCAAGGATGATGGAAACAATGATAAATGATATTTTTGGGTTTTATATGATGAATGAAAGATGCAAAAGTATTTTTGTATTTTCGGATTTAATTATGGCTGAAAATGAAAAGTGGATGAAAGTTGTTGGAAAGTTGTTTCTTATGATTAAAAATGGACCGGGGTTCATGGTTTCACAAATGCACTCTCTCTTTAATGATGTGGTGGACAATGGAACACAAAAGTTAACATATGAGATTGCAACAAAGTTTCATGACAAGTTATAAACATATGGGCATCACGTCCTAACATAGAGATCTTTTGGTTATTAACCTCTCTTATACTCCACTAAGATGCGAACTAAATCATAACACCTTAGTATTAAGATAAATCAGAGCATAGCAATAAGTTTCATGACATGAAGTTGAAATAAGAACATGCTAGATCTAGTCATGGAGTAGTGGCATGGTCACACCCACATCTCCGGTAGCAAGGTATTTCTTTTTATCCCTAGTGAGCCAACAAAGTAAGGTAAAATACCCAAGTGGATCGCGGAACTTTCTCTCACGTTCACCGCACTAGCCACCCCCCGTTACTCCATCTAATGCACACGTTCCCCCTCACACGCTCTCATAAACATGCTTGATCATAACAAGTAAACAAGAACGGGGTACATAATATGCATCTACTTTCATAACTGAAGTAAAACAATTGCAATCTCACACATATATTAACTCATAAAGATCCACCACAAAGGTATTACATAGATGACCGTAATCATATTCGGCAGCTCATACGGTGCTAATTAGTGAAGCACAAGAGAGAGAGATACATAAGTTACTTCCACAAACCCATAGTCCAGGGGTGGACTACTCCCTCTTCATCATGGAGTCGATGGAGATGTCGTTGGAGGAGGTGGAGACCTCTCCGGCAGCGCCCCGCCGGAGTTTTCCCCTCCAATCTGCAGCTCCTGATCTCTGTTTCGGTGTTTCTGTGTTTGTGCGGCGCTCTCCTCCGAAGAGCCTCGGGGACTATTTTTATAGTCGGTTTTAGGTCAAGACGAAGCTTCTGGAAGAAAGATCGACGGCAACGGAGCGTCGAGGGCCAAGATGGTGGGTCCCACGCGGCTATAGTACCTGGCCGCGTGGGCCCCCTCTTTTGGTCCTCGGACCTCCGTTTGTTTGCTTCCTTCGCTCCCAGGTCTTCTTCCTTCCAAAATATTGACGGCTGTATTTTTCCATAATTTTTGGACGTCGTTTGGGTCCCTGAAACATAAAAGGAAAGAAATAGGGTTTTCTGCCTGCGCAGGGTTAATTCCAGAAAAATAGGGGAACTTGTGAATTATTCCCAAAATCATTATAAATCAATAATATAACCCTTATATGATGCAAATATGATGGGAATATGAATAAAATAATGCAAAGTTCATGTATGCATTTTACATGCATCAATTTGTCATAATTAGATAGAAATACCTTTTTTTTAACATTTTTGTATGTCATTTGCATTTTTTTAACATGTGTGGCATGATAAATTAAGGTTTTTATTTTAAACCCTAGAAGATGGATAACATTTTAAATGGGGTCCAAATACCACTAAAAATAATATTTGGAAAAACCCCATAATTAAAGAAAGTGGCATTTTAATAATTCTAGGCAAGTCTTAATTTAAGTTGTTCAATCATGCATGAATTTGACATAAATAAATAGTTTATATTGTTTTGAACATTTTGGTATTTTCTCATAATTTTCTGAATTACAGATCAAAAGATATGAATTTTATAAATTCTAGCATTTTCTGTAATTAATAAAAATCTGACAGGCGGGACCCATTTGTCAGGGTTTTATTAGTTATTTTCATCCTTTTTTGTATATTTATTAAATATCTGTCAGTTGGGTCCCACATGTCAGGATTCTATTAAATATGAAAAATGTTTATCAAAATAAAAAACTGACAGCGGGCCCCATGGTGATGTCATTTGATGACGTCATCAATGGAGATCTCTCTCTCCTGCCGTGGCTACGGCGATTTGGGGCGAGAGGAGCAGCGTGCGAGGGCGCGTTCGACGCGTACGGACGCGGGAGGCCATCCAGTGGCGGCGCCGCTAGGTTTTGGTCGCCGGAGAAGGCTCGGCGACGCTCCCACGCGGCGGCGCACGGCGCGGTCGGAGACGGAGAAGCTGCGGTAAATCTGCTGGATTTCGAGCCCCCCGGCTTGCGCTGCTCGGCGAGGATGGAGTGGAGAACGGCGCGGCCCCGGCGATGGTCTTCGATTTGAGGGGGGATGTGCGAGGCGGTGGCGCGACGCGTCGGCGGCGGCGGCGTTCTCCGGCCGCGCGGAAGAGAGAGAAGAGAGGGAGGGGGCTGTGGGGTATTTTTGCAAGGTAGTCCCTGGATTTCCTGAAAATTATAAACATGTCCTTCTTAGTTAGGAAGTGCGGACTGAGGTGCAATTTCCGAAAAGCGCAAGTTCTTTTTTGTAAAACAACCACGGGGACACTGTAGAAGTGCGTTACTGTAGATGTGCGCTGAATCGTAGCCGTTCGTTGGACGGATCAGACGGTCAGAGAAAAACTGGTGACGTGGGCAGGTGGAGAGGAGGCTGAGATGCTCAACTTTGATATATAGATAGATTAATCGTAGCTACATAATGGCGAGGCAATGACTAAATGTTCTCCATGTCCTAGAACACTCGTTATCACAACTTTACACAGGTACTTATCACTTTGTTATGCTCAGTCTCGAGGGCATTCTTGCCACATTTTTCTCCAACCGGGCTTCCTGCCCCTTTCCATTTTATTAGAACGGAAAGACCACCATAACAGTTTTACATCCAACAAAAGTTTAGGGAAAAAGGAAGCAAGGGCCAAGGGGGGAGGGAAGTGAGTTGGGGCAGTATCAGGAAACCCACTACGAATGATCGCCGTCGATCACCCGTTATGGGGCGCATTCTTGCCACATTTTACATAAACACTGATAGATTTCTCATTTTTTTTTTGAGGAAAGGACCTGATACATATATTAGGAAGCAGAGTACAAATTACAGGGCGATCCAACAAAGAAACAAAATTACAAAGGAACCCCTGCAAAAATGCACAGAGCACCCCAAGCCTCCTGGAAAGAACACGATCAGGTCCACCGCCACGCTCCCGAGAAACCTAAACGGCGCCGCCGTCGCCGTACCACCAGCCGCCGGAGGAAGGGCACCACCACTTGTCGTAGACGGCCGCAAGGTCCATCCGCCGCCGCGCGACGGAATCTGAGCACGCTGAACGAACACGGCCAGAGCACCCTCTCTCCAGGTCCACCTTTCTTCCAGCCGACGCCGCGCCGTCGAGGCCCACCCACCGCAACACCCGAACTCCGGCGAACACCGCACCCCTCGCCACCACGGCCGGCCGGTGCAGAGGAGCCGAAGAAGAAGAACACCACCACCAGCAACCAGCAGCAAAACCAGAACGCCGAGCACCACCGGCTCCTCCCCCCGCGACCACCGCCGGCCAGAGGACCACAAGCGAAGCACCACGTCCACAGCAAGATTGGGGCCTCTGCACAACCCCACCCCTGCCCCCAACACCTTGACAGCAGCAAGAAGGGGAGAGAAGCAGAGACCAGGCCTCCACCACCAGATCCTGACCATGGCTAGCAGATCCGGCCTTCCCCCAGCCCTGCCCGTCACCATGACGGCCAGATCTGAAGAACAGGGAACCCGACCATACCTCGAGCTTATTGACGAAGAACACAGGGGACGCCGGAGCTCCGACGCCTCTCACCTTGGACTCCGACCTCCGGAGCGCGGCGGCAAGAAGCAGCAGCACCAGCAGCGAGAGGACGCGGCTCGGATGCATCCACGCCAAGGATCCCCATGGCATAAAGCCAAACACCACACGGGAACGAAAACAGCTAGGAAAACCTAAACTACTAAGCACAGAGGAGGGCCAGGCACCTCTCCGCCCCATCTCCGGCCGGCAAAGCCACCGGAGAAGAGGGGGAGAGGACCCGGAGCGCAGGAGACGACTCTCAAGGCGACCTAGGAGAGGGGAGGAAGAGATAACTTCTGATAAAAGTAGATTTCTCATTTTTTGGCAGTCAAGTGAAGTAGCATTAATAATATTTCACTTGTCCGCCGGGTCAAGGTAGGGTGTGCATAGAGGTAGAGTGTGCGCACGTGTGTTTATAGGGGTGAGTGTGTGCACGTGTATGTGAGACTCTGCGTTTCGAAAAAAAAAATCACTTGTGTCGCAGGGACGCAGGGTGCACTGGCCACTGGGTGAGTGCCTGAGTGGATAGTCAGAGTCAGCTATTCACTGCTAGTCACTGGCGCACACTGCATTGCGCAAGTGCAACTAATCCAGATTCCAGAGTGATCAGATCTAATCATCGTCACTCAGCCAAGCGCAATACCTAATAAAACTCCTTTTCACACCAGCTGGTCCCGTTAACACAACAGGCACCCACCGCGGGCCCACCAACGAAGCGTGGGCGATGCGCACTTTCTTCTATATGACACGTGGGCCCGTGGACGATCCAGCGCCAGGCGTACGGCCGGATCCCCCACTCCTCCGAAGCACGCAGGCAGCTTCGTCCCGTGCCAGTCGCGTCCCGCAACAAAAACCACCGGAAGGAGAAAAAGATTAGTAAAACCAACGAGCAGGAGGGAGCGGACTTGTTGCTGATTCAGAAATCGAGCGTCCAAATCCGAGCCCCCATTTCGTCGGCCGGTGCTCTCTGAATCTGCCCGTCTCGCGCGCGCCGGAGGTGGGGGTTCGTGCGCTGTCTTGCGACGCGGCCGGATCGGTGGCGGTTCTTGATTCGGTCGCCATTTGTGCAGATGATGGGGGCGGCGGAGAATGCCGAGCTAGGGCTCCAGGAGGAGGAGGCCGGCACCGCGCCGCCGGCCAGGAAGATGCAGTCGCTCGACTTCGAGCACATCGGCTCGCTCGCCGCGGTGGCGGAGTCGCTCTCGCCGCGGAGCAAGTGGCGGATGGCGCTCAGGAGCATACATATCGTCATCTTCCAGGCCAAGATCAACGTGCTCCTGCCATTCGGCCCCTCGCGATCACGCTCCACTACATCCCCGGGAACCACGTAAGGAAGCCCACTCTGATCAGTGATCACCCTTCTCAATCTCTCAGACCACACGCTTCCCTTCTGAATCTTTCAGACCACACGCTTCCATTTATTTATTTATTTTTTGCATTCCTCGTCACGCTGAGTTGCAAGAGCAAAACTGACTTTGTTAACGCCTTCCATTTCTGCGATTCAAATGCTTCACAGCAAGGATGGGTTTTCCTTTTCAGCCTAGTCGGTATCATACCCTTGGCCGAGAGATTGGGATATGCAACTGAGTAAGTGCCAGTGATTGACTTGAATGAATCTTCAGTTGGTTACGCCTAAAACTGTCTTACCTACCTTCTCTATGTTATAACTTGGAAAATGCTGCCTTGTCCTGTGCAGGCAACTTGCTTGCTACACTGGCCCAACAAGTAAGTGTCTTCATTTCAATTATCTTAGCTTTCCAAATTCAAATCTTGGCTTCAGCAATTGGTAAAGACTCGACCTTTTCAAAACTGCAGTTGGGGGGCTTCTAAATGCTACTTTTGGGAACGCGACAGAGATGATTATCTCGATATATGCGCTGAAAAATGGAATGATTCGTGTCGTCCAGCAGTCGCTACTAGGCTCTATATTATCCAACATGCTACTAGTGCTTGGGTGTGCTTTCTTTGCTGGTGGGCTTGCCCATCCTAATAGAGACCAGGTCTTTAACAAGGTACCAATAAAACTGTAGTTGTTGTTGTTTTCCATGATATGTTTCCATTATTATCTACCCATGTTATCTCTTTTGACTTGAATTTATCAATGTAGGCATCAGCGGTTGTAAACTCAGGGCTGCTATTGATGGCTGTCTTGGGTCTAATGTTTCCAGCCGTGCTTCACTTTACACACTCTGAAGCGCACTATGGAAAATCCGAAGTTTCTCTTTCAAGGTTTAGTAGCTGCATCATGCTCGTGGCCTACGCTAGTTATCTATTTTTCCAACTAAAGAGCCAGCGCAGTCTATACAGCCCAATCGCGAAGTAAGTAGCTGGAAGCTAATTTATGCAACAATTTTTGTAACGGGAAAATAATTTGTGCAAACACTGAAAACTGAAAGCAATATATGCATGCATAAGGAGATAACATTGATTTACTCTGAAAACAGGGCATGTACCACTTTAATCATGTAAAAATATGTCTTCACCATTGTGCATTGTAAGATTGTCAAGTTGCACAGGATGCATGCAATATGGATAAAGATGCTCCCTGTGCCCTTAAATTCGTTACTTCTAAACTAGTACATGATGCGCCCTTTCTCTCAATATCCACATATAAGAATTATGTTTGGCTATCCTTCTGACTTCCCGTACATATCGCATCACCACATGTTTCGAACAGTTCAGTCTCTTCTAATTACGCATGTGATTGCTTGCTATTTTTTCGCATTTACATAGAGTACCAAGTAGCAATTACCCGTGCAAAACAGACTACAGAACATTAAAAAAAATTGGGTACATCTCCTTAAGCATCCTATTTTTACTTGCCATAACAGGAAGAAGAAACCACTGAGGATGAGGAGGATGAAAAGGAGATAACACAGGGGGAAGCTATCTCCTGGCTCTTTGTGTTAACTATTTGGATTTCAATTCTCTCTGGGTACCTGGTAGATGCCATACAGGTAACGAAGAGTTTGTTGATCATTACACCATGCTTTATGGCTGTCAAATGTTCTTCCTGTTGCACTTGATTCTGTTATCCACCTCCCTTCAGCACTCAATGCCTATGTGGAATCATATCAAGCGGGGACATCAGTATACCAATATTATCGCTATTTTACATCAATGCATTTTCTCCTTGTTGAACTGTGCGTCCTTAATATATTGTAACAGGGGGCCTCTGAATCATTAAACATGCCAATAGCCTTTATTAGTGTTATTCTGCTCCCTATCGTGGGGAATGCTGCTGAGCATGCAAGCGCCATTATGTTTGCCATGAAAAACAAACTTGTAAGTATCCTCTGCTTTCAAACCTTTCTGCAACTCAATTGTGTGCTTTTGTTCTCATCTTTAATCTCTTGCGTACCACAAGGACATTACATTGGGTGTTGCCATAGGGTCATCAACGCAGATATCCATGTTTGTGGTAAGAATATTTACTCAACAAGATTCAACTTGTCCTCTGCATTTTCAGTTTCCGCACTTTTAAACAATTGCAACTAACATCCATTTGCAATGATATGCAGATTCCATTCTGTGTGGTAATTGGCTGGATGATGGGAGAAGAAATGGACTTGAATTTTCAGTTGTTTGAGACAGCTACTCTTTTTATAACAGTACTTGTGGTGGCCTTTATGCTACAGGTCTGTTTGCAGAACCGTTCAGCATTTATATTGTGCTCTTCAGTTTATGCAACAGTGCTCCTTGTGAATTCCATAAAGTTTCACTTCTCACATTTTAGTGTACGCTTTTTCCAGGAAGGCACATCGAACTATTTTAAAGGCCTTATGCTCATATTGTGCTATCTCATAGTTGCTGCAAGCTTCTTTGTGCACGTTGATCCCAAATCAAGTAAGTGATTTGTTAGCCATTCAACCTCCACAGTTATATCATTACTGATCCTCCAGTTTATCTTGTTGTTTGAATATAAAAGACCACTGTGTCTCTGCTTATTTTCCTTGTCATGGCACCCAATTTAAAGCTGATATGTGTTCTATGTATATGGTTATGTATATTGTTGTTCTTTTTCTCAAATAAAAAATAAATAATGCTATCTGTAAGCACCAACTCTGTGAAGATTTCTAATATCATAAGACAGTTAGGAAGAAAGAACATATTTATTTCCTGACAGTATTGTTTCTAGACTGTTTTCTGTACATGTATTCTCTAATAATGCTCATGATTGACCTAAAGCAGGTGACAACAAATGAGAAGTCCCCGCCAGAATTCATGTGAACTGATAGGGGAAGGCTACTATCAGAATTGCAGATTTAGCAAATAGCAATGTAGCAGATTCCCAAATTCGAAGAACAACTTGCTGGCAGCATCCCACATTATGGCTTTAAATTCCAGCTTGAAATCTTCTGGCGCTGATGCGGCTTTTTTTGAGATAGCAACGGCATCGCCCTTTGAGAAACTGTAACTTAATGGGATAGTACACGAAGACCATTAGTCTGTATTTGTTGTAAGCTACAGTTGGTCGCAGTTTTGATGATGATGTTGTATTAATGACAAGGGACCGACTACATTGTGCAGTCAAAGGGACACCGTTAGTTCTGTAAAAATGTTCTATTCCGGATAATTCTTTGTCGGTGATGGTTTTGTTGTTTGGAATGCCTACTTCAATGTAATAGGATAATGCTCGAAAATGTAGCAGAGCTGAATGTTTAGAGGGCAAAAACAATTGGTTGGGAAGTGCAGTAGTCATCTCCAGACTCCAACGCTAAAGGTCACTGAATCAACCTGCTTTGAATTCATAAATAAGCCATATGTTATTTGTGTGGCAAAAATAAGCCATACATTTGCTAGTATTCCCTTCATTAGCAAAATAGTTATTTTTAAAATGTGCATCCCTTCATTTTCCAACGGGAATTTATGCACAATTTCCTTTAGTCTAGGCCCCATTTATACTTGTCCTTAATGCCCTAAAATTCCATGGCTGACGCACCCACCGTGGCCGCTGTGGAAGCCGATGCGCCCCCTGGTGAAGCCGAAGAAAGAGTTCACCCCGACGCAGAGAGTTTGCGAGACCAAGAAGCGGGCCTCCGGAAGAGGAAGGTCCATACTCAACATGAAGCCGCTGTCGCTCAGGTTTTGGCAATCAGGACAGGTCGCCACTATTCAGCAATGTGTCGCCATCGAAGCCATTGCTGCCCAAGCCACGCATCAAGCCCTCCTCATGCTCGGCATAGTCCAGCAGGCCGCCCTAGCCATGGCCGCCACCACGGCGGCCAGTTCGTCCTCCTCGGCGAACCGCCCGCCCAGGCTCCTAGAGTCGCCCATCTTGTCATCCTCGTAGCTAGCCCATGGGTACCTACCCGGACACGCCCGCCTCGCCTCGGGACGGCTCGCTGGAATTGGCGATTCCGTGTCGATCGTCCCCGTGGTGCCTCCCATTGATCTCTACGCCAAACATGTGGCCAGCGACTCACCTTTGACGCAAAGGAAGCTCCCATGGTGCTTTTCTCGGGCGACCTCCTCGATGGCTGCAACCTGTTCGGTGAAATGCCGGCCCCAACGCTGGCTGATGCGGCGTACTTTGTTTCATGGCGGAAATGATCAATGAGGGTGGCCAAGAGACTCAACAAGATGGCGCCCAAGATACTCAACATGAGAGTGTATACATTGAGGAATAGCCATTATTTGCGGATGAGCTCACTCAAAGAGCCAGGGCACAAAGAGATGGGAAAAGCGTCATGACCGGAGGATATATGTAAGAGGAGGACATGATGCTTTGCGAGGCATGGATGGAAAATTGGACAAGATCCAATTTGTGGTGCCGAGCAAAACTAGGAGCATATTGGAAGAGGTTTTTTACTTCTCTCACCGGAAGTTTGAGCCCCACAAATTTAAGATTGACCGGTGTGAAGTGTCACTTTCAAAAGAGGTGGGTGCTCATCCAAGCAGAGTGCAACAAGTTTGTGGATTGTGTTTCTTTTTCTTTTCCCTTTTTATCTGTTCTATTTTATTCTGTTTTTATTTCCGATATATATTTTCCTTATTTTTCTTTTTTTTTCTTTTTTTCCTTTTATTGCTTTTTTGTTTTGTATTTTTGTTTTTATATTAAACAAATGTTTATGTTGTGGAAAAATATTGTATATTTTTGGTCAAATAATATAAATTATTTTATTAAAATCATTAAAATAATATAAATATTCTTATTTGAAAATCGTTCAAATAGAAGCTTTCCCTTCTTTTCCGTGTTCTAACCAAATTCTAATTTGCCCCGCTTTCTCTGTATTAGCCCGCCCGGCCCGACTCCTCCCCGTCTTTCTCTTCGCGAGTCGCGGCCTCGCAAGCAGAGACAAATCTCGCAAATCCTGACGAAACCCTAACCCTAGATCGCCCGCCCGCCCGCCATGGATCTCCTCCAGTCTTCCTACGCTCCCGGCGACGATGCGTCGCCGGAGGACGAGTCGCTCTCCTCGCCGGACTCCTCCCCGCTCCGCTTCCCCACCAAGTCCGCCGCCCCCGCCGTCGACGAGACCGCGCTCGCGCTCTCGGCCGCCGCCTCCACTTCCCGCCCGCTCGACCCCTCCGTCCACCTCGTCCCCTTCAACCCCACCGCCGACCAGCTCTGGGCGCCCGTCCTCGGGCCCCAACACCCCCACGCCCCCATCTCATCCGCCTCTGGCAACCGGAACCACAAGCTCGGTCACGTCGAGGACGCCGCGGTCCTCCCGTTCCTCTTCGACGAGCAGTATAACACCTTCCACCGCTTTGGCTACGCCTCCGACCCCTCCGGCCTCCAGATCATTGGCGACACACAGCCTCAGAACCCCGACACCGTCTACAACCTCCCTCCCTCCGAGCACAAGCGCCGCCGCATCCAATCCAAGGAGGACAACCAGGGCCCCGTCCCCCCAGAGGCTCAGAACCCGGCAGCCGATGAGTGGATCGTCCACAACAAGAAGAGTCCCTGGGCCGGCGTTCGGGAGGGCCCGCCCGTGGAGCTCACGGATGAGCAGAAGCAGTACGCAGAGGCACATGCCGCCAAGAAGGCTGAGAAAGAGGCACGCGGCGAAGGCAAGGAGAAGACAGAGGTGGTGGCCAAGACCACCTTCCATGGGAAGGAGGAGAAGGACTACCAGGGACGATCGTGGATCACACCACCCAAGGATGCCAAGGCCACCAACGAGCGCTGTTATATTCCCAAGAGGTGTGTGCACGAGTGGGTTGGGCACACCAAGGGGGTCTCAGCTATCAGATTTTTTCCCAGGTATGGTCATCTGTTGCTGTCTGCAAGTATGGATTGTAAGATTAAAATCTGGGACGTTCTTGAGTCCAAGACGTGTATGCGGACGTACATGGGGCACAACAAGGCGGTGAGGGATATATCCTTCTGTAGCGACGGTAGTAAGTTCTTGAGTGCTGGGTATGACAGGAATATCCAGTATTGGGATACAGAGACTGGGCAGGTGATCTCGACCTTCTCTACCGGGAAGGTCCCTTATGTCGTCAAGCTCAATCCTGACGAAGATAAGCAGAATATTCTCCTTGCTGGGATGAGTGACAAGAAGATTGTGCAGTGGGATATGAGGTCAGGGGAGATCACACAAGAGTATGATCAGCACTTGGGGGCAGTAAACACCATCACTTTTGTAGATAATAATAGGAGGTTTGTGACGTCTAGCGATGACAAGTCGCTTCGCGTCTGGGAGTATGGCATCCCTGTGGTGATTAAGTATATCAGTGAGCCGCACATGCACTCCATGCCGTCTATTGCAGTACATCCGAACTCTAACTGGCTGGCAGCGCAGAGCTTGGACAATCAGATTCTGATATACAGCACCAAGGAAAGGTTTCAACTTAATAAGAAGAAGAGGTTTGCAGGCCACATTGTGGCAGGTTATGCTTGTCAGGTGAGCTTCTCACCTGATGGGAGGTTTGTGATGTCAGGAGATGGTGAAGGTAGTTGCTGGTTCTGGGACTGGAAAAGCTGCAGGAGATTCAAGACACTGAAGTGCCACAATGGAGTTTGCATTGGGGCTGAGTGGCATCCACTGGAGACTAGCAAGGTTGCAACATGTGGATGGGATGGCGTAATTAAATACTGGTAAGTTTTGACAAGATAACATATGAAAGTTCATTATTTTTTATTCTGCTACTGCTATGATGATTAGTTATAGTTGTACTACTGCTCCGTATATCTTTCAACATAGAAAACATGCTTGGTTGCAGTTAATGTTGTTCCTTGTAAGAATTAAATTATCAAAGGATTATGCATTTTACCCGCTGATCTATGCTTTACCGTTGCTAAAAATTAAATATGACCTAGATGATAGATTCTCACGCCATCAGTAATAACTGGGTAAACTAAAAGTTCAGCTTATGCTGGTTGGGTTCAAAACTGGGTTAAATGAAAATTAGCCTATATACTTGTTTGCTGCTCATCTGTTATATGTGTTTTGTTTTTATACAATAAGTAGGGGTTTCTTCAGTTCAATTGATTCTCATGGCAACTGCAGATATGCTAATGCATCACTTTCCTTTATCGTAAATTGCTGATATGTAGAATCAAGGTTCAAAAAGCGGTAAGCGAGCGGTGAGCCTCCGATCAGAGGAACTACTGCTTAAGCGAGATTAAGCGGCGCTTAAGCGTTTTGTACGGATATGTACGGACAGAAAATAGGAAGCAATTCTAGGCATATATAAGCAATTCTAGAGAGAAAAAAAAGCCAAACTGGGCCTGCCCAGCCAGGCCGAACGCAGCACTCATGCCCCCAGCAACGAGCAGAGACACATCGCTGCCCTAGGTAGCACTGGCCACTTTGCAATTGTACCCCTGCCCCATTCTATCTTCCCAAACCACCCCAAACAACCCTTCGTGCTCCTCCAGCACGAACGCGACACAGCACACACGCCCCGATTGATCCACACCCAACACCAGGCCGCATCAACCACAGCATCTTCTCCCATGAGCTTGCATGAGACGGGGAGGGGGAGATCCGGCGGACAGCAGAATATATCAGAGGAACAGGGTGCGAGGGTAACCTGAGGGCGACCGGCGACGAGCAGATCGAGCTTGATCTGAAATTCTGGAACTTGGGCAGAGAGAGGACGAGGGGAACAAGCTCAGCGGAGGAACACGGAACAGTCACCGGCGGCGAGGCGAAGCAGGGAGGAGGAGGAGGTCGAGGCGGAGCGGGCAAACCTGAGAGGTGCGGTGGCGGCGGCGGAAAGGAGCATCGCACCAGCTCTGTCTCGGGTCGGGACTGAGCAAAGAGAAGTTGAGAATGCAATCCCTAACCCTATCTGCCTGGTTTCCCTCTTTTTCTCCCGAAATTTTGCTTCCTCCCGCTCAATCCCGAATTTTTTCTTCCTCCCGCTCGATCCCTAACGTAGCTTACCGCGTAATTGTCCGCTCAGGTCGAAATCGAAGCGGTGAGGCTCCGATGCGCTTAATTATGCGCTTTCATCAGAGTAAGCGTCCGCTTTTTTGAACGTTGTGTAGAATCCTACCTGGACAATTCGATGATTGTTGAGTTTATTACATTGCAAGATAATTGTTTTATGTAACCTTTTGTTCTTCATTAAATTGTGTTAAAATGTCTCCTGTCTAAATCGTGGTCATACATTTCGTTTGTTGATTGAGAGACCAACTATCTCCGTACATTTGTTACTGCTTTCAACCTCGTTTTTGCTATGAGGTCACTTTTTTTTCCAATTTTATATATTTTCTTGTGGTGTGGTACTAACCCTTTGATGCAACTTGCAGGGATTAAAGTTTTGGTGATTTAGACAGAACGATTGCTCAAGATGCTGGAAGGATTTATGACAGTCAAATTCATAAGGGTTCAACTCCAGTAGATACTGTAAGCTCATAAGCCTGTCTAAAAAACTTCAATGTCATGAGTGAAAACTGAAAACAGTATCATATTTTCAGCTACCATGTAGCTTGCTGTAATGTACCTTGTACAATACATAATGCACGACTTAGTTTTGAACTTTACCCTTCACTTCTAGGACTTAAAGCAGCTTCAGTTTCTCTCCGTTTTTGTTATGCCAACATTTTTATTTGTAGCTGAGAATGTTTGTAGTGACGGAATTTACCCATAATATGGGAGTTGTTCCCTTGGAAATCCACAGCTGCAATGCCTGTGTATTCTGTTTGTATCAGAATAAATATCTTGATCCATTGATTATGTTTTCCTTCAATGCTGATTGTGCTGGCTGCTGCGAGGCGACCTTTCTTGTAGGATGCTTGCACTGGCAATTCAACGCTTAGCTTATCTTCTGTTTTCACAAGCTTTTGTATTGTTTTAGATTTGGATTATGTTTCTTTGAGTCTGGTGATGTGGTTGGTTACTTTGTTCAGTTGAAAATTTTGGTTAATGTATGGTATGTCTGTGGAGGCAGATCGTGGTCAAAAGGACATTAAAAGGACATAACAAGAAAAAGTTCAAAAGGTCGCACTTTTAGTTAAGTTAAATCGGCTCTGTGGAAGAAAGCATTTTTCTTGTGTATAGTTTTTTTTTACCACTAGTTGACGGCACGTAACCAACCATTGCAAACAGTAAGCATAAATGAAAAAAACATACAGACCATAGTACAAATGTTAGAAATTTTGTTAGTCGTGTTACAATAAAGAAAACATTGTTAGAATCCCATGCAATTGTTAGATACATAGTTATTAGCTTACCAGTACATTACGTCCAACCCAAATACAATGCCAATTCTTGGACACATAAGATTCTCATATGCTTCGTTCCTTCTACATGTGTTCTAGGTAGTCTATAAAATAATATGCCAACTTTACCATTAGGAATGAGTAGAAGTTGAATTTCGCGTCACAAGACATTCATGAATCAGCGATAGCCAATATTGAGAATCAATAAATCTAACCTGAAACTGAATCATGCTCAGTTGCTGACCTGAAACTGACATAAAACCACTCTTTCTTGATGTTCCTCCCATGATTTGGTAACCTTTCTGATTTTGCATTACAATACAACCACCTACACCAAAGTAAAATATAGGTAAAATATATATGCATTTGTTCCACTTGATTGTACTCCCTCCGTTCCAAATTAGTTGTCTTGGGTTTGTCCAAATACGGATGTATCTAGACACTAAATAAGTATAGATACATCCGTATTTGGACAAACCCAAGACAAATAATTTGGAACGGAGGGAGTACGTCTCGGATGATCCCTACACCCTTCTCCCTAAGTTCACGGGTCTGGTGCAACCGCAGCAAGAACCCTGCTAGATTACATGAAAAACCATTCAACTCGAATTTGCATACTACACCTTAACTAAAGGCTTGAACCGAACCATCTTGAATGCACAACTCCCAGGAACGCAAATGGATGCATCCTTATCTGAACAATCTGATTCCTTTGTGACAAGAGCATACATCAATGATCCTAACGCATGCTATTACAATTCAAAGACTGCTACCGAAGGGAAGTAGCAATTACAAACGTGCGTGCCTGTCATCTCAAGGAATATCTGATTCTGAACTAAAAAAAAAAATTAGGAATCGATTCTGAACTAATCGATTCAGAACATCTAGAAACCAGGGAATCAGCATCGCAAAATCAATTTCACAAGTAGTTCTTTTCTCGAACACCATCGCAGAATCAATTCCACCGCAATCAGCAAAGCTTCTATACACACAAGTAACCATCATGTTGCAGCCGTTGTACACTCCGTACATATCAGGTTGTTACAAGCTTCATCATCCATCAGCGGTGTTTGTCCATCTGGATTCAAGCTTGCTCATCCATCAGCCACGATGTGGATCGAGAACTCATATGCCAAAGATCACAGAGAAGAAGAACGGACAAAAGTTCAGGGCCTGAAGATGCAGATATCATGGCCTCAAGATGGAGATCTCCATGGAGGGCCAATGAGGAAGACTTCAGTTAATGATCTGCCCGGCAGTCACCCGGGGAAATCCTGTCCGCATCGCAACCAAATCCACCTGCGCTGCTGGGTAGTCCAATTCGATTTGCCTCATGGTACACGCGTGCGGTGCTGTTGGGCAGAAGCAGCCGCCCCCACGGCACCTTCTTCCACCACCGAAGTATGGGAATGGGAAATCATCCTGCGCCTGTTGCTACAGATCGGCTGTCAGGACCTGTGTGGTCTCTGTTTCTGAAGCTGTTACATATGAAGCAATCCTGGCCGTTCGATGGCCATCGTCCGGCTCTTCGTTAAGTTACTGTTTTAGAGTGGTTAAGTATCTTTCAGCACCTAAGCGTGTTTAGCTTGTAATGAACTTTAGACGAGGCTCGCGGTCGCGGTTATAAGGCCGGAGAGTGGGAGGCTGGGTTGGCTCGTCATAAATCAAAACCCAAATTTACCTATGTTCTTCCTTCGTGTTCCTACTTTTCCAGTTCTTGCCCTTTATTTACCCTAGATTTAGCCAATTACTTCAATTACTTGTCTGGATATCTGTCTCTGTAGCTAGGACTCAAGCCGGATCCCTGACAATTGGTATCGAGAGCGAAGGTTGACCTACCAAGAAATTTTTTCCGCCGCCGCGGGTTGCCGATCGCCTGGATTGCGCCGTAAAATCCCTGGGGCGTCGCGGATCGGAACGCCAAGGTCGTCGTCAAGCTCGAGCCACCGCCATCTTAGCGAAAGGAAGCACTTTTCTTCACCATGCCGGTGCGGACGAGGTCGCAGGAGGCGCTGGACAGGGAGGAGGAGGAGGCGGCGCTGCTGGAAGCAGCAGACGAACAAGCTCGAGCCGAGGAAGCAATTGGTCAACGTCTGCCACGAGAGGTCCTCAACATCACGCGGCGACTCGAGCAACAGCAGCAATCGGTCGACGATTTACATGGTAATATCAACAACCTTACTGAGATGGTAGCTCAATTGGTGATGAATTCGACAGCCTCAGATCCGTCGCAACAGCTGCATCGGCAGCCGAACAGGGGATCGACTATGAACACACCCATTCACTCCCATACCTTGAGTCCCATCTTCGAGATTCCTACACCCAACTCCACACCAAATTCATCCCTAGCCCAACCCCACCCAAACCAGCTTCCACAGCCCAGATTCACCCAGATGTTGCCTGTAGCGTACAATTCCAATGCTAGCCGGCAAAATTCACAGCCTTTCGCGACGAACAGCTCGACAGCTCCACCCATACCCCAAAATCACCACAACATCCAGTCCTATACAAACCCACAGACACATCCACAGTTATATTATCCAATTTCCACTCAAAACCCGAGCCTTTCTTACCAAAACCAGCAAAGTTACCAACCACAACCATCCTACTACCAACAACAGCCGCCACAAAGTTACCAAACACAACAATCCTATTACCAACAACAGCCGCAACAATACCCACCACAGCCACAACAACACAATTACCAACCACCCTATTATCCACAACAACAACAGCCCATACCACAATCCAACTATCCTCTTCAGCCATACTACCAACAGCCAATGCCTCAACCCACCTACACCTATGCATCCGTTCAACCAACATCGTCGCCAATAAACTCCAGTGGTCAGCAGCAGAGATTCCCTTCAAACCAGCGGGGCAATTCTGTTTCAAGGGAGCAGTATGGTGTGCAGCAACAGCCAGAAAGAGGTCACCAAGAGGGAAGATATCAACCCCAACACAGCCAAGAACCACACATCAGAACTCCTAGCATTGACTTACCATTATTCTCTGGTGAAGATGCAGCAAATTGGATTTTAGAGTGTGAAGGGATTTTCGAGCTGGCAGGCATAGCAAATGAAAACAAGTTGAAGTGGGAAAATGCACACATACGTGGCAGAGCTAAGTTGTGGTTAGCAAGCAGCAATTTCCAGTTGAACATGATGAGTTGGGAACAGTTTTGTTCATTGTTGTGCGAAAGATTTCCGTGTGCTGGAGCAGATGAATCAATGGACCAATGTCAACAACTGAAGCAAATCAATTCAGTGTCCAACTACATTGATCAGTTCGAAGACTGGATGACAGCGATGAAACGAGATCACAGCTACTTGCAAGAAAACTTTTTCTTGTTGAGATTTCTTAGTGGTCTGAAAGACACTATTAAACATGACACCAAATGCCACAAACCAACCACATTAAGAGCAGCTTACTGGTTCGCAAGGCAAAAGGAACAGTCCTATCTATGCAACAACAAGCGCACAACTACAGTGTCAGCTTCCAGAACAGCTCCAGCGAACAACATGAACAAAGTGCCTAACAACAGGGATGTGAGGCCAAAAACTCCCAATGACAAACCAAGAAAATGTTGGTTCTGCCTAGAAAACTGGTTTTATGGCCATAAGTGCAATGAGGTTAAAAATTTACTGCATGCTCTGCAGCTACAAGGACACTCTGAGGAAGATCTCGAGGAAAATGCCCAAGAGGCTAATGAAGTGGCAGAACAAGAGCAACCTCAAGCAGAAGAGAATGTTGAGAAACCAAAAGAAAAAATTATGTCCATATCAGAGGCAGCTCTGTAGGGAATACCAAGTGATGAAACAATTTCATTGATGGTTGTAATTGGGGGGAAAACAAGCAGTGGCTTTGATTGATTCTGGTAGCTCAAATACCTTCATTGATCATGAATTTGCTGTGAAGATCAATTTGCCAATGAGGAAAACATCTTCCCGGAAAGTCTCTGTTGCTGGTGGTGGTACACTTATGTCAGACTCAATCATTCCGCACTGCCCATTCTCCATCCAGAAGGTAAAATTCGAAAGTGATTTCAGAGTCCTTGACCTTAAAGGCTATGACATTGTGTTGGGAGTGTCCTGGTTGAAACAGTATAATCCAACTACTTTTGATTGGATTAAAAGAACACTCACGGTCACCAAAGATTCCAAGGAACACACATTCAGTGATCACTTACAGCTCCACAGAGATCTCATGATCACAGCAAAAAGATGCAATAATATCATCAAGAAAGGGACAACTGGTTACTTGATACAATTGTATGCAGTGCAAGAAATCACTAAAGTGGTGACACAAGACTTGGCGCAACTTCCTAGTGATATTGTGCAGGTGCTGGATAAATTTGAGGATGTCTTCGAAATTCCTCACGGACTGCCTCCTAAACGAAGCTGTGATCACAGGATACTGCTGAAGGAAGGTTCAAACCCTCCCAACATTCGTCCGTACAGAATGCCTCATACTCAGAAGAATGCAGTGGAAAGCATAATCAAAGAGATGTTGAAGAACAATGAGATTCGGCACAGTACAAGCCCATACTCATCCCCAGCTCTAGCAGTCACCAAGAAAGATAAAACTTGGCGTCTGTGCACCGATTTTCGCCAAGTAAACTCGCTGACAATAAAGAACAAATATCCAATTCTAGTCTTAGAAGATTTGTTGGATGAATTGCATCTCGAAGCTGGATTTGCGTTCGGGGTATCACCAGATTAGAATGCATGAAGATGATATAAGCAAGACAGCTTTTCGGACCCATTCAGGCCACTATAAATATCTGGTCATGCCGTTCGGCCTGACTAACGCCCCGGCTACATTTCAAGAGCTCATGAACAATATATTTGCTCCTCACTTGAGAAAATTCGTCCTAGTGTTCTTCGATGACATCTTGGTCTACAGCAAGAACATGACTGAGCATGCTAAACACCTGGCAGCTGTCTTGCAAATTCTGAGGGAAAATGAGCTCAAGGCAAAGAAGAGCAAATGCACGTTTGCCACACCACAGGTGGAGTACTTGGGTCATATCATCTCTGCAGCAGGTGTGCAGACTGACCCAGCAAAAATCAAGGATATAGTGACTTGGAAAACTCCAACGAATGTGACCCAGTTAAGAAAGTTTCTTGGCACCTGTGGTTATTACCGTCGCTTCATTGAAGGTTATGCAACCATCTGTAGAGCACTACACATAGCACTACAGAAATCTGGCTTTGTTTGGGGAGAAGAACAGGAAGTTGCTTTTAACAAACTAAAAGAAGCTATGTCTACACCTCCCGTGTTGGCTCTCCCTGATTTTTCACTCCCTTTTGTGATGGAAACTGATGCATCCGGTGTTGGTCTCGGAGCAGTCCTGATGCAAAGTGGTCGACCGCTGGCATTTTACAGTAAAACCTTGGGAATGGTTGCTCAGCTTCAATCCATCTATGAGAAAGAGGCCATGGCCATCTTGGAAGCTCTTCGCAAATGGAGACACTACCTGCTGGGGAACAAATTGGTCATTAGGACAGATCAAAAAAGCCTTAAATATCTCACAAGCCAGAGGTTACTGGAAGGTGTGCAACACAAGTTGATGGTCAAATTATTGGAGTTTGATTTCTCCATTGAATATAAAAAGGGCATTGAAAATTCTGTGGCGGATGCTCTCTCCAGAAAAGAAGAACACTATGAGCAAGACCAGTGTCATGCTACTACAATGGTGATTCCAAAGTGGACAGAGGATGTTCTCAAATCATATGAAGAAGAACACTATGAGCAAGACCAGTGTCATGCTACTACAATGGTGATTCCAAAGTGGACAGAGGATGTTCTCAAATCATATGAGACTGATCCGAAGTGCATCAAGTTACTTCAGGAGGTGGCTATGGATGCTAATAGTCACCCTCATTACACAATCACCTCGGGTATCCTTCGATACAAAAACAGAATCGTTATTGGTGAGCATTCTGACCTCTGTTCAAAAATCTTTGAAACATTCCATAGTTCAACTCTGGGTGGTCACTCAGGACAGAGGGTAACTCTGCAGCGCATTAGTCATCTATTCTTCTGGCCCAACTTAAAGAAGTTTATAGCTGACAAGGTGTCACAGTGCCCAATTTGCCAAATCTCCAAACCAGAGCATGTTCAATACCCTGGCCTCTTGGATCCTCTCAACATACCAAAGCTGAAATGGTCAGAGATTAGTATGGACTTTGTGGAAGGTTTGCCCAAGTCCAGAGGATATGATGTCGTACTAGTGGTGGTGGACAGATTAACCAAGTATGCACACTTCCTTCCGTTATCTCATCCATTTACAGCTGAGACAGTGTCTAAGCTTTTCATGGACAACATACACCGGTTACATGGCTTGCCACAGATCATAGTGTCTGACAGAGACCGTATATTCACAAGCAAGCTATGGCAAGAGGTTTTCTCGGCATTAAAAGTTCAGTTGCACCTTAGTACTGCTCACCATCCTCAGTCTGATGGACAAACCGAGAGGGTGAACCAATGTATGGAACAATACCTCAGGACAATGGCCTTCAAGGAGCCAAAAAATGGGCTGACTGGATTCCAGCAGCTGAATGGTGGTATAACACTGCCTTCCATACAACTATCAAGAAAACACCATTTGAGGCTTTGTATGGATATCCACCTCCCCAAATAGGTGAAATTGCTATTCCTTGTGATGTGTCAGCTGAGGCAGAAGTAACTTTACAATCCCAGGAGGACATGATGAAATCATTACAACAAAACTTGCTGCAAGCTCAGAACCGTATGAAGAAATTCGCTGACAGCAAAAGAATTGAGAGGTCATTTGAAATTGGTGATCTTGTTTATCTGAAGATGCAGCCTTACAGGGAAGCAGCATTGGGATTGCGCAACAAACTGAAACTGACATCCAAGTTCTATGGCCCCTTCAGAATCATCAAGAAGGTGGGCAAGGTGGCATATCAGCTGCAGTTTCCTGAAGGCACCCGTATGCATGATGTATTTCATGTTAACCAACTTAAGAAACATGTTGGTCCGAATGCAGTGCCAAATCCTAACCTGCCTGTGCTTACACCTGAAGGTAAGATCAAAACCTGCCCAGTGTCAATTCTACAGCGCAGACAGATTGCTCGATCCAACGGAGAGTACGACATTCCAGTGGATCAATGGTTAGTCTGTTGGGAAAATCTGACAGAAGCAGAAGCGACCTGGGAGGATGCCAAGTTCATCCAAGCAGCTTTTCCAACCTTCAGGCCTTGAAGTCCTGTTTTGGGCGGCCGGTACTGTCAGGACCTGTGTGGTCTCTGTTTCTGAAGCTGTTACATATGAAGCAATCCTGGCCGTTCGATGGCCATCGTCCGGCTCTTCGTTAAGTTACTGTTTTAGAG
This sequence comes from Poa pratensis, assembly GCA_947311845.1. Classification (NCBI taxonomy): domain Eukaryota; kingdom Viridiplantae; phylum Streptophyta; class Magnoliopsida; order Poales; family Poaceae; genus Poa; species Poa pratensis. The sequence goes on from CAMZMU010000096.1 coordinate 84,848,427, forward strand.
TGGTTAAGTATCTTTCAGCACCTAAGCGTGTTTAGCTTGTAATGAACTTTAGACGAGGCTCGCGGTCGCGGTTATAAGGCCGGAGAGTGGGAGGCTGGGTTGGGTCGTCATAAATCAAAACCCAAATTTACCTATGTTCTTCCTTCGTGTTCCTACTTTTCCAGTTCTTGCCCTTTATTTGCCCTAGATTTAGCCAATTACTTGTCTGGATATCTGTCTCTGTAGCTAGGACTCAAGCCGGATCCCTGACATCGGCGGACATGGAGATGGGTAGAACAGGAGGGTGCTTGCTGCCCTGCAGCAGTTCAGAGAGACGCGACTCCGGGAGATTCGGAAAAGCGCTAGGAGCTCCAGAGCGGCAGCATAGCAGCGAAAAAGGGTCGGAGCTGGGGGGTCGGGGTACGACGCGCGGTCGAGGCAGAGGTCTTTGCGGGCGGCGCAGGGGAAGAAGCCGCCGGCAGGGCCGTCGCGCCGCGTCGCCTTCCCTGCCGCCGGCAGTCCCCGCGCCCCACCCAGCTTCTGCTTCGCCGAGGTCCACGACGCACCCATCACCAACCTTCCGCTCCCGTGCCTCCTACCTACCCCGCGCGGAACGGCCCCGCGTCCCACCGGCCGCCGCTGACCCGGAGTCCCCCGCGCCGCCCCTCGAGCCGACCAGCGCCGCCGGTGGGAGGCCACGACCCTGCCTGCTCGCCGCGTCGCCGGCGGGAGGCCGCGCCCCTCCTCCTTCCCGTCTCCTGTCTCCCTCCTCCCCGTACCCTGCCGCCAGCGAGGCTCCCGGCCACTGGCTCCCTTCCACCGGCGTTATTGCCGCCCTCGTGTATCCCGGCCGCCGGCGCGGCTCCTGCCATGGCGGTCTCGCGGGACCATAGGTTCAGGGGCTCAGGGCGTAAAACGAAAAAAGAAGGCAGATACCGTTTCGGGATTCGGTGATTTGTGTTGAGTTGCGATCTGACCGTACATCAGAATTAAACGCGTGAGATTTAATGTATCAACACAGCACAACACATGTTTGCTCTTTTAATAGTAGTATAGATTTGTCATTTCCAGTAGAAATTCTGTATGGATATAATGGCTCGTTCTACAACACGGGATCCTGCCGACTCATTCTAGGTGCATGGGTGGTTGGCATGTTGCTCCGAGCTGTTTGGAACCATGGTTCTTCGGTGACTACGGTGTTGGTCGTGACTCGTGACCCTTTGTTCTATGTGTCGTTTGTCGTCGTTGTTTGGGAGTAGTCTTTGCATAGTTAACCGAGACTTGTACTGTTTTTGGGTGCGGTTTCCATCATAAATTGGATCATCCTTCTAATCAATGAATTTAGCAGCTCTCATGCTGACATTAAAGAAAACTATTTCTTACTACTCCCTCTGTTTCAAATTAATTGACTTGGTTTTGTCCAAATATGGATGTATCTATACTTATTTGATGTGTAGATACATCCGTGTGTAACAAAATGTGTGTCAATTAAATCCGAACGGAGGGAGTACAATGCAAGAGCTGATGGAAACATAAGCAACAGATGGCATGCTCTTGTGGATAGTAGCCTTAGTACGAAACCCTTAGCCATCCCTGTCAACCAAGATTCAGATAAGAAGAAAACGTCAACTCGTGACATATTGTCATTGTATCGTCCGTCCGTCGTCGGCAGATGCGTGAGCTGTCCAGTCCGTACAGACGGGATAAAAACAGAGGGTGCAAGCGTGTCGAGGCCGACATAGCACCCCGCCCGAAGCCGCGATTCTTCGCTTTTCCTGGCTTCCAAGGTCAAAAATCCCCACAAGTGCCATTCAGATATCATCAGACTCCTTGGTTGCCACACTTGTCCATAGTAATTTGGCATCTTCTTTTCCTTCTCCATCGACTGATGCCACGCCCCCACAATTTGTATATGCTTTCCTTCACCTCTGCAACGCAAATCCAAACTTTCTGCCCATGCAACCTTTCTAGTTTGGACAAATCCCTTTTTCTTGGATTTCCTCCCATTCGTTATATATCTTCTGCAAACAACACAAGAAGCTCAGAGAAAGATTTTAACATACCACTGCTGGTTGCTGGTTGGTCAGCAGATACCTTGGTAGCTTAGCTAACTAATATCATGGGGTCGTCGTCTGCGGCGGTGCAGGCGGCGGTGTTGCTGTGGCTGGCCGTGGTGTTCCGGGCACGGCCCGTGGAGGCGCTGGCGGCCAACTGGGGCACCCGCGCGCAGCACCCGCTCCCCGGCGACGTCACCGTGCGCCTGCTCAAGGACAACGGCTTCGACAAGGTGAAGCTCTTCGAGGCTGACCCCGCCGCGCTCAAGGCGCTCGGCCACTCCGGCATCCAGGTCATGCTGGGCCTCCCCAACGAGCTGCTCGCCTCCGTCGCCGGCAACGTCGCCGCCGCCGAGCAGTGGGTGCAGCAGAACGTCTCCAACTACGTCTCCAAGTACGGCGTCGACATCAGGTACGTGGCCGTGGGCAACGAGCCCTTCCTCAAGTCCTACAAGGGCATGTTCGAGGCCGCCACGCTCCCCGCGCTGCAGAACGTGCAGGCGGCGCTCGTCAAGGCCGGCCTCGCGCGCCAGGTGCGCGTCACCGTCCCGCTCAACGCCGACGTCTACGAGTCGCTCGATGGCCGCCCTTCCTCCGGCGACTTCCGCCCGGACATCACGGGCCTCATGACCAGCCTCGTCAGCTTCCTCCTCAAGAGCGGCGGCGTGCTCGCCATCAACATATACCCGTTCCTCTCCCTGGACGCCGACGCCAACTTCCCCCGCGACTACGCATTCTTCCCGGCGCCCGGCGCCCCTCCGTCGCAGGCCAGCGTCCAGGACGGCAACGTGCTCTACACCAACGTCTTCGATGCCAACTACGACACGCTCATCTCCGCGCTTGAGAAGCACGGCCTCGGCAACATCTCCGTCGTCGTCGGCGAGATCGGCTGGCCCACCGACGGCGACGCCAACGCCAACGTGGCCAGCGCGCAGCGGTTCAACCAAGGACTCTTCGACCGCATCGTCGCAGGCAAGGGCACCCCGCGCCGCCCGCAGATCCCGGACGTCTACGTGTTCGCGCTGCTGGATGAGGACAACAAGAGCGTGGACCCGGGCAACTTCGAGCGCCACTGGGGCATCTTCAACTACGACGGCACGGCCAAGTACCCGCTCACGCTGGCCAGCGGCAGGGCCATCGTGCCGGCCAAGGGCGTCAAGTACCTGTCCAAGCAGTGGTGCGTGCTCCGGTCGGAAGCCAGCCCGACGGACCCTGCCGCCGTCGCCGCCGTCGGCTACGCGTGCCAGTTCGCCGACTGCACAAGCCTCAGCCCCGGGTCGTCGTGCGGCAGCCTCGACGGGCGCGGCAACATCTCCTACGCCTTCAACCAGTTCTTCCAGTCGGCCAGCCAGCAGAAGGGCTCCTGCGGCTTCAACAACCTCGCCGTCATCACCACCACCGACCCGTCGCAGGGGACCTGCCGCTTCAAGGTCGGGATCGACCCCGGACACCGCGACCTCACCCACGACGCCTCCGCTGCGGCCAGGGCGGCAGCCGCGTGGGGCGCCGTCGTGCTGCTGGCACTGCTTGCCATTGTGGCCGTGTGATGACACGAGTAGATGGATGACGCAGTCAGTCTGCAGCTAGAGAGGACCAAACAATTCTTTCGTTTTATGGGATGTCCCGAAGGGACTTTCGTTTTCCTCTTCTTCTTTAAACAGGGGAAACGCAACTGACGATTAAATGTGGGATAGAACAGGGGCATATGATGGTGGATTTTTATTTACGTGTCAAGCTCGTTCAAAAGGGATTATTGTTGTATACTTTTATTTGTTGGTGATAATTCTTCTGATGTACTCAGTATATACATGGACCGTAAAGAGTTACAAATGTTGTATTGCTTTGTGATTTGGTACTTGGTCAAATAGTTGTGGCGGCGGGTGCAGATTATTGAGATGAGGATCAGACCATGGTGTTCAAAGCAGCAAGATGTGCAGAAAACAATCGTTGACTATTAAATCATTTCATTAATCAGAGAAGATACATTTTCCTTATTTTGGACACAATGTCTATTGATTGAGGTTGGATTTTAAATCTAATTTGAGAAGGTTGGCATAAGTGAACATAATAAGGTCAATACTGTTTCTGTTTTTAAGAAAGAAATAAGTGAGCGTTATTAATCTATACTATTTAAGACTGCTCTGCCTGCTCTGATTGCAAAGGTCAAGAAGGCTTCACCGAGCTGGGGGTTTGTTCAATGGATGAGGTTGCTAAAATTAGGTGCATGCAGTTTAACGGTCTCTTGGTCTTTTATATGCTATATCGGAATTCACCTGCTCGACGGATGTGAATTGCATTACATATGTAAACCACCATTTCCTTGACACTATCTCCGACGACCTTATTTTAATTAAACCTCGTCTACTGATCAAAAAGCTGGTTAGTAACAGCGGCGTAGTAGTACCTGAGTGTCATACAACTACTGAAGAATTTGTCTGGATTCCATTCCAAACAGTGCCCTGTTAACTGAAGAATGTGCAAAATGTGCAGTTCTAACTCGAGTTAAAAGTTCAGAGAGTTCATAATGTGTTTAGGCACAAAATCTACACTTTTTATCTGCAGAAAAACATTATCCACCAAACAAGTTCCTTGGTAGGATACTATTGTTAACGCAAGGTATGGTTCTTCCCCTTCCTTATCTCTTGCAGAATTTCACTGAAATGTTTCCGCGGGCCTAGAGTTTCATAAATTATCTCCCTGATCCGTCATTTGGTCTGAATTACATTTTTCAGGTTTCAGCAAGGCTTTGTTAGTCTCAATAATATAGGATTTGCAGTTATCAGAAATAGATCGCTTAAGATTAAGGTGTTATGCAATTGGTGATGCTTAGGATTTACAGTTAGTCTCAGCTTCTGACATTGATGGATGGCATGAATGACCCTTTTGAAGGAGAACAAGAATGGCCCTGTTTTGGAAGGACTAAACGGAGCTGCAGGTTTCTTTCGAACGGTTATTCGCGACACAAAAAAATGCTTTCTTTCGAACGGTTGGTGCTGAAATCACTCAGCAAACAGGAGATTTCTGTGTCAGCAATGCCTAAAGTGATGCGGACAAACCTACAGAAGGTGTCTCATTGATCGAAGATGCTGTAAATAAATACCTCATTTTAACAGGAAATAGTTTCGTTCGTGCACAATTATAACAGGTTTCTCACTGCATGAAGGGAAGGTAAGAGAAAATAAATACCTCATTTTCTGAACAAAAATAGTTTCGTTCATGCATGTAACTCTTGGCCGGCCATGGGCCCTACTTGATCATGTCCATATGGATACAACATGCACAATTATACTCCATAGGTATGCAGAACTGTGTTACCAGCCAGGCTCCATCATTCACTTATTTTGCAAGTTGACAAGTTGCAAAAAGGACTAGCATTTCTTTCACATGTCCAGGGATCAACTTTATTTGTGTAATTCAAAATAATTGGATGAGAAAAAATTCAGTTTTCTCGCATTTCAGTGAAGCAAGTTTATTTTCTTACATAAAAATTCAGAGTAGGACTTCGATGAATGAATGCATCATCACTATTTCAAATGTGGACGACTTTAACTACAAAGTTAACTGTTCATTCTTCTCCAATTTGTTATTGTTGTAGATGACGAAAACAGTGACAATGAAGGGGATCCTGTCATTCAGCCCAGAATCAATTGCATTCATGATAAGAAATGGTTCCGGGATCATCTCGGTGGGCATGAAGGAAGAAGATCTAGAAAGAATGATAATTCTTATGGTGTTTCTCGGTCACGGAAATTGGTGACATTTCAGCTGCTGCGTCAACACTGATAGTGGTAAGAATCTGATGTTTAAAAGCTTTGCTGCCGTCACTAGATGATGAAGATTGATAGTGCATCTGATGTGGGTTGGTCCTGATCTTCACGGATTTGAGGTCGAAATCGACGAAGAACACGAAGAACTCAAGAACACAAGGGGGAAAAAGGTACCAACAAGATAACTAGCAAAGCATAATTCGGCAAAAGTCAACCGGTAACAATTTCCTAGGGCAGCCCCCGATTCTCCTTCTCCAAACACACCTTACTCTTAGGATTGTTTCTCTCACCGGCCAATCCTACCGGTCCAATCACGTCACCACAAGAGGAATGATTGGCAAGTAATCGCAACTACAAGGAGGAGTCTTGAATCCACTAGAGGATCTTCTCCACAATGGGAGGCCTTGGTTCTTCTCCACAAGGGGAGGCCTTGTTCATCTCCTAAGAGGCAACACCATCATGGGTGGAAAGGAGCCAAGCTCAACTCAAGTCTATTCTTAGTCTAACCCTAGATCTGAGGTGGGAGACACCTATTTATAGTCTAGATACGAAAAGGTAGATGAGTGGCTAGGATTACATGGCTCAAGGGCCATTTCAGCACACAGGCTCGCGCAGCGCCGGTAGTACCGGTGAACTGGCCGGTAGTACCGCTGAACTGGCCGGTAGTATCGGCGGACTCCAGGGGCTGGCACGCGCAGCGCCGGTAGTACCAGTGAAATAACCGGTAGTACCGGCGGACTACAGGAGCTTCAGGATTTCGGCGGAAGTGGCTCCGGAGGTACCGGTCGACGAGCGGTGGTAGTACCGGTGGGATCGGCGGTAGTACCGGCGCCTGGAGATGTGTTGACGCGCTCGGTTTCGCTCTGCCGGTAGTACCGGTGGTTGGAAGCGGTAGTACCGGAACCTGGGAATTCTTGCTCTTCATCTTCATCCTCTTGGCTCAACACTTGTCCATCTTCATTACTTGGTGGCGTATCTTCGTGAAGCTTGTATCTCAGCACACACAAGGTATCCGAATGAAGTAGCAAACCATTCAAAGGAGTGTCGAGATCACACATAGATAGAAGTGAATTCACCTTAACATGGATGACTTTGACTCTTGCTCTTGTCATTGGACCGTTTGTTGTAGGAGCCGTAGGTTGGGCTACATCAACATCCCCCTCAGAAGTTATTTCAACAGGATCTGGAGACCCCCCTGCTCAAAGTAATAGAAACCATTCTCTTATAGGAAATGGTTCGAAAATCCCTATTCCATCTCCACCTTTTTCGGAACCGCCGCGGGGTTAGGAGTAAGGCATAGCGGCCAAAATCTTTTGAAAATCTTAAGTTAATGATCAGTAGGTTTGAATAAAGTATTTAGGAAGGCCTTCGGTAGGCGTGCCCTTTCCAACACCTACACCAGCTTGGCCATCATGCTCAACTCACGCGACCTTGACATCAACACCGGTTGTTCGAACCCTCTTGCCAACGGGCTCTACTCCAACTCTGCCCATGTTGACTCGAGTCGCGCGGCTGCGCGCCGTCAACGAGGGCGACACAGAAGCTAATCGTGAGTGGTTTTCGTTTTCGTTTTCGTTTCCGTATTTCCATTCCGTTTCCGTTTCGTTTTTCCGTGGAAAAGTCGAAAACTTTCTACTGTATTTCATCCCTACATACAAGCCTTTCATCTGAAAACACTGTTCGATAAATTAGCTACACATTCGTGCGAAATATGAGAATATCTTTCGGAGTACATAAAAAAGAGTAGTGTACTGTCACCAAGGCATGCAGTTAGTTCTGAAACAGCAAGCAGTAAGTATGCAGCAAAGCACTAAGTTGCAACTGCCACTAGCCTTTACCAGCAGAAGAAGGAAGAATGCTGTCAAATTAAGACAACGAAAACCTTTTTGTGTCGCTTGAGTACACATATCTATACTACTCTTTAGTAGAATCATTTCCACTTTCAGAGTTATGAATGAGAAGTTGAGAACTGAATACCAAACCATAACTAGAACAGTAACACATCAATACGCAATTTACTGTATGTCTCACAGCAGTTACACATCAATAGGCAATTTACCCCTCCTCAACTTGACTCTCGACTGGTTCTGATTCTGATTCTGATGGCTAAATATTTCAGGATCCAACAGAACTAACATACATGACAAGAGAGTTGTTTGACAAACAATTCTCTGCAGTTAAGACTATTGTGAGCCACAAGTTTCAGACACGACGTATCAAACACTGAAAACATTTCCTGCCACTACTCAGTTGAGTAAAATATCAAACAGGTGCGTCTAGTTTCAGAGTCTTCACTGCCTAGAAATAAAAACAGGGACAAACAGGGAGCATGAAATGTATTTATATGATTTAATTCTCACATATGAAAGTATTTACATGGAGATAATCAATCAACAATGTAAAGATACAAGAGGGAACAGAACCAAAAAAAAAAAAGAACCTAGGCTACTTCAGCTTCCAACAATGGCTACAGTGGTTCAGTTGTACAGATCGTCTTCATCAGGTGCCACGGAGGTGTCGACAGCAGCTTCTACGGCCTGGGGCTGCGCCGGAAAGCGGAACTCGGTGCCGAATCCCCTGGACTGCTGCAACGTCTGAGCAAATGCCTGGTACTTCCTGATGTCGCCATCGCTCACGCTCCTCCTCGCGTACTTCATCGATGTAAGAAATTAGGGTTAGGAGCTAATTCGGTCTACCCTCTATTTCTCTGCCTTATCGGTGGTGCCGCTCACAATGCATATTGAGGCTAGAGGGTGGGACCTTTATATAGACTCCAAATTCCAGATAACTCAATCTGTTTCCAGATAGGACTCGTGACTTGTTAAACCAACCACTATCATTAACAGCCATTAACCGAGCCTATTACTGTTAAACAATTAGGTCCCAGCACGCACGTGTGAGTCATGCGCCGAGTTCGAATACAAAATCAAACTCACAGGCTTTAACAATTCATAGAGCCAATCCTATGGACAACCTGGCATTCCGCTCTATACTGTTCCCGGGTATAATTCCAGCATATTAATATACACTGTGTTTCAGTATAGCCGTACCGGCTTCTTTAAGTATATTTCCTTAAGTACAATTCCACATCATCAATTCCCTGTTATTTCCATGATGCTTCCACACTGAAGTTTAATTCTGGACAATGTAGTAAATATATAAAATGTTGCAAGACACAAATTTCCTACATCTCCCACTTGACTGAAAACATTTTATTTCAGCTAAGTGAATTCCCATGCTATTACATGGTTAGGCGTTAATTCATTCCTTCAGTGCCCACACGTTGTATATAAACCTTTGTGAATTTTGGAGTCAAATTATCACAAAGTAACAGGTTATGATGCACCTTTCCACGACCTTAAGTTCAAAAAGAAAATTTCTTAGCCATAGACCTTCCTTCAATGCTTGATGCATCAAAGTATTCATATTTCATAAATAACGAGTACTAAATCATGTTTCCTTTGTACACCATAAATACCTACAAAAGTAAATATTAACACATAACATAAAATAGATTACCTTTCACCAAGATCATAAATAGCGTCAATATATCCACGTAGTTGAAGGTTGAGATCATCAATGAATAATGAGCAATCCATATTTCCTTGACATTGCGTGACAAGTCCATTATGTGATTCCAAAAATTTCAATAAGATTCATATTCCGTTTGCTAATAATTCCAGCAAATCGTTTCCGTGCTAATCAAAATAGCAACAATTGCAGCAGCATGGCTAAGATCAGGTCGCATGAATAATGTCCCACGATAACCGAGGATGACAATTATTCTTCCTTTTTCCTCACGAGTTTAAATATAATTCCTCACAGAGTATCATTCCTTTAATCATGACAAGTTTGCACGTTTCCATAGAAAATATATCAAAATATTATCTATGTAATTCCACTCCCAAAATGCAGGAAGCTTTAGACATACCTTTCATAAGAAAGTTAGAACTGAACCAAGCTTTCACTTCCATCAATGTGATATTTATAACCAATAAGAACATAGTTAGCACATATAATGATAACACAAAACAATTCACACTAACCTTTGTATATGAATATCTTGCAATAAACCGTATGATCTAATATTCCATTGATGTGAATCTTGTTCCAAAAAACATGAATTGATCAATTCAATTAGCGAACAATGTCATTCTTCCCACCTCCTCTAAATTCCAGAGTTTCCACAAAGTATAACACTTCCTTTGTGTAAATAATAAAACAACAACACCTCCTCTAAATTTCAGAGTTTCCACAAAGTATAACACTTCCTTTGTGTAAATAATAAAACAACAACACCTATAGGCATGCGGTTGTTTGGTAAAATAACAAGTTCCCAAACTTTTATTATTCATCATTGAGTTTATTCCTTCCCGCAATGTTTCCACCCATAGTTAACATTAGCAACAAGTTTAGTACTTTTCTTTCCTCTAAAATATAGAGTAATTTCCTCAAATAACACACAATAGTAGCCAAGATATGATAGCCCAATTTAATTCCTCCCACTTTTCCTAAGCATGTTAGTGTTGGGAGTGTAACTTGGTGCTTTCCTTTGAATTTAACACATATTTCGGTGTGACTATTAATAAACACACCCTTCATGAGAAAATATCATATTCCTACTTTCCACCAATTTTCCTTTTTCTAGATCAAAAACGAAATACCATTTGATCCACTAGAATATAAACATTAAAAATAAATCTTGGTGTGCTATGTAGTAAACAATGATTCCAATTCCATACTACCAAAATATAAATAGAATACTTCTTTCCAGTTCACAAAATATAAATAGTGACTGTGATAAATAATGACTTACTCAACAAATCGTAGTATGTGATGCTTTCATAATCCAGTGAATAACCAAGAGTTGTATTCCTCCATTCAACCATGGAGTATATAACTTAAGACAACGGTGAATAATTCCATGCTCATCACATTAGTTTGAATTAATATTCCTGAAGTGTACTTCCCCCACCAATCAGTTTCAAACCTTGTAATCCTTTAATGAACTGATTTTCCACTTCAGTATGAGATGTTAATACAACAAAAACCTTCCGACTTGTATTGTTAAAGATATTAATAACCATATCAAGTGAATCATGAAATAAACAAATATATCCACCTCAAGTAGGATTGTCCAAAAATACCGTAAATATGTGTTGATAAAGTATCATAATCCTCCCACTAAAGTTTAGAATTCCAGAATTAATAATCCACTAATTTTGTTCCTTGATATGTGACCAAGTTGTAAATGAGATAAAATAATTGAACCTCTAATGGGAGTGTAAAACCAAATGTCACATTGAAGAGAAATCCATAACTGTAGTCCTCCCACTTAAAGTTTATAATTCCAGAATTAGCAATCGTAATTCTGTTTATATATTAAGACCAAGTCGTAAATTCCATCAACAATAAAATTCCGAGCATGTGTTCCTATTACAAGTATTCCTCCCTATGGGAGTTATCTTCACAACCAACTTCCAACGGATTATCAATATAACATGGGACCATTGTGTTAAATTACATAATGCACTAACTTTTCCGTTGAGCAAAATTCCACTCTTCCTTTTCCAAATAGAATATATATAAACAACAAAATTCGATAATGAACTATAAATTCCTTCCCTTTGTAGGTGCATGTATAAACAATAACAATTTTCCTCCACAAAAGGAGTTTGAAAACATAATTTCCAATTCCAAAGTTACACACATATATTTTCCCTTTGAAATTGTTCACATGCCAATAAATTTGCTATTGTTCCATCAATTATGATGTAGAGACAAAGTCCATAATCCAACTATATGGAAAAGTAGTGACAAACAAAATATTTAGTGCAAGAAATAACATTGAACATACCGTTGAGTAAATATCGATTTCCTCTTCCATTGGAGTATCCATATTCCTCCAAAATAATAAGTAATGTCACTTCCATTATAAACATGCTTCATGCATGTTGCTTCATCATCGTGGCGCTAGAGAATTCCGATGAATTATTAAAATACTCCGATCAATTCCGAAGTAATTCAATGAGTCCAATATATTCCGGTGATAATGTAAATCCCGTAGCAATTAAAAAAAAATCATAGTGACAAAAAATAATAATTAATCCATCTGACGAAGAGCTTAACAAATTTCCTCGGAGTGAATTCCAACACTTCCTCTAGAGGCGAGTGGTGTCCAATAAAAGAAGTCCACAAAAAAACAAACTTTTTCCAGGTTACGTAAAATATTCCACGTAATCTGTACACTCTCATATTCAACAGCAAAATAATCAATCATTGATCAATTTAAATATGTGAACTAGTTTACTTTCCTCAATCCAAAATTTCATAGTTTTCCTCTCCCTGTGACTTTTCCGGTTTAGACATTTCAATGACATAATCAATATTTCCTTTCCAAACCGTGTAGTTTGATCTACCAGTCTACAGGTTCAAGTAACTCAGAGTAAACAATATTTTGACGCGAGATAAAAGTGTTACCGATGAACGGAACTTTGCAGCGATTCCATGGTTACTCCCGTTTGCTTTGCTTCCTCGATCAATTGGGGTATAACTAGTGCAACGAATTTCTTTCCTCTCCTTGCGATTTCCTTCCTCGATCGGATCGGATCGAGTGGTCTTACCAATAATAAAAACGAACCCTCACAAGGAGCAGTATTGATCCGATTCTGTGGATTGGCCTTCATGCTTGATCACGTGAAGCCTAGCAGTTGCTGGCTATTTCCTTCCTCGGCCAGTGCACAATCGAAAATCGGCTGCGGCCTCCTTCTTCGATATGAGTGGCTGCAACCCTTCTTTGATCCATGCACACAGATCAACAAATACAGTGTTTACTGGTTTCTAGATTTCACGGGGTTCCATCGATCTGGTGCATGTAACAAATACAGGAGCCGTGTAATAAACTTGATCTGCACCTGCCTTCCTCGATCAGCGTGCGTGTTAATAAAGAAAAATATAGAGGTGGTTTCCTGTGAAGAATATGAAACTGATCTGGTTCCCTGTCCCCTTGTTGGATTAGTCCTTCCGCTTCGTCTCCTTCCGATCGGCAGGCAGCATCGCAAGGTGACCGATCGATTTTCCGGTGCCTAGCATGAGGAGGTAGAGCGCGGTGCAGGCATAGAACCCTGGAACCTCCACGACATATCGATCTACGAAAAAGACGACGACGGCAGAGTTGGCAGCGGAGTACGGATCGGTGACGACCGTGACGACACAGCGATTTGACGATGACGGCAGAGTTCGCAGCGGAATATGGATCGGTGAAGAACACGACGGCGCACCGAGCCGAAACAGCAGATTAGCGTCTCGCCAGCGACGATCACCATTTACTACAATCGACTCCTCGAAGTGAGCCGCCTTGATCTCAGCCACCTCCTCTGCTTCCTGCCCGCAGTCCACCTCCATGCTACATTTCCCCAACCTCTGCCTCTCCATGTCCTTCTCGATGTCTTCTCTGATGGCGTACTTGCATGCCCTCTGGCAGATCTCCGTGATGTCGGCGCCACTGAAGCCCGCCGTGAACCTCGCGAGGGCGCCGAGGTCGACGTCCTTGGCCACGGGAGACTTCCTGAGACAGGCCTTGAAGATCTGGTGCCGCGAGGCCTCGTCGGGCAAGGGGATGTAGATGAGCTGGTCCAGGCGGCCGGGCCGGAGCAGCGCCGAGTCGATGATGTCCGGCCTGTTGGTGGCGCCAATGATGAACACCGTCTTCTTGGCGTTCATGCCGTCCATCTCGGTCAGGAGCTGGTTCAGGACCCTGTCCGCCGCGCCGCCGGCGTCACCCACGCTGCCGCCCCTCTGCGTAGCAATAGAGTCGAGCTCATCGAAGAACAGGACACACGGCGCAGACTGACGCGCCTTGTCAAAGATCTCTCGCACGTTGGCCTCGCTCTCGCCGAACCACATCGTGAGCAGCTCGGGCCCCTTGATGCTGATGAAGTTGGCCTGGCACTCGTTGGCGATCGCCTTCGCCAGCAAGGTCTTTCCGGATGCTCCACCGGGTACTGGACTGTCTCTTGCAGCTCCCTCTTGACGCCGTCCAGGCCGCCGATGTCGCTCCAGCTGACGTTGGGAACCTCAACGACGGTCTCGCGAAGTGCAGAAGGATTCGTGCCGGTGAGAGCCGTTTTAAGGTGGTCATTGGTGATGGCCATGGAGTTCAAGATCTCGGCGTCGATGGTGTCGTCCTCCAGGTCGATCACGTCCATCTTCTCTCTGATGCATTGCAGCGCCGCCTCGGTGCAGAGCGCGGCCAAGTCCGCGCCAACGTACCCGTGCGTATCCTTGGCAACAACCTCGAGGTTGACATCCACATCGAGTTTCATGTTCTTGGTGTGGATGCGGAGCACTTGGAGGCGCCCGACCTCGTCCGGTACGCCAATGTCAATCTCACGATCGAACCTCCCGAAGCGCCTTAGGGCTGGGTCGATGCTATTGGGGCGGTTCGTGGCGCCCATGACGATGACGTGCGCCCGGGCCTTCATGCCGTCCATCAATGTCAGGAGCTGGGACACGATGCGCCTCTCGACCTCCCCGTGTGTCTTCTCCCTCTTTGGAGCAATGGAGTCGATCTCGTCGATGAAGATGATGGAGGGCGCGTTCTTCTCAGCCTCCTCGAAGGCCTTCCTGAGGTTGCTCTCGCTCTCTCCGGCCATCTTGGACATAATCTCCGGGCCGTTGATGCAGAAGAAGAAGGCCCCGGTCTCGTTGGCCACGGCGCGGGCGATCAGCGTCTTGCCGGAGCCGGGAGGGCCGTAGAGCAGGATGCCCTTGGGAGGCTTGACGCCGATGGACTTGAAGAGCTGCGGGTGCCTCAGCGGCAGCTCCACAAGCTCCCTGATCTGCGTCATCTGCTTGCGCATGCCACCCACGTCATCGTAGCCGACGCCGTCGAGCCTCTCCTCGTCCTCCCTCTTCACCGGCTCGCCGTCGCAGAAGATCTCCGTGTCATCCGCCACAATGCAGTACTCCTGGGCCGAATCGATCTCCATGACCTTGAACTCGACGCTCCGCATGCCGCCACGCACGAGGAAGAGGTCTCCCTTCCGGACGGGGCGATAGGCGCCCGCGAAGTAGGGCTTCAGATAGGACTCGAAGAGGTTGCCGGAGACGCCCTCGATGGTGTCGTCCACCGGGAGGATGTGCACTTGCTTCCTGTACTTGGCGTCGTGGCACTGGTGCACGGCCACGACATCGGCGATGCGGACGCGCAGGTTGGACCGGACCACCTTGTTGATCTTCATCTTGTGCTCCTCGCATGTGTCGTCGGCGAAGGCGATGCACACCGTGCTGCGGCGGCGCTTGCCCTTAAGCAGCACGACGTCACCGCGGAATATGGAGAGCCTCTCCATGGTGGCCGGGTGGAGGCTGCACCTGGAGTTGTCGTCCTCGGTCGCCTCCTCCACCACCAGCCGGTTCGCCGCCTTCTTGGACGGCGCGCTCGCCATCGCGTACAGGTACAGCGCCTCTCGTTGATCGATTCGGTGCGCGCGTCTCTACTGCTACTTGCGTTTGGCTACTGCGCGATCCGATCGATTAGTGTTTGCTACGTTCGTGTTCTGGTGACGAGACGGGGTTCAGGATGCTATTTGAAGGCGCGGCCAGCAAATTCGACTCCGATTGGGGAAGGCCGCTCACGTTCGAGTCTAGTTCGAATTCGGAAGTAGATTTGCTTGTTCCTGTCCTTGTAGCAGGAAACGGAGATCAATAGGTTCTTCTACGTACATAGTACGCTGACTCTTTCCTACTTGAGTCTTTTTTTAGAGAAAAGGGGAGAGCCCCCTGGTTCCATTTATCAAATGCAACCAAGAGAGTAACAAGCATCCTTTTAAACTAGTCCAAACACGGAAGCTAGACTCACACTAGAATCAACACAACAGATTGAAACCAGAAGCGAAACTAAGACACAAACAAAAAAAATAAACTAAGGGCCCAATTGGATTGCCGTGACAGATTCCGCTCCGAAATATTTTCCGGAGTCATAGCGTTGCATCGCCGGAATTTCCTCAGGAGGTCTAGAGGTCCGTAATTTTGGACTGTCGTTTTGGCTAATAAACGACAATCCAATCGGGACCTAAGTCTACTGGAGCTTTCCAGCGGTCATCATCGGCCATCATCTCCAAGCAGTTCTAAATGAACAAAATCAGGTTTCGTTCCATGAGATCTAAATGAACATCCTTGCATAGCACTCAGCCATCTTCTTATGTGAGCAAACACCTTGTCCCAAAACATCGCCAGTCCTAGCCAGCATTTTTCCTGAGAACAAAAATCATGAGAGAGGATTTAGTGATCATGGTGGTAGCTACACACCATGGTGTTATACGAAGATGCAATCCGTATATACCCGTTTTAGCTTGTTTTCCTAGTAGAACAATTTTTTGGGTAGAAAACTGGTTCAGAATTTTGAAAAAAAATATATTTGGTCGTCATTTTTGAGGGTTGACCTTGACGCTGACTTTTGCGTTGAGTTTTGAAAATAATCATAGCGGCTGGAAAAAACAAAAAATTCGGACCACTTTTAAATAATTCTATCAACTCTAATAGTGACATCCCCATATCTCCTCGACTAATCTCTTTTTACTGTTGAGAAGGTCTCGGTCAAATTTAGGGTGTGTAGCTACCACCGTGAACACTGGGTCTTTTGCGCAAAAATCATTGAGAAGTGACCAATTTTTTTTTTTAGAAAAGGGAGCTTTAGCCCCAGCCTCTGCATCGAAACGATGCACACAGCCGGTTTATTGAAAACGAGTACAAGAAAGCAAAAATCCAGCAGTCGAACAACATCGACCCGGAAAGAAACCCTGAGGCCGCATGCCTCGCAACAGTAGCTCCACCAGATAGCCACTAACCCTATGATACAAGACGAAAAGAACGAATAATACACAACTCCTAGGCTACGCCTTCAAGAAGGAATCGCCGCACGTTCGTCGATGGTGGCGAGTCCAACACTAGGTTGAACTCCAGATTCTCATCCCCAAGATTGAGTCCACCACCTTCAGCAAGGAAACGACGCAAGCGTGCATCGACATAGCCTGATCAAAGATCTTGTGTTTCCACCGGAGTGTATATGTCTTCCTTGAGGCCGTCTGTACCATCCACCTTTACCCGGCTACCGACGCCACGATAACCGGATACCTCTGGGGGAGACATCGGAAGACAGCACGTCCCATACCGCCTGCCTCCCGTCACTGTCGCACCACCTTCGATTTAGCATCAACAGGCTAAACATGACATCTCCGCCATAAGCACCGCGCAATACCTGCCCGTAGCAGGCATGACTTGACGCCTCCGCATGAGGCGTCGTGCGTAGCATCCGCCGGAGGCTTCACCAGCCGGCGACAGATATTGCTTGACGCATCCGAAAGAGGCGCTTGTGTTACCTGCCGATCAGCATCGAACCCAATCTGTTGATGGAGGGGACGTCCCATACCGCCGCCACCACCTCGAGATCCAGTCTCCGAGTCGCCCACACGACCCGGCGACCACCACCGTCGAAGAAAGAGGACCGCCGCCCCGATTCCGGGCGCTGCAGGAAGCACCCACTGCCACGTCAGCCGTTGTCGTCGCCCATACAACGGCAGCCGCCGCCGCGACCGTCAGATCCGGGCAAAAGGACCCGAATCCCTCGCGCGCCGCCACCTGGTCATCCGCGCTCGACCTCCCGTCTTCGCTGTCGAGGAGGCCGCCCCCATACCCGCCGCACGCCGCAGCCAGGCTGATCCGCAAGCCTGCTGGCCCGAGGAACAAGCCGCCACGCAGTCGGCACCACCGCCGGGCCAGCGCCGGCCGCCCACGCAGCCACGACGACCAGCCACCACCTGGGGAACCCAGGGCCGCCGCCCCGGAGTCCGAGCTCCGCCATCCACGCGCGCCGTCCAGAGCCGACGTATGCATCCGGCCGGAGGCCTCCTTTCGCCACGCCGAGGCGCGAGAGCCGAGGAGACGAAGGCCTGCCAACCACCGTCCACCACGCGGGGGGTTGTGCCCCCGGTGGTTTCCTCCGGCGGCGGCGGGCGGTTGGGGTGGAGAAGATGCGGGGGCGGCGGTGGCTAGGGTTCCGCCCGAGCCGCCCCCCTGGGAGCGGACGCGGGCGTCTTTTTGACCAAATAGACCAAAGTACAACAGAGTTGACGATGTTGAGAACACCATTTCGATTATTACTAATCCACCAATGAGCAACCGGTTCAAAATAATTGCCAATA
Organism: Poa pratensis; assembly: GCA_947311845.1. NCBI lineage: Eukaryota > Viridiplantae > Streptophyta > Magnoliopsida > Poales > Poaceae > Poa > Poa pratensis. The sequence goes on from CAMZMU010000096.1 coordinate 84,866,427, forward strand.
TAAATGTGAAAAATTTGGGAGATAACCCCCCACATGTGATTAGCAAACAAAACATCCATAGAAGAGATCTGTAGCAGTTTCGGGTTCAGGACAGAACATACAAGTTCTATACTCAACATGTCTACGTTTGTGCAAGTTATCACGTGTCAGGTTTCGGTTGTTAGCTAAGAGCTGGAGGAACACATGAGTCCTTGGGGGAATTGACAGTTTCCAAATCGCAGAGACTATGGACTCGCACAACCCAACCATCTTCACTGAGTGAACGCCAGATGGGTAGAACATCCAAATAGGAGAATCAACCTTATCAGATAAAGGAAAATAACTAACCAAATTGACTAGATCAGTCCAGCGATCATAAAGTTCCTGAGAAATAGTCCTACAAAAAGATTTTCATGTTAGCGTCATCCTAGACACTAGCAATAGTGCAGCGATATTCATTAACTATCACATACAAGCCCCAAAAAACAATGGCCAAGCTACAAGTACAAACCAGATATCTTCCAAGGAAAGAACAGATTGATCTTTACCAACCTTCCAGCGGTGCCCACATTTTCAGCATGTGCTTCCCACATAACAATTTCCCGAAACGGAGACGCGAGAAGGGTTAGCCCAAAAATATTCAGGGAGAGATAATACTTAGGATCAGTAACAGTTTTCTAGATTTTGTTAGAATCTAAGTGGTATCTTTTTAACCCAAGATGCCGAAAGGCACAACCTGTAGTTCCTCGAGGTTTTGTATGCCCATGCCACCTAACTATTGCTTCCTATAGATCAAACCCCAGTTAGCAAGTTAATCAAATTGATAGCCCATTTAGGGAATTCAATGGCGGTCAAAAGATATAACAGATGCTAGCAATACAAGTCTGGAGTAGGATGAGTCGACCCTATAGGAAAGTAGTTTCCCACGCCAGCAAGGCCTTTGAGGATTTTATCAACGATAGGTTGGATGTCTTCTTTTATATGTTTCGTGTTGACGGACTCACATGTATCTCAAAGAAAATCCACCTCTTTTACAACAGAAAACCCGTGCGAACAATTTTGCCTGTACAACAGATAGATTTACACGGATGAAATCACTCTTATGATAACTAATACGCATCCGAGACATTTGTTGGAATCAAGTTAACAACCACTTTAAGTTTTGGGTATATTAGCATCATTGTACAGAAACATGATGGTGTCATCAGCATATTGAAGGCTCATGAAACCTCCTGATACCAGCTCAGGGAGCAGACCCCTAATAATTGGTTCGAGAAGATTTCAAAAGTATATTGGAAAAGACATCTACATCCAAGTTAAAAATGATGGGGGAGAGAGTATCACCATGCTTCAAGCCTTTGGCATCTACAAAATATGCATAATTTATATCATATTCGAACACACAAAGATCCTCTCCCAAGGAAGTTTTATCTAGGTTCTAAAAGTAAGACCAAAACCTCTAGAGGCAAGCATATCATCCGAAAAGAACCTGTCAATCCTACCATATGACTTTTTCATGCATAGTCCAATTTGAGGACCAAACCACACTTATTATCAGAATGAACTACATGGACAACTTCATGGGCAGAAACAACACTCTCAATAATGTATCTCCCTTTGAAGAAGACTGTTTGATTCTGAGAATTAATTCTACTACAAATATGAGTAATCCGAATTGGTAATAGATTTTGTAATAATTTTCAATCTACAGTTGCCAAGACTGCTAGGCCTAATTTTTTTCATTTCAGTGGCATCTGGTTCTTTTGGAATGAGGGTAATGACTGGATTTTTGAGCCTAGCTACATCCAAAGTACTAGCCTCAAACTCCCTAACCAAAGCAGTAAATTCACTCTTAATTACATGCGAATTTTTTGGATAGAAGGGGAAAGAGAAACCATCCGGTCCAGGTGCTCCACATGCGTAACAGCCAAAGATGCCAATTATGTTTTCCTCATCAGAAAATGGTTTTTTCCAACTGACGACTCTCCTGAGCAGTGAGGATGTCTTGTTCTTCCCAAGAGTCCACCCCCTCCCCCAACGAAATATTTGGCCTATGTATATCTTCATGGAGAAATAATTTTGTAAAAATCGGCAGTAATAGAAAGCATACTCTTAGTGTAGGAAACATGACCACAAGGTCCATTAAGAGTATCTATATTTTTCTTTCTTCTTGTCTGGTTGGCAACAACATGGAAATATGATGTGTTACGATCCCCTTCGAGGATGTGCCCATATCTAGATCTTTGCCAGGTTTTTGTTCCCTCTTGTTGCCAGATAGAGCCTAGTTGTTGCTTTATCATTCATTCTAGCTCTCTCTTCATCAGAAAGACGATTTGTTCAGAATAGACATCGAAAACATCTAATTGCTGTGCACGGTCCTTTTTAAGTTTCTTAGAGGCAGATTCAATATTGATGTCCATCCTTTAGATTTCTTCTTAGCTGCGTAAGTTTAAATTACCAAATGTCCAAATCTTTAGAGCAAGAGCAAGGGGTAGACCAGACAAACAAGACCAAATCATAAAAACCAGGTTGGCTAAGTCACCACTTTACAAATATAAAAAGTTTAGGAAGGACACTGACATCATTTCTAGTGTCAATCAGAATGGGGGTGTGTTCACTAATAGCTCTGTGAAGGGCCTGAATAGACCGAGAGGAAAATGCTGTTCCCAGTCACTGGACACAAAAACCTTATCAAGGTCAGCCAAGATTAGGCTAGCTTGGTTACTGGACCAAGTGAAAAGCCAATTGGAAGTTTTAAATTCCATCAGGGTCCATTTATTAACCCAATCATAAAAGAAATGTGTGTTCTGAGTTGACTCTCTCATTGCTCATGTCCTTGCATTTCTCACTAGATTAAAATCTCCACAAATAAGGACATGAGCAGATGAAGCTTCCATCACATCATGAAATTCAGTAATGAATTTCAATTTGCGTTCACGATAAGCAGATCCATAAACTACCACAAAAGGCACGAATTGTTCCCAAGGAAGTCACACAATACTTCCTATGAGAAAAGTTGATAATTTTAAAAAGACTAGTTGATTGCCCGTGCGTTGCTACGGGAATACAATATGACATAAAGTTTAATTAATTTAATGATATTATTTGTTGTTTCATCCAAGCTATTTTTAATCCTTCTATCTGTGCCCACACCTTATTTTTACTTTGGATAAGAACAACCCACTCTATGTGTGTGCGCATATTTCCCGATCTTTGGACAACAACAGCCCACCTGATCCATGGATCGCCATGGTTGAAATCCCCTTTAGTGAGTGTGCACTATTTTCCTTATACAGGGATCTCCATGGTTGAAGTCCACTTTAGTGACCTAGTCGCCTAGCTTTGGGCTCTATGTTCAGCTCTAGCGTCTTCTTGAATGATTTTCTTTAGATACATTTGTTCTAGGAGTTATGCAAAAGAAAAGCCTGTTGGTTTCAAAATATATGTTGAATGAATCATCAGCACGTAGAAGTGAAGAAAAAAATGGGAGGACAAACAATTGGATAAATACTCATAATCATAAGATAAGTGAGAATGTGCAGTACCATCCTTGTCCATATACATTTTAAAGCAAACTCGTGGCATTAAATAATTCAAAAAAGTGCAGGAGACTTGTCTCACAAGGATAGCCAGTAGGAATTATGACTTGGAAACTGAATGTGGGAAACAATTATGTTACACGGCAAGGAATGATATAGCAACTGGAAGGGTTATGTTATGAGGTATATCAAGCCTTGTGAAAGAGTGCCCTTTGAGTCCACCTTCGGACCCTCATCCTCCTTCCCCATCTCTGCAAGCTGCAAATGCCGACAAAAATAAATAGCTGGTCTATCAAATTAGGTGATTGACTACACAAGCGGAAATTCCAAGAATTTAACTGTAAGTAGCAATTACACACTACAGTTAACAAATTATATATGCAACCAATTCAGCTCACAAGACATTTAAGCTGCCTGGCTAAAAGGCTGACCAACTACAGATTTTGTGTTCCATCTAACAAATCATTTGGTTTAGTACCCTATCATGTATCACCAACCTTTTCCTAGCTCCTATGAACAATAACACAAGAACCACAAAGCCACGGCCAACAGGAGGCCAAATAGTTTTTTTTTTCGGACGACAGTACGGAGAAAAGATTCGGAACCTGACGGGTCCCTATTGCTACTCCAAGCACAAGCGTGTTTGGGAGATCCAGATTTGCATCTTGAAACAGATTGTCTTGACCTCGGATTCCAAAATTCCACAATCGCTAACACCACTCTTTTCCTTAACTCAGCCACCTCTGTGGAAGGGAGAGGTCATTATGGCGGCCTTTTAGTGCAAGCTATGGATCTTGCTGGCCCATTCTCAGTCAGATGACAATTACCCTAAAAACTAAGAGTAGTCTTCATTCCTATAATAATCCGTCACATGTTGCTGCAATCCAATTTGACACATCATTTTATAGAATGGTTCCCGATGCCACACTATACTAAAATGTCTACCAACAAAAGACAAAAATAGCATTACTTTGTAAGCTTATTATCAGTTCTAAAATAACATACTTCAATTTATTTTTCATCTTTACATCTTATTTACACAAGCATGCAAGCAATAAAAATATATACGGAGAAAACATCTTAAAAGTAAATAATGTTCTTTCAATATTTGAAATGAAAACAATGGTACCTGTCACTGTTGATGTCTCAATGCGTTGTCAAAATTCTCAAGGCGATGCGCATCCCCTAAATCTGAATTCCATATGAAACACGAAATTACAAGAAACAGATAAAACTCTCTGCAAAATTGAAGACACCCCGAGAGGGAGATAGGGTTCTTATTCACTTTGTCGCTCACTCAAGCTCCAGATCCTGTGACGCCCTTTCCCTTGATCAGGTACTGTTAGAGATATTTTAAAATCAACAAGTAGCAGAGCAAGTGTCCAGATGCCCACAGTAAATCACAGAATATGATTTGTCCATTGGCTACTTACTTTCAATACCAACGACACTTAAATTTTTCTTAACATTCTCCTATGATATCCACATCCCAGAGTAGTGTATCATATAGATAGTTTGCTAACTATTCTGAAATTACAGCACCAACCCAACTCAAATGTTAAAACGATGCCCAGTAAAATCAGTGCAAGTCAGAAACTCACCACTCACCACAATATGGTCTAGACTTTCCTAACTAACTGTGATTCCTTACAAACATAATGGACGGATCACAGACGTCGATCAAGGATGTACAAATCCATATACTTATCTGGTTAATTTCACCGCAAATCCAAAACTGCTAGTGTTTGCATTATATCTTTACTGACATAATTTATAATCATCTTTACTGACACACTGCTTTATTCTAATATTCTACAACTGGGGATTTTTATAAAGGCATAAGATGCAATACGGCTGATTGGAGCAATAAGTGTATGGATTCAGTAGTGAAAGGTGAAATGGAACAAAAAATTGAAGCAATGTCATGCTTGTACAGATCATAACACATAACTACCATGTGACCATGCAGTTCTTTCTCCAATCCCTAAGCACACCAACACAACAGTTGCATCTTATAATCAGTAACAGATGTGCACTACAGTTTTATCTAATACTCCATATGGAGTAATAGATGCATTTTAAATTAGAATTCGAATAAAAGGGTATGAGTTTTTACTTTTTACCCATATGCATATGTAGTACACGTTATATACAGGACCAATTATATGACAATACCTGGTACAGTTCTTGCAAATTTTACAGCATTTGGTCACAATGGCCACAATATTTTCTACAGAAAGGCTGCCCATCACCATGACTTCAAAAGTTTATCCAGATGATAAATTAAGGATAGTAGTACACTTCCATCCCATATTTGAGGATTCTAAATTTGTACCCTGCAAGACTAAACTAAATTTGTGCATCATTTATGCTTTAGAACACATAGAATCAGAAAATAAGTTCAATTTTCTCTTAAAATAAGTTGAACTTCTCAAAACTGATACCATATCAGATCTTGATCAGTGATAGCTATATCAAAGAAATTAAGCCAAAAACTATGGTTGAGAAGGGATCTGAAAAGGATGGGGCGACATGAATCTTCTACCTGCTGTTGGCGGGGAGGAATGAGTTGCAAAGGATGTTGGGATCCGGCGGCATAGCTGCAGCGCCACCAGGTGGCCTCCGTCAACTTAAATGACACAGAACGACCACATGGGAGCGTGACTTCTTGCTTGCATCTTCTCCTCCCCGGCAGCCCGCGCCGCTCTCAGGAGTTCATTGCAGCCTTGCCTAGTGTCCCGGCGGCGGCGCATGGAGCGGGAGGATGACGGAGCGAGGGAGACTGGGAAAGGAAATGCTCCAGATGGATCGATCGATGAAAGTCGCCATGGAATCATCCTGCTCGTAGCCGCAGTCCAGGTCGCCTGACGCCGTCCTGGGGAGCAGGAACGGCGGTGAGTAGAACCCGCTTTTGAGCGCGACGCCGCAGCAGGCGCAGGCGAGGTCCCGCTCGCCGAGCTCGATCCGCCTCATCCACGACAGCAGCGCCTTCCCGGACGCGGCCCCGCAGTCCTCGCACATGTCGGCGGCGTGCCCGTCGCAGAGCACGCGGCGGAGGGGGCCGGCGGCGGGACGGCCCGAAGAGGCTGTCGACGCCGAGGCGGGAGCAGAGCGCGCAGGGCGGCGGCAGGCCGCAGAAGGCGGCGAACCTGGCGATGAGGTAGGAGAAGACGCCGTTGGCGAGGAGGAGCGCGATGAGGATCCACTCGAGGAGCGCGTGGGCGAGCAGCCGCGCGACCCGGTTGCTCCTCTTGCACATGGCCGCGGTGTGGTCGGCGCCGCCCGCCGCCGCCACGGGCTCGGGCCGAGGGAGATGGACGGGATGACTCAGGAACGAAGAAAATCCTCCTTATCCGAGCGCCGGCTCCTCCCCTCGCGGGCCGTGGCGCAAGACAACGAAAAAAAACGAAACGTTTTTTTCAACTTACCGGTGGCAGTGGTGGGTAATATCTCCTAACTCACGGGGATAAATTGGGAAACAGAAAAACGTACCAACCATCACCTCTGGCCATATTATATACTTCCTCCGATCCGAAATAATGTTCGGGAAGAATGTACTGCCCTAGTACAAATTTTGTGTACAGATGCGAACGTTATTCCGGATCGGAGGGAGTAGTAGAGATTATCTCTATAGCCTACGAAGATACCACCAACAGTTTTCTTAGTAGGCACGGAAAGCCAATTAAAATGAAATCTACTCCGTACTAGAAGTATAATTTAGATAACTCAGGTCAATTTTTTCTTTTTTGGTTTCCTGAAAACCAAGGAACTCAATTTTATGATTCAGAATAAAATCAGCAATAACTTTGCTCCTATCATAATTCTACTAGACACTTGCCAAGCCCCAAATTCATATGGCTGGGAGGAGTATGGTAACTCACGCTCACTAGCAGAATCATGCTTTGTGGGGGGGGGGGGGGGAGGATAATTGATCATGGAAAATGTCCACACAAGATGGTAGCACAATTTCAGGATTGCCATCAACAAAAGACAAGTTCCTGTTATGAGAGAAAAATAACCAAATGCATGACTACTCTAGGTGAGACGAGGGTTGGTAAAACGACAATTTTAGATGACAGTGGTATATCAATCCAGGTCACTGCAAGGCAAGCAAAGCTGAAGTTCCTGAACTTCTGCACACCTCAAACACAGAATATCTCCCCCTAGAACTTGTAGTTACTGGAATCCACATGCCGGAGAGAATCTCTGCCGCCACTTAGCACGCCTGATCTCTGCACGAGACGGACCAGTGACTGTACGACCTCCGACATCGGTGGCCTGAACTCTGGCTCGGGCTGTTTTTGCCGTTGAAAGTGAACAGGTATCAGCACCAATGCAGAACAGAGACTATGCGGAGGAAAACAAAACAGCATTTACCTGGACGCAGAGGGCGATGGCGTCGGCGAAACGAGAGAGCGATTTCGCAGGGTACAGCCCCTCCATTGCTGGATCAACCATCTGACCCAGCGCGTCGATGTCGTGCAGCTGCGGCGTGGCCCATCGGACTAGTGACTGCTGTGACCATTGCATGGAGCTGCAAAGGGTTCAAACAAACAACAATTAGTTTTTTATATGCAGGACCATCGACCGAATCTGTTCTATGTGTTCCAGAATATTAGATTTGATGCACCAGTTCAATCAAAAGTTTAACCCGTCAGCTAAATGTTGGGAACATGCAAGTCAATTCAAATAAAACCATTTTTCTAATTAAAAAAGATAACTGTATGTAGCACAAATATCTGTATGTACACCTGTCAAATGCTTTGCGGCCAGTCAGGAGCTCTAGCATCACCACTCCAAAACTGTACACGTCACTCTTTTGGGAGTACTGACCGGACATGGTCACCTCTGGAGCTATGTATCCTGAGTTGTCATCTGATTCCTGTAGTTGTCATTGTACAAGTATTTCAGGGGAGAACAAAAATAAATAAAGTACAAGTCAACAAAACTTCCTAATCACCTGGAGCTCATGGTTTGGAATGAGGTCAGCAAATCCACAATCTGATAGATGAGGGTTAAGCTCATCATCCAGTAATATGTTAGCTGACTTGAAATTCTTGTGGATGACAGACGGCAAGCAAGTTTCGTGCAGATATCTGAAAAGCAATACGTATTCAGTTCCAGCAAAAAAACCTTACTATTAGTTGTAATAATCGTGATTCTATCATGTGATTCTACGACTCCAAAATTCTAGTTAGTAGAATCTAAAATTTTCCGATCCAATCCAGAATCATGATGCTGTCAACCTACTTGACAAATCTTTGTCACTTACTCTAATGCCCTCGCAGACCCTAGCGCAATCTTGACACGACTATTCCAGGATAATGGTTTGTCGTCTCCATCCGACAGGTGAAGGAAGTCATGGAGAGAACCATTTGTGTAAAAACCATATGCCAGCAAGCATTGTCCATGCTCTGAGCAGTAGCCATCTAGCTCACAGAGGTTTGGGTGATTTAGCTTCGAAATGTTTGTGACCAGCTCGATGAAGAAATCAGATGGATTGCTTGGGAGAGCAGAGAAATTGATTTTCTTCACAGCCAGTACCTGAAAGTAGCAATAAGAAAATAAGGCTGCAATGATTTATTTAACAACAAGTTTGCAGGGAAAAATTGGTAAACTACACTGTGCGTTGTACACCATCATCTGAAACTGACATACAACAGAACACTGCAAAATGTAAACCAGTACTATCATATGAGTATCACATACTTAAAAATGTAAAACAATACTGTAAAATTGTCTGCCTGTATACTCTACTGCCTAGGACCTTCATGTTCACGTCGTTACTGATACTAAACTTCTTTTGTTTTCAAAACAGATATACTAAACTTTTGTAGGGATTAAAGAATCGATGAGTCTTAAGTCTTCACGTCTGAGGTACTAACTGAACATAACCACTGCGACGGTGCAGGTATATATGTGCTTTTCCTTCTAACAAAGTGAACTATATATACCTTCTGATCTGACAACTGTCCTCTGTAAACCCGTCCGAAAGCGCCTTCGCCGATAAGACTTTCATCACTGAAGCTCCCCGTTGCCACCTGCAGATCTGCCACCGTATATACAGTTGCTCTGATAGAAGAGAGGTTTGTCGTCTTGGTCGCGACGGAGTTGTTCAGGCGATCGTTTTCATCCGAGGACCTGTGCAAGTCAATTTTGGAAGGTGGTTTCAACTTCATCGAGACGGTCCTCTGCAATCCTTCCTTCCCAGCTGGTGAGACCATGTTAAGACGTCAGAGAAAGCAGAACTCACATACATTTTTGAAATTACATGAAGTATTCTTCAGTAGTGAGAGGATCTAGCTAGACTTACGATTAAATTTTCCTGAAGCAAGAGGGGTGAGACGCACATCCTTTTCAGGATCTGCTCCCTGTTGACGCCTGATGGATTTCCTCTTGATAAAAAAGAAGGCAACCATTGCGCCAAGAACCACAGAGATGTGACAATTCCTGCGACTGCCCCACCTCCTACCTTCCTTTTACCACCGTCGTTGCCGCCAACATTACCGCCACTGCTTCCGCTTGATGGAGTATTGTCTATGTTAGGGAAGGACTGTTGTTGCTGTTACTGCTACTAGGACTGCCTGTCGAAGATGGTTCCGGCGGAGGAGTGGTCGGCGATGTCGGTGGAGGTGCTGGCGAAGGGCTGTTGCTGAAGGAGTTCCCACTTGTCCTACAGCAGAAAACCTGAATTATTGTACTCACCCTACAATTGTCTGAATGCGACAGGCCGACAAAGGGCAGTATAAATGCTTACTGAAGATTGCCTATGCTTTTCAGCTTGTCAGGAATCCACCCACTGAACTGGTTATTGGCAACGTTTCTGCGAGTAAGACAAGTGTTAATTTGATCATTAGAGAGGTAACAGATCTTATGAGTTGTCAAGTGTGTCAACTTACAGGTCAGTAAGAGGGAGCTCAGAGAGGACGCCTATCGTGCCGGTAAATCGGTTGTTCTGCAAATAGCTGACAATAGGGAATTTTTTTACATTCTAAGCACTTTCGTTTACTTGTTTGCACAAGGGATCCATAGGGAATGATGGGAGAAGCATGTACTTACAGAGTGGTTAAAGTTTTCAAGGAGCTGAAGCTTTCTGGAAGAGTACCAGAAAATGTGTTGTATGAGAGGTCCCTACAATGATTAGATCGAGTTCAAGTTTATCAATAACGTGTAAAATTGAAATATAAAAATATGGAAATTTATAGTAGGTCAACAATAAACTGGTAGTTGACATATACATAAGAAACACTCACAATGTTGTTAAGTTGGTGAGTTGGTTGAACGCAATATTGATGTCTGATATCTGATTATGGCCAAGTTTTCTACATCAAAAGAGAGCGACATGATTTTGTTAGATCTAGTCAATGACACAGAGAACGTGACAAAAGTACGAAATGAACCAGTAACTTACAAATCCTTAAGTGCGGCCATTTTTGAAATAGAGTAAGGTAAAGTCCCGGTAAAGTTGTTCATCTCAAGATTTCTGCAGGCCAATTAGTTCTTCATCAGAACCAAGATGAAGAAGACACGAGCTATTCCTGAGCTGCCGGTCGGATCACAAGTTCACAACTTACAGTGTTTCGAGATTTGGAGGCAGGTTATATGGGATATCACTCCCTCCTAAATTGTTGTTTCTCATATCCCTGCAGGAGCAAAAAAAAAAGATCAAAACAAAGACGGATAGTATATTCCATGTAAATTTATGAAGAAAAATCCACTAACAGCTCAACCAATGCAGTCAGGATATTCATGTTGTATCCTAAAGTTCCCCTGAGCCCCATACCGGGTAATTTTCTGTCACAATTTGGAACAAACAAAAAGGCGTGTCAGAACAACATGAAAGTTCACAAGCCAGGGACTGGCCAAAAATGGGCGTGTCTACTTCAGAGCTGTCGCCTCACATTGTTATCACTCTTGAATTAGAGCATGTGATCCCAAACCAGGACTGGCCACAGGGGTCGCCATTCTGCGAGACCCAGCTTGTCAGCTGTGATGGCGAATCCAAGGTTGTGTACAAGGTGTTGAGGGCAGTCACTGAATAGGCATAAACATCAACTGAGACAGGATGACAGGTATGGGAAGATGATAATTTCACTTAATTAAACAACCACGGTGAGCAGCCAACAAACACAGTAATCTTCAGAACAAATGAATGAACAATTTAAGTAGTGTCAAGCTCTTAGTTTGCCAAAATGGAGTTTTTTTTTTGTTTGCAATGAAGACAAACAATGATACTTTGAAGTCAAAAGTTAGGGAAAAACCTTCAAACACCAACAACCTAACCTTTTAGCAATCCAATTCAACAAAAGGTAGCTTAGCTAACCTGTCCACAATATGTGCATTCAAGAATAAATGTTCTGTTCCTAGTTAGTTCATAGGACAAACGACACACAGGAATGGAACACCCCTGCCAAACTGATGACGTTTTATCACTTCAAAACCACATTCATCAACTGTTGTACGACTAAAATGATGATTTTGGCCACCTGGCGTAAGAAAAGTAAAAGAAAAAGAAGGAGAAAAAAGGCGCATGAGGAACTGGATAGGTGAGCAATTTGCCCTCCACTCTTGGGAGAAGATGATGATTAGGTACGAACTTATAAAGATGAAATTGTCCCAAATTCTGGGATTTGATGACCCCAAACCAGAATTTCAAGCTCCACTATTTCAGCTATCATGAACTAGAGCATATCAGAGTTTCCACAACAGCAAAGTAGAGAGGTCTCAAAGCAAGCAACAACAGCAGAAAAAAGCAACACTAATTCAGCACAGTTTCTTGCTTGCCGAAGTGATCAATAGTAGCAGGAAAAAATACGTTTGGGATTCCTATGCACAATACAAAAAAAATTCCACCAGGATTAGCTAAACCGGAGATATGATTCACTTATAGCCTTATGGGAAGATGAATGTATAATCGAAAAAAAAGATCGCTAACCATCGTCTGAGTTAGTGTCGGCAGTGACCCCAGTGAAGACGGTGGCCAAGAGCAACACCGCCACTCCGGCAATGCCTATCGCCATGCCTATAGTTCCTACAGCTTCTGTAACTGTTCGCCTTCACGAGTGAGACATTCTTTTGGAGAAGACGATGGAAAGAAAGATCCACCCCTTTTCTTCAGTTGTCTCAGAACAAAACTCTCTCTCTCTCTCTCTCTCTCTCTCTCTCTCTCTCTCTCTCTCTCTCTCTCTCTCTCTCTCTCTCTCTCTCTCTCTCTCTCTCTTGTGTGTGTGTGTGCGCGCGCGCGTGTCTTATATAGTGTTGCCATTTTTCTTTGAGAGGAAGTGTTGTGACTTAATTAGGGAAAGTAGATGGCGTCCTGAAAAGGAGTTTTCCACAAACCAAACCATAGCAACGTTTTACAATAATTACTATTTAACTAATGATATACTGATGTGGTGGGAAGTGTGTCTATTGTGCGGTTCTCTTTACAAATTAGGAAAAATATATCCAAAATGCACATTAGAGCCTCTAAAACCTAAAAGTAAAAAAAACTAGACAAGGGAGAGGCGTTTTGACTCCGGGTGCATATGCTCCTGTTCTATGTTTCAAAATTTTAAAAATATGAAAACTCTTTGAAAGAAATCTGAAATTTTTGGGCTCAAACATATAAAGTTTTCAACATCCGTGCAAAATTTCGGAGGAAATAATACTTTATGTGATCTGTGCAAAAAGACAAAATCCGTGCTTTGAAAAATGTATTTTTATATCTCATTTCGGCTGTAGATTTTGTCTTTTTTGCACAGACCACATAATGTGTCATTTTCTTCCGAAATTTTGCAAGGATGTTGAAAACGTGTATATGTTTGTGTCCAATTTTTTTCAGATTTTTTAAAAGTGTTGCATATTTTTTTAAATTTTGAAAAGTTAACAAGAGCATATGCACGCGGAAGCGAAAGTGAATTTCTGGACAAGGTCATGATTCTTTTTATAAGTATATATCACAATCCTAGGAAAATTAGAACGCAAGTAATATAAGTAGTTGGGTTTTAGCAGTAATAACGAACGAGGTTTCTGTAGTAATAGGTGCATTCGGGGTTATTGCCCATTGTCAGAATTTCCATGGTAACCGTGTTTCGAAAAGCAATCGACATTAATTTTGTGCCAACGTCTACATAGAAAATATTTTATTTTTGATAAAGGGTATTTTATTACTTAAAATATTGTAGTGATACAAGATAGGTTACACCCGTCATATGCATAATGAGGATGCACATGGCCAAATGATGCATAAAAAGCAAAAATAACAAAACGACAATTATAAGAATCAAAGAGAGCTCATAGACCGCCTAAGAAACCGGAGGACTAATCCGAAGATCACTCTGGCACCCTTCCCTCACCACATACTCAAATAGTATAGACACCTCCATAAATAGGTCTCGAAACTCCACAGTTGTGGAGAAGGCCATAAACGAAACATGTGTATACACCGGTAGATGACCTGCATAGGAAAATATTTCTTATCCCTAAATATATTTTCATTTCAACATCATCAAAGAGACCATATTATGGCAACCGCCCCAATACTAAGAAGAACTTAATACTTGTGATCAATACCACGCAGCCAGTTCCCAAAAATATTTCCACGTCACTTGTGATTGTGTATTCCCACCTTTTATCTAGATGGTGAACTTATTTCCCACCACCGCACTTGGAATAAATTCGCCTATGTGACAGCCCCATGAGGAGCACCGAGTAGAACAACGGCGCGGTGGTGACGGTGCGGCGGTGGAGGTCGCAATAGGAGCTGCACTGGTACCGGCGAAGTTTGTGGCGGTTCATTGACCAACCTATCATAAGCACGTACACAAATACAATACAAGATTTACTCGTCTATGACCGTGAACCAGATTGAAAAACACATGTACACCATGCAGAGCTTAGTAGCTGCTCCAACGACGATGGAGTTTATAACGGCGAGCGATGGCGGTTGAGCGAAGAGGACACAAAGATTGAAAATTTACTCGTGAAAACAGTTGAAATGGAAAAAACTACAACACGAAAGCTGTGCAAAATGTCGAGATGGACCTACTCGTCAAAGCATATTTGAAACGTCAACCAACTACGATGATTTTGACAAAATTCGTCAGTAAAATTTCCAAATATCGGTCCAAAATTGAGAAGTACAACCGATGAAACTCGGAAGTGGCATGGAAATGGAACCACAACGTCGACGTGTATATTTTCATGTACATGTTATCTCAAATAAAAATATGGTCATGTGACAAGCGTCGCAACATGAATAGACACAACTTTTAGGCGTGAATTGTGTGCTCCTTATTGCGATTTATTTTCTAAAAATTGCGTGAGATATATGCACGCGGTTCTAGAAAATAAATTGTGTGTGATTCTTCTGCTTTGGATCGCTGGTCGAAAACTTACACACAACTTCAATTTTGTAACCTAAGTTGGCATTGGGGGATTAAGCTCTGCATGGTGTACAGGTGTACACCTTTGTGTTGGGATACAACACACCTTCGCTGGTCAAAAACACATGTACACCATGCCAACCTAAGTGATGGGATACAACACACGGAAAGATAGATAGCTCTATTCATGTACCATTGGGGGATTAAATTGTCCGATCTGTAATATTGAGAGCAATTAAAAATGGTGAACAGAACATAAAGGTTGCATATAAAAGGAGACAACCACGTGCGTTTTTTCGCCTCGTACAAAGTTGGCATTGAAGGAAAAAGGCTGATTCGGCCATTCCAATTAGGCCAACTATTTGTGTACTTCAAAATTCATGCGGTGTAGATACGAGGTACCAAACGGGACATTCTTGCATCTCGTGTAGAGCTTGCGAGTAAACAAACACGCTCCCTAGTATATGACGGATAGAGCATTTTCAAGGGGGCGCCTAAATGATTTTGGGGTGTGCCGGACCAAAAACGACGCCCACTTGCGGTGCCAAAATAAGATTTTGATTCGGCGCGGCCCATTTTTTGTCCAGCACGCCCAGCCCGCGCGCTTCACTTGGGAGTCGATGGGCTGCGTCGGACGAAACGCGCGTGTCGCCACGTCGGCCTACGACGCGCGGGCCACATCTATCAGCGGAACATCGACATCAACCGCCGGTGGTCAAAGCCGCGTGTTGCGTGGCCGCGCCTCGCTTTCCCAGCCGACGACCGCCAGTGAGCCGTCGCGTCCCACTTCACGGCGACGTCAATGCGGCGCTCCTTTTCGAGTGCATCGACGTTAATACAACCGCCCTCCGGCGAGCTTAAAAGGCCTCGACCGTCGCTCCTGTTCTCACATGTTGCACTTGCCCTCTCCCTCTCCCTAGCCCCTCGCCCCTCGCCGTCGCAACCACCGCCGCGACAAAGCAGGATGGTCGAAAGCTGGAGGCGCACTGGAGGTGTGGCGGCGAACGGCTTTGGGCCGCGCACTCTCCTCCCCGAGCAGGCGGAGGCGCTATGTGACAATGGCTACCGGGCGCCGCCGGACATGCGCGCCCCAGGCCGCTGGGCGTACTCCGTCGGCGGCATCCCGGTGCCACACCCACTGACGCGGTCCAACCGCGATTTCCGCGCCACCGTCATCGGCCACTACTGGCGGGAGCTAACGCCGGTGGAGCGTGACGACCCGCGTTGGGACCCGGAGGACCCCGCAAACTTCACGCGCTACGAGGCGGCGTTCCAGCGCCTCTTCGAGGAGAGGATGAATCGCTGGGATGGGACTGGAACGTCGCCGCGGGACAAGAACGCCGCTGGGCGCGAGGCGTTCTAGGCGCGCCCGGGCGCATGCTCGACGCCATCATGGAGCACATGATGGCGGATCTCTCCTCCAGACGCCGACGGTTCCTCCCCGCCTCCTCCTCCTCCGGCGAGCTGCTGGGCACCGTGGGCGGCGTCGTCCGCGCCGCGCTCCACGTCGCGCACGGCGTCCTCCTCATCGCGCTCGGCGGCCTCCTCCTCCCGCTCCCACTCATCGCCACTGCTCACGCCGAAGCCGGAGCAGATGATGGTGAAACCGGAGCCGGAGCTGTCGCCGCTCCTCCTCGAGCTAATGGCGGTGCAGGCGGGAAAGGACGACGACGCCATCGCGAACGCCGTCGTCGCGCGTCCATCGACGACGTGTCGCCGCTCGATGGGCCCGCTGCCTGCGCGTGGTCGGCGTGGGAGCACGCCAAGTCCAAGGACGTGTCCTACTTCGACTTCACCGGCGACAGCTCCGGCGCAGGGCCTAGCCGCGTCAAGGAGGAGGACGAAGCAAGGACCAGCGGCGGCGCCGGTCAAGAAGGAGGAGGAGGACGACTACGCCATCTTCAGGCGGCGCTACCACCGCCATTAAATTAGGTTTAGATAAGATTTAAATTTCGTTAAATTTTGTTCAAATCTATAAAATTTCCTAAAATTAGAATGAAATCCGTCGCATCTTTATTTTTTTAAAAAAATATTTGAGCGCCGCGAGTGGGGAGCGACGACGCCATAAACAAAAGGTCGTCCGGACGGCGCCCAAATGTCCCGTCTGGAGATGCTCTAACAGACATGTCTCAACGTGCGAGGCGTTTTGTCAACCGGAGATGATGCGGGCTGCACAATCGCCGTCTGTGCACCGGCCGTGCATTGGTGCCGCATCCCTGGACGGCCAATATGTTTCCATAGGCATTCTTTAGGTGATTCGGTCCGGATACGATGTTGGTGGTGACAATAACACGGGCATGGGCATTAGAAATTCAGGACATCATGACCACGATCCTCCTTGCCCGCTAAAGTTTGGAGTTTGGACGGCTAGGCCTCACCAGAGGCGACTCCTTGTCATCCCTGTCCTGTGATTATGTGGCTGTACGGAGAGACACTGACAGGGTCCTATATGTCGCTCGAAAATCTGTGGCCTATGTTGTTGCTTGATTGGACTGAAGCATCTAAGCAAAACTAGATTTAGGGGTGCGCCTTGGCGCACGACCCCGAGCCCTTTGTTGACGACGCGTCATACACAATGCTAATAATTAGCGGTTACAAAAAATATATCCATATATAGGGTCGAGAACTAAATTAGAAAAAACGATAGACACAAAATAACCTCGGAAAAACATTAAACAAAACGTCACCGTCTTGTCCATAATTCTTCCAACGGAATAAAATAAATAAAGTTATTACGGTATATGTAAAGACGAACTTAAATAACTAACGATCCATGGCTTCACAAAGTACATGAAAAGCCGAAGCATATAACGAAAGTTAAAATGTGAATCCTCGCACCCAATGAGCCAACCATGAGCTAAACACCGTCTTAACCATCACACGAAGATACACGATCAGGAAATAAGGCTCGGCGGATAGAAGAGCCAACGATATACTTGTCATCCCTACCATCAACAGCAAATGAAAACATTTTAGCAGGAAAGTACTGAATATAATAACAACGAACAATCTAAAAAAAAGGAACAAAGGTGAATATTACCTCTCTGTCAGACCACGGGATACAACTGGATATCCATCTGCGAAATGTCCGATAGGTGATCCCTGACAAAGAACACATACGGAGTACGTTAAACACAGGTAAGCAAACGAAGTGAAAAACGACTAACTAATCATACGTTCGTGCATTACCTCGGCCACAACGGTATCATCTGGAGGCGTTGGACGCCTTTCGTCGGATATGTCATCCGAAAGTACGGTATCGCCGATTACGTCAACGTCCCTTAAAGGAGAATCCGACAGGACAGAAATTTCTGCTCTTTGAGAGATACATCGCATCTCAAACGCTTCCGCCAAAAGGTAGCCTGCAGCAAGCTCCTCTTACATTTCGTAAGCTCTTACAGATTAGCATCATCAACAAACACTATATCCGCATTCTGTAAGTAAAGCAGGGCAGCAGCATGAGCCGACTCAATCGCTTCGTGTCTTCCTTTGGATGGTTCTCCATAGAAATTTCTAGGCTGGATCCGAAATACATCCCCGTGTGGTGGAATGTCGATGGTGATCATAGCAATAATCTCATCTGATCAAAATCAGATGTTGTAATATCGCACTTACTAACTCCAAGAGTCTCCAAGGCTCGCTGTAAAATGTATTGTCTCGTTATAACGACCCGAACAACAGGGATCTTTGCCTGAGGTGAAATAAAGCAAGTTAGCATAAACAAAGATCGAGGATATGAAAATCAACGTAATTTAACTTTAAGTAGGCAAGAAAAAGAAACATGTCCCAATCACATAGACGCTAAAAGGTTCAGCTGTGTAGACGAACAACCGGAAGAATGGAGAACTAACCCGCGGGAAGTACTCTGTGACAGGAGTCGTCATCCTTCGATAGCAAGACACCGCAGGTGTCCACTTCTAACTAGAAAAGTCGACAATCTTATCGGGGATCATTTAATGCAGCTGGTGGTCACTGTTTCTTTATTCGCTCGGGATCTTGTCCTGCCGACTCGATGATCGCCGCTCCACAATGACTTTCTCACTCTATATGGCCCACCGTACGTTCATTTGTCCAAGTACCTTCTCGGCGTTGAAAGACAAGCGCAATAAAGACAAATACGTGGCCACAGACAAATGGAATAAGACCACGCAAACCGACTTTAGCCGGCTCTCCATACACAGAGAGCCACCGACCACATATTTAGACAACTACAGACAAAACCACGAAACAACCGTCTCAAGCGAAATATAGAAACAACAAACATCAAAGCTAACTAAAAAGATGAAAGAACACATAAACGTATGCACCTTGATGACAGGTAACGTTTCGCTATAAAACAAACGGAATACAAATGCAACGTACAGGCCGGAATATATGAAATCATTGTTACCGCCGACTCGAACAAACCACCAAGATAGTATATTACACACAATACATCGCCGGCTCTGTCGGGGGAATGACTAAAGGATTAACTCGCGGTCCACGCGCACACGCGCGGCTTATCATAAGCTTGGGGCCGCACCGTCAACGTGCGTACGCCAAGATGGGCCGATCTAATTTCATGAAGCAATCAAGGAAGAATCTAGAAGAGCGGAGGTGGCCTGACTTGGAAGACATGAAGATGTTTGGTCTCCAAGTAGGACTCCGACGTACACTTTCCAAAAAGGCAGAAGCTTTCCTTGTAACCTAACGAGTCTCGGTATATAAGGAGGACTCGCAGACGTGGAACGGGAAGCTCTCAAGTTCCAAACCCTAGAACTCAAGGCGATTTGACACATCGATCGCAAACCCTTGTAACACCATATTCATATCAATTCCAATCTAGGATAGGCAGGAAGTAGGTCTTTACCTCGCATCGAGGGGCCGAACCTGGGTAAACATTGTCTTCTTCGTGCCTGTGATCTTAAGCTCGGAGACGCTTGACTCGCGCAAATCCCACACCTACGAAGTCATCGCAATGACATCTGCCGAGATTAACCCACGACAGTTGGCGTCCACCGTGGGGCCCGCGGTCCAAAGCGCCACATTCCGAGCAAGATCCATGTCAGGAATCAAGACTTGGTCATCGGCCAGGTCGAGGAGATCAATGGCGTCCCCTTCATCGACGACTCAGAGTGGGGCCCCGAGGCGGACAATCTGGAGTTCGGATATGTTGTCCCCTTTGGGCCCAGGAAAATCTTCATTGGGTCCATCAGTCGCGGGTCCTTCGACGTACCACGAGAGGGCACATCGAGGAAGAGTTGCGACCCATCAGGATTCAAGTATTGGAGGAAGCAACAGAAGTCGCGAGACAAGGATCAGCACCCGAAACGCGAGATGTATTCTGGGCGCCGATAACAGATAGGAAGGCGGACCCCCAGGTAGAAGAGATAGAGGCCATCAGGGCCGAGCTCGCCGATGAGGCACAAAGGATTGGCTTGGAGCGCAGAAACTCCGAGAGGAGCGTCAGCAACTTCAGCAAGAACGTCAGCGGCTCTTACAGTGCGCGACTCGCGAGGAAATCCAGACAACACCCGGTCGTGCTCCTCCCAAGGATAGCGGCCCATCGTCATCGAGGGCTGAAAAAATTTCAACACCGGCTGAACACCAGGATAACCCGGAAGGCAACGTACACGCCGCGATGGGAATATTGTCGAAGATGATGCCGATAGGCGACACGCAAGCCGACAAGGAGGCGCGATATGCCATCGAATTATTAAATACGACTGTCTTACAACAAGCGAACTTGTATGGGATAGCACCTAACGAGCCGCTCGCTGAAGCAACCTGGAGTTCGGCAGAACGCCCCGTCGAGAAAATAGTCAACCAGTTGGCAGATCTTCAGATCACAACGAACAAGGGACCCCGCGCTGCAGGAATTAAGCTGGCACCTGATGCGACTCAACCTGATCGCGTTCTTGTTAAGCCGCAGGCGGAGCCCCCTGCATCTGCGAGTACGCATTCGCTGTTAAAAGGACCTGCATGCTTCGGGGACAAAATAAGGCTCGCTAGATTTCCCCAAACTTCGAAGAACCGCGAGGGATTACCCGTTTCCACACAGGCCAAGATCCCGTTCATGGCTAAACGATTACGAGATAAGTATGGCCCAGATGGACATAACTGAAGAAATATGCGCCAAATATTTGTACATAGCATTGGAAGAAGATGGCAGGTCCTGGATGAGGAGTTTACCGACAAAATCTATAGATACCTGGGCAGAGTTAAAAGACCGATTCGTTAAGAATTTCCAGAACCAGCGACTTTTCACTGTGGAGGACCTAGAGCGGTGCGTCCAAAAAGTTGATGAGACAAGTCGCGATTGGATAAAAAGAGTCGCAAACATCATTGCCTCATCCCAAGAAATACCGGTGAGTTCCGCGGTACAGGCGATGAGGCGGAACTGCAGATTCAAACCATTGGTGCACAAACTAGGTCGCGCCCAACACAAGATCAATAACTTTGACAAACTTCTAGCTGTAGCGAGAAAATACGCCGATACGGAGGGGATGACCCGTCACGTGATCTAGAAAGAAAAGGAAGAGCGCAGCCCGTTGGAAGTCATGAGCCTCAGCCAAGGGGACAACCAGAAAACATGACGCTTCTCCGGCATAGCATTGAACGAGCTTTCCACAGCCCATGCGACTTACATCGCAGAAAGGACGGAAGGCCAGCAGGGCACACAAAGGCTGAATGGCACTACTACCGGCGTTGGAGAGAAGGAAGCTCGGAAGAAGAAGCACGCCACAAGAAGATACAAGCCGATACTGAAAAATCGCGCAACAGTCAGGAGCCGCGCTGTAACTCCAGAAGAAATCTGGGACAATTTCACACTGTGACGGTGCGAACAAAAAACAAAAGTCGCCCTAGAAACTTCCAGAGGGAAGGCCAAGTACCAGTGTCATGGCAGCGACTCTAGTGGGCAAGTAGGCCAGTCATATGGAGCCGCGACGACCATCCCCCAGAAGTAAACGATCCGGGACAGCTCTCCCTTGTGGTCGCACCACAAGTCACGGGATACAAACTAAGCAAGGTATTGATGGATGGAGGCAGTAGGATAAATATCCTGTACTACGACACCTTTAGAAGAATGAATATGCTAGATTGGCAGCTCCAGCCAACAAGAACAACTATTCATGGCATAGTACCGGGATTACTGACTCGCCCGGTAGGAAGGGTCACCCTTGAAGTTGTCTTTGGAACAGAACAAAACTTCCGCACAGAATTTTTAAGCTTCGAAGTAGAAGATGTGAAAAGCTCGTACCACGCCTGTTTGGAAGAGATGCATATGTGAAATTCATGGCAAGACCATGCTACGCATATTTACAGTTGAAGATACCGGTCCAAACGGGATAATCACCGTACATGGAGATAAGCAGAAGGCTCTGGAGTGCGAAGAAGGAGACTCGGCGCTAGCAGAAGGGGCCTGCATTGCAGGGTCCTCACACAGTTTTAAGCCGCCGGCAAACCTTCAAAGCCCTAAGCGAGTCGCAGTTGAGGCGCGGCAGGGCCAAGTCACGAAACAAATAGCGAAAGGAGTAAACTTTGTCCAAGAAGATTCGCATCAAGAAGACGCAGACATCGCGTTAGTACAAAAGGAAAACGGGGAGTGGCATATGTGCATGGAGACGACCGCTGTCAACAACGATAAACCAGGAGGACGACTAATCATACAAGCTAACAGTAAAGCAAGAAAGCCGTGCGAGTCATCATCTCGTGTGACTCAAAGTTCTGAATATTCAACAGGCTGCTGCAACAAGCAATAAGAGCTATCATGCTCGCATTGAGTCGCTCCAGCGACTCAATTATGAACCACCAAGGGTTCGGCTTCGATTCAAAGCAACACCAGCTCACATATGTGAAGCAAGATATGTATCAAGTATGTATGACCTGCGGGGAACAGAAAACCCGCATAAAGGGTCTACATCGCCTTACCAAGTTACCAACGCTGCCTATGCGTTCGTCACACCAAGTTTTTGTATCAATTTACATGGTTATGAAATAAAGCCGGCCCTTGGTATCCAAGGGCTTGTCGTTTCGCCTCAACAATATTTTGAGTCGCTGAGTCTTTTCATTTCATATATCATTGATTTCTTGGGGGCTTCGATGCTTCATGAGCTCAGCCTATCCCCTTGAATTGGCCAAACTAGTGGCACGTACCCAACCTTAAGTCAGACGCAACTTGCACTATGCGACCAAAGTACCAGCGTGTGGCGTCAATCGAGTCTGCATGCCTATCATGGACGTTCTCGACCCTGAACACACATTTTGCTCGGGAAATACTGAGCCGCGCAAGAGCCTGCTTAATGGAAATATGAGATATATCAAACAAGACCTGCGTATAGGTCGCAACATTGTACTACTTATAGTACTAACTAACAACATCGTTTGCAACGATAAAACAAGCTAAAAATGAACATTATTTCATTATTTTTTATCATCTTGTGATGACTCCAGGGGCGCGCCAACAGGAGGTTTTCCAACTTGGCCCGGAGCAGCAATAGCTGGTGTTCGTATCAGAGGAACAGCTCCAGATGCAATAGATGATGGACCGCCAGAGCTCGTAGGAGGTCCGGATTTGACGAAGTTCCAGCTTCAGTAGAATTGGTCTTCTTCTCAATGATGCTACCATCAAGGCGATATTTGGCAAAATAACTGCCCAAGTCAAGACCATCTACAAGCTGGGTGGCATAGCCACACATACCCCTCCAAATGTCCGAATACTCCACCAGCGAAACTTCAGTGCCATCCCTGCGAGTCGCCTCTCTACCTTGCGCGATCCGCTCAATATCAATGTCTGGATGATAAGCCCGAGCCAAAGTAAGCACATGGGCAGCACTAGCACGAGCAGCAGAGCCCTTCCAGCCAGAGAAGTATTGAGGAGCCTTCACAAGTTTGCTCAGCCAATACTCGCAAGTCGCTGGCGGATTGTCTCGTGGAGAAATTTTGTTACCAATTGCTTGGTTGCTTCAAGAATGCGCCGGTTAAAGTTCCTGATGTACTCTAGTTGGTCCTTCATATTGGATAGACAAAGGGGAGCATTTTGACCTGTGACAATTGGCAAAAAGTCCACATCAGTAAGGAGCAAAGTAAAAGGCACACAGTAACAGAAAGGGCTTCATCAGTACTTACCAACCAGTTCTTGAATCATCAACCTCACAAAAGATCCCGCCAGTTCGGAGGCCTTGATAAGAGTTTTTATCTTCTCATCACGAGCGGCTAACTCCTTTGCGTGCTGCTCCTTCAGTTGGTTCAGCAGCAGCGACTTCTTTTCAAGATCATCCTTCCTGGATTTGATGATGTTCTCTTTCTCCGTCAGTCGCGCTGTAGAATCAGTCTCCAGCTCTTGATATTGTTCTTCACAGGAGTTTAGTTGCCACTCAAGTTTTGAATTCTCGTTTCGTAGCATTTCCAGCTCAATAGACTGATTCTTGATGGCACCATCACGGTCAGCAGGCAGCTCTTCTAACGCCTTCAATCCACCAGGCGACTCATTTGATGCCATCACGGGTGCCTTATTTGTGGCAGTAGCAGATTGAAGCTCCCGCTGCGGATCATAAGTACAGAAGAAGAAGTTGAAAAGTATGTCACAGCATCACAAAGGGAGCAATACTAGTAGAAATAAAGACCCCAAACCCTGTTTCCTTAAAAAACAGCATTTTGACTCTTGGGGGCTGTATTCCTATATGTATCCAGAAAACAGGAAGACAAAAGGAAGACAAGGAATTAACCCACCACCCGCACGAACAGACATGCGTATAAATCGAGAAATTAACCGAACCGCTCACAACTGCACCAACACGCCTTACCGTGATGTAGGGTGCAGTTACCGGGGCAAAAAGTTAATGAGGGAGACGTTATGGCAGTGTCAGACAAAGAAAGAGAATAAGGGTAAGAGAAGCGGCGGGCACTGTATGACACGACGGAAAGGTCTGTCGGTTTTAATTGCCACGACTTATGTAAACGTGCGCACTTCGTGTGATATATTAAATAGATAGTCGTGGCGACTTGGAGAAGCCGACATGATATGACGGTGCGGAAAGACGAAGAGAGACACGTACCGGACGACCAGAAAACTGACCAGAAAACTCAAGGACCTAAGACGACGCCTGGTGGTCTCCGCTCGCAATGGTATCCGACAATGTCACGTGGACAGATCAACGGTGCGAGGGATAAACGATCAGTCGACACGTCACGGCCAGACTTTCTACACATATAATAATGGTTCAAATCATTCGACCAACGTGCAAACACCTATCGACAATCCCAGGATGACCGATCGCTGATGCAACATACCCCGTGACAGTGCAGGGATGAAAACAATCTATTTAAACATCACGATCACACTGTTTCTATCGAGAGGTCCATGTCGCACGTCAGCCGCCGACATCACATCAGCACGGTGGTGATGACGAATCGCCAGTCAAATACATCGTCTCCATTTGTCTTTACACCGCTGTCTCAGTCCCGTGCCGGCAAGACCGACTTGTCTGACCGATGGAACTATACTACACAGACCCTCGCCGTATACACCTCGGGAAGGAAACATGAGCATGATGACGCCTCGAACATGGCTACATAACCAAGCACGTCATCCGGCTCATGCATAGCTCTTCTAAAAGGTAATTGTTACACACACAAACATTTCCTACCGCAAAGGGGAACAGACGGTAAGAGAACATATGACCGGTCATTGATGACGAGCACGTCTAGGGAAGACGCAGCAATTAACACGAAGAGGGACGTTGGTCACGCTGACTCCAGGAACACGGCATGTGCTGATGGTGCACTAAGATGGAGAAGCCCCTGGAACCACCTTATCTCCTTCGGCTTCACCAGCCTCACCCTAACCCAATGGACAGGCGTACGTGCCTCACGACGGTGTGTTTTTTTTCCTCAATCACGGTAGTCCACTGCACTAACAGACTAAGCATGTGCATAAGCTATATCATTCAGATCTACCTATCAAGTAAACAATTTTTTTTTTACCTTGTCAATCAAACAAAATTGATTATACACATAGAGCAGCAAACCTGCCTTAAGAAAGGTCCAACAGCTTAGAAATGATCAGCCGACTTAAGTCCACAACTTACGGTTAGTCACCCGGCTCACGTACGGACGAACCCCAGACTCTTTCCAGCATTTTTTCTAGTAACTGGAACCTTCATTGACTATCTTTAGTCACAACTATTTTAATTTGTTAACATTATATTTTTCAGGACAACCGCTGGTCATTCCGAGTCGATACCATGTCCAAAGACATCGTAGCCGACTCCAGCACATACCGTTGAACAAACTGGCCTTTACGCCGGCTCCAACACATGTGTGGAACAAACTGGGCGCATGTATCTTCTTAAGGAAGGAACCTGCACCAACTCTTCCTAAGGAAGGAACTTGACAGAAAAGTTTTCCGAGTGGACCGTCCGAGACAGGATGGAGACACCAGTCCAAGTTCCGTGACAAAAAGCACTGAGCCGGCTTAATCGGACAAAGCTAAAGGGTAGAGAATCTCATATCCGATGGCAAAGAAGTCAAACCTAACAGGCTACCCTCCCAATTCTCCTTCCTTTCCCTAAAATTTAAACAATACCAAAAAAAATCGATCCAAAGAACAGTAGTTTTATAACCAAAATAGTTGCGCGCTGTTGGCGAACGAAGTCCCGAAATATTCAATGCCGACTCCAGGGAACCGGCTGGATCAGACACCCACCACGCGTCATGTTGGGACTGTTCATACGCGGACACTTAGTCGCTACCGGTTTAATCTGTTAACATTGTATTTTTTAGTAAAAACTAAAAACAAAAAATATGCACACATGCTGGTCATTCCGACTCGATAGCATGTCAACCAAAGCCATCGTGGCCGGCTCCAGCACATGTGTGGAACAAACTGGGCACGTGTATCTTCATAAGGAAGGAACCTGCACCAAGTCTTCATAAGGAAGGGACTTGACTACCAAGTTTCCCGAGTGGACTGTCCGAGATAGGAGGGACTCACCAGTCCAAGATCGACAAAGCTAAAGGGTAGAGAAGCTCATATCCGATGGTAAAGAAGTCAAACCTCATAGGCTGCCCTCCCGAATTCTCCACCCTTTCCCTACAATTTAAACAACACCGAAAAAATAGCATACATTCTTTTAACACCATTATTGCTAATGCCATTGAAAGCTCTAAGCTTGGGGAAGCTGGTTTTGATGAATATGATATTTTTAGTCCCCAAGCTTTGAGAAGGAAGTTTGCTTTGATGATACTTATTGAGGATAAAGTTGGTGCACCTACTATTGAGGATAAAGTTCATTGTGATTATGCTCTTATATATGATGTTTACAATGATGAATATGATATACATAGGCGGACCCGTCTGCCAACGGATACTGTACACGGGAAGGCGCAACAATTGACACGGAGAGGAACGCTATTCCGGCCGACACCAGGGAGTCAGCGTGACGGATGGTGTATTAAGACGGATAAGCCCATATGAGTCAACCACAAGGCTTAATCGGACAACGCTAAAGGCTAGATAAGCTCATATCCGATGGCAAATAAGTCAAACCTAACATGCTGCCCTTCCGAATTACCCTCCCTTTCCCTACAATTTAAACAACATCGAAAAGAAACCGATCCAAAGGATAGTAGCTGTGTCACCGAGATAACTACGCACTGTTGACAAATAATCTCCCGAAATATTCGATGACGAGTCCAGGAAACCGGCCGGATCAAACACCCACTACACATCATCGTGAGACTGTTCATAAACGGACCTGTCTGCCAACTTAAATTGTACGCGGGAAGACGCAGCAATTAACACGGAGAGGAACGCTATTCCGGCCAACTCCAAGGAGTCGGCGTGACGGATGGTGTATTAAGACAGAGAAGCCCATATGAGTCAGGCAGAACCAATCACGCGACAACACAGACAAATCGGCAACCAAGATGAAAACTTGATTACAAATGGGGCTGTTTACCTTAACTTCGGAGCTCGTTTGGAGCACATTTCTCATGACGTTTTGTCTTGCACGTACATAGATATCCACTGCGTGAAATTAATGTACATTAGCCAGCCGGATGAAGGACGACGGTTTGATGCTAGGACCATAAGCCGACAACCTTTCCGACCTGCCAACCTGTCTGCTCAAACATACATCATAACGATGGAAAGTGGCCGCCACAGTCCTTGGAAAAACGATTCTTCTCTTCGAAGCCTCGCACGCAAGTTCCTTCATGACGAAGCCTTGGAACGCACGATGAAGCGATGCACAACATAAATTGTTAATTCACTGTGACGTCACACGAGTATAATAAATCATAGATTTTGATGTCCTGTCGTTTGGTACTAGCTTTCACATGGAACCGTAATCTAAGCAGCCTTATGTCGAACTCGTGCTGACTCTGTGTATTAAACCGGTAGTGAAGCCCAAGGGAGAGACGTCACTAAACCGGACGACAGAAGGCAGTCTCGCCTGCATCCTAGAGCCGCTTTCAACAACGTACGGTTCCAGGTCACGTGATTGCTTTCTGCTCGACTGATATGGGCTTCTCCGTCGTAATGCACCATCCGATCACGCCGACTCCCTAGAGTCGGCGCGAACAGCGAGGGAGCAACACCGTCGGCGACAGTCCCATCAATCCTCAGCAGCAAAAGAGTGTCAGGACAAAAACAAAACTCTGCCCCTCCCGTCATGCCTCTTGCCACCCAACACGTAGAGTCGGCGGAGTAGGTGACGGCCAAGGGACGTGTCGACAACCCAGTAGGACAAAAATATTGGCCAAACAGAAGGAAAAACAGCTAACAAATGATCAGATATTCCAACAGGCGAAAAAAAAGATCAAACATTCATCCTACCCTCAACTGACAAAATATAAGTAGACCGGAAACATCGTGAAGAATAAAACAAAGCACCATCCTACGAAACCAGAACAGTAGACATAACAAAAAACAAACACACAACTTAAAATATAAACCGTCACCTTCCTGCAAGGGTAAACCGACATAACCCTACGAAACATAAAAAATAAATCTATAAAATAAATGGACAGACGATAACTTCGTGAATAAGAAAACCAACATCGTGTAGGGGACATATCGATACTGGCTTGTCCGTCTTAACGCACCGTCCGGTCACGCCGACTCCCTGGAGTCGGCATAACCACCAATAGGCTTGTCCGTCTTAATGCACCGTCCGGTCACGCTGACTCCCTGGAGTCGGCATAACCACCAATCAAATTTATTCCTGCGCCTACCCTGTTCCGTGGAGAGTAAACACTTTACGCACCTAATTCCTCTACTACTTCTTGTAGACGGAAGCAATTCCGATTGACTATCTTCTTAAAACTAATACGGAGTACCAAACATATCTAACCAAAAACACAAAGAGAGGAAACAATCGTTCACTCGTTTCTTCACATCAGCTTTACAAACGATTTTTCAGTCGTAAGCCAAAGATCTCACTCATATATACTTCGACTAAACAAAAGGGTACGCAAAAGAAAACGTGAGAAAAAAAATACCAAGCCACTAATCTCGCTTCTACGTACTCTGAATCAATAAAAGGATACGCAAAAGAAAACGTGAGAAAAAATACCACGCTAGATCTGATCATGGTAATGCGAATATAGGAAAAATACCGTGGAACAGAGGAAGTACCATCGTGAGCAAGAAAGAAAACCCAACGGGGCAAGCCGGCGACCACCGAGCCGGTGGGACATGACCAACCACCCGCAGCTCAAACGATCACCAGTAAGACGACGACCTGCACGAGAAGAAACATAAAAAAGACTAAAAAAGAGAAGGTATGTAAAATAAGAAAAATACGAAAAGCAGAAGAAAACACAAGAGAAAACAACCCGAAGTAATAGATTAACCCCCAACGAACTAAAGCCCAACGGGGACCTGGCAACACACACCGACCAGGACAACTCACCACAGAAAGAGGAGGAAACTGAAGAGAAAAAGAAAATAAAAATCACTCGCGTCCAAAATAATCCCGAGCAAGACAACGACCTACAGGAAGAAGAGGCAAAAGAAATCACAAAACAATTATAAAAACACAAAAGGAACCGAACAGCACAAATATAAAACGAAAATAGAAGAAGCCGATCTACGACACACAAAATAAATCGTCTGGAAACAACGAACAAAAAGACATGGAAACATGAACACAAGTAGAAACAAAACGCATAAACAGACGGGGAACCAACGAATCAATCATACCATTAGAAAGACAATCGACGAAATATAAACACAAAAAATAGAAAGCCGACAGAGCAACGCAAATAGAAAAACGGCATAGAAATGCACATACCTATACCAAAAAGGACCACAGCAGGATACCAAGAAAATAACGAAAAACATCCACAGATAACCCATGCGTTCACCGACGAAAGGATTCGCAGCCGGATGAACCCGAGCAGAAAGGGAAAAAAATTTAATTTACAACCGGGATGAATCCGGCACGCACGAAACGATACAACTAAAAAAATCGAGAAATAAAATAAACACAGAAAAGCAAGCGGATACACGAAGACCGTAGATCTACAGCAAGAAACCGCCTTGCATCAAGGTAGTGACGAACAAAACAAAAGATCGTTAGCAACACGGCAGGAACACGGTAGAAAACAAAGATAAAAAACAACGATCCGTTAACAAAAGGGAACACGTAAAACAACAGAGCAAAACATCCACAAACAGCGAAGACGTCGACAAAACACAAGGATTCACAACATGATGAACACAATCCAAAACGAAAAGAAAAATACCTGATTTTGCAGCCCGGGGTGAAGCCGGCACACAGACACGAACGATCCGCAGCAAGAAGTCGGCATGCATCAACATAGGAAAGAACAAAAGAAACCACGTCAGAAACACGGCAGGAAATAGTGAAAGCAACGGATCGTAAATACAAAAGGGAACATGAAAAAACTACACGATGAGAGGGTCGTGGACAACAAAACTAATTAAACACCCAAAAATCACACAATAGCACAATCACAACAAAAAAAATAAAAGGAACAGATCGAACGCAGCAACACTAACACGGAGCAAGAACAGAGAGGAAGAAGAAACGGGGGGAAATGGAGGCTGCGGTATCCCTCAGATTAAAAAGACGACACATATACCTCCAGATCGATACTGTAGCGTGGCGGCAACAATTCAATACGGGTAGGTCGGTTCCGTCTGAATGATCCAATGGTGAGCCGCCAGCGACACGTGAAATCGGCCCTTCTGACTACCAACACAGTGCAACGTACCCGCCGACGAATGGAGGGAGGCCACCTCGAATGGAGAAATCGGGCCCGAATTCTCCCTGCCATCACGAACAGTGCAACGTACCTGACGATCGTGCGAAATACCCAGCGTGCCCCAACGTACTGTATAAAATACGCAGCGACGACACAAGCAAGGGAAACATCGGCGATGCAACGTGCCGAGCAACCGACCTGTGGGCCTCGGAGAGGAAGGGGCCAATCGTCAGCGAGAGAGAGGGGGAAGGAACCACGTACGAAGAAAGCTCTCCCAGAGGGGCACACAATGCATTCGCTAAAACCTAGTACGGTAAATGAACAAAATCGACCAATGGGATGAACGCATTGCGAATCTGCAACACTCTGGCCCATCCACCACACCGATTAAACGCGTAGCGTGAGGCCGACGGGTGGGCCCTCGAGCTACAGGGGTGATCCACGTAGGACATCAGCGAGAGTGGGTGCACGAAGGTTGGTACGGTTAGCGACTTTGTGAATCCCTGTTCATTCCGACTCCAGGAGCCGGCGGTGATCGGACGGTGCGGAGGCACGGAGCGGGGAGGATCGGACGGCCAGAAAGTCAAATCGCTGAGGAGCCTTCAATGGGTCACACCGTTTATATCTTTTGGATAGCATAAGCGATAATGGCCACCTTGTTTTAATCCTTTTTGTTTGGAAGTAGTGTACAACGTCATCATTGATTTTAATGGCCACACTATATCCAGTTTCAAAATTATGGATCAAATCATGCCACTCCTTTTTAGAAGCCTTTCATTTCAGAGTTTGACTGAAGAAGATACCATTTAACTTTATCATATGCCTTTTTGTGGCACCCCCTTCTGGCACAGCTTGTCAGAAGGGCGGTCGCCCCGTGCGCCAGCCCAAGATATCTGGCCGCACGTTACGACAATGCAACATAGCAGAAATCATTACACAATCAGGCACAAAGTGCTACAAAAGGGTTTACAAGGCCGTCGAGGCTTTACAAAATATCAAGCCAAGCATGGCCCAACTCAGAGTTTTAACTGGCAGCGGAAGACATAAATGAGGCAACGGCTTGGAGCGGCTCCACTCCACAGGTATCTGGCTGGGCTACTGATCCTAGCACGCTTCTGCTCCTTGTCCTTGCTAAGGTGGAGGTTGAGTCCTCGCCAAAATCTGGCCACAATCACAAGGCCCGTGAGTACATTATTATGCACTCAGCAAGTATCGCCCCTCACCACAAACAATCCAACAATCATGCAACAAGGTATACACTGGAAATAAAATCCTTCAACATGGCAAGGTGTACACTAGATACATGACATAAAAGTAGCATGGCATTGACAACCAAACATGTCGTAAGCAAGCAACGGGGGTATCACCAGTACAGAGTCCAAGCCAGGTGGGGTTGGATCGTGCACCGGCAATCATACAAAGGGCTTACCTGTGACGAGAAAACGGGGGTACCAAGTGGGTACCAAATAATACACAACAGCACCTGTGATCACTGCTAGGCCCACTGGCCTCATCTTTCAACTCTGGGCATGCATGGTTGATGTGGGCTCTGGCCTAACTATAGGCTTCCCAACGCATCACACCGCCATCCCTAAACCTGGTTCACAATCACATCTCAAGTAGCATTCCCTGCATCAACTTATTGTTCATTTAGTGAAATCAGGTTGTTCATCTTTCTCTCAGACAGAACTTATGTTTAACCTCCTGACTCGACAAAGACAATAGTGTGACCGACACTGAACTGTTGTTCCATAACCTTGGAACGAGGCTAGACATCCAGATTTGACACTCTCGAGAGGTTGCAATACTTCACTCATCCAAGTGGATCATTAACAACCGGTACTTTAGGATCACGTCCTTAAGACGGTCTGATACACTCACTCGACCGTTCACGCCATCAAGACACTCCCTATATAGCCACCGACATAACTATATGCCTTATGCAGAAGTGAATCCGGCACGTCCCCAACCCATGAGCGACGCCTAGCTCCGGAACCTTCGCAAGACTAGCCCCGACCAACTATGGTAACCGACTAGACTTGCCAAAAAGGGTGGCATCAAAGGAGGCTCAATAGGATTACGTAGGTCAAGGCCCGCCCATGTGAGCGACAGTGGTAGTGCTTTCGATGTTCAGATTAGTGGCACTATGGACTGACCCTATCGAAGTTTGGAGGGGTGTTTCATTTAATCAAGTTTCATCATAACAAGTTCAAACAACAGAGGGTTAGTCCAACACAACAATCACAATATCATAATAATATACATCATCAAACATCAAGACATTAGCAACATAATATTTTCAAGCAATAGTAGTATCCATGTCCAAACTTAGCAAAATAAAATGGCGTCAACCGGATGACTACGGCGGCGATTCCGCCGACCAGCGCCTTCTCGTTTGACAAAAGAAAAGAAACGTCAACCGGATGACTGTGGCAGCGATCTTCCGCTGGCAAGCGCCTTCTCGTTTGACAAGGAAAAAGAAACGTCGACCGGAAGACTGTGGCAGCGGTCTTCCGCTGGCAAGCGCCTTCACAGATCAACTACAAAAGATAACACAGTGGGTCAATCGGACGACTGTGGCGGTTCCTCCAGCCAGCGCCCTCGCAGATTAATTACAAAGTTGGCGAGGCATGTAGCCTCCAAACAATGAACCGAAAAGCAATCATAAGAAAGAAAGCATCCATTCCACTCGAGGATTAACCTGACGTGGTGTCAGCAATCTTGGCAAAAAGAACCAAATGGAAAGTCAGCTCCCAAGCGTCGCAGTCCGGGTGGCTTACGCCAACCATATTTGACGGAGGGATAAGAAGCAAATAACTCTTTTGGCAAATGCCCCAACTCCGAGGATCATAAGACGACATTCGTCCGCTCCTCACCTCGGCGAAGAAGAAGAAGCAAACAATCATAGGGACACATGTTTTATAGTTGTTTATTTAGAGGGTTCGACAAAGCCACGCAGGTGCGAGGCGCACAGATAATTCACACATCATTCTAATGCATACATGGATGATGAATATGACATGGCAGGAGCAATAATCGAAGCAACATATTAAACAAGAATAACAACAGACATGCAATAATAAAACAGGTACAGACAGAAAATATAACACTCGGTATGGCAATCAACAAATAAACAAACAACATTGAGGGACTGCTCATAGCAAGGGTTTAGCTTGCCTCCGGAGAAGGATTCCAAACGGTTTGGAAAGTTTCGGACTCGCCGCGGGTCGGAATCCCGAAGAACGCCTAAACCATGAAACGACAAACGGTGCATTAAATAATGGATATGAAACTAAATAGCTCCAAAGATACAAAACTAGCACCACCGGCTAAATCTCGTCGAGATACAAATTTAGGAATTTGATTCACCTGAATCGGAGTTACGGATAGAAAGATATGGACGTGCGACAGTTAGCTATACGACGCGCGCGCGCGGTGGATAGCTATCTGCCGCTGAAGGCTGGGCTGAGCTGCTCGCGTATTCGCTGGAATACGTCTTCTGCCCAGGAAAACGGATTCGCAGAAGTGCGCTTTCCGCGCAGGGAAAACGGAATGGCGAAAGTGCGCCTTCTGGCCTTCTTCTCCTAGCTTTGGCTCGCGTACGGGAGGCAAGGGAACGGCGGGCACCGGCGAATGGCGGGGCAAGGGCGGTCGCCGGCGACGGGGCGGCCACACCGGGCCACGCCGCACCCTCCAGGGAGGCTCAGGGCCAGGGGACGTGGCTTCTGCGTCGGGGACGTCGTCGACGTCCTTACCCCCTCGAGCACGCACGGGCGCACGGCGGTGGCGCCGTCCGGCTGCGGCAGGCGGCCGGCCAAGGACGACGGCGACGCCGGGGGACTGGGCCGCGCCCGGGGAGGGGTCCAGGCGGCAGGGGGGAGGTCGCGGGCGCGACGAGCGCGAGCACGCCCGTACGGCCATGGCGGTCATGGCGGACGCGGATGGCGTCGACGAGGAATCGGCCCAGCACCGAGCCGCACGAGGCTACCTGGCCCAAGACGACGCGAGCTGGCCGTGGTCCACGCCGGGTCGACGACTTGTCGACGGTCTTCGATCGATTCCTCCCAGGTCGTGGTCTTCTTCTTCCTCAAAATGAGCACACGCAGACAGCTCCCGGGTGAGGTCGATTCCGAGGCTACGGGCCACCGATTCGAACGCCGTTTGGAGGAGGAGGAAGAGGAGAACACGGGGAATCTTTCCAGGAATTTTATTCGGATTAAGGAGTTCCAAAACACTCGCGATGTTCTGAGGAACACCGGAGACGATTTTGGCCGATACGGTCGAACGGAAGCTCCATTCTCCGAACAAAAATTCAGAGAGGTTCCAGGGGGAGAGAGAGGAGTGCACAGGGGTGATTTGGAGCCT
This sequence comes from Poa pratensis, assembly GCA_947311845.1. Taxonomy (NCBI): domain Eukaryota; kingdom Viridiplantae; phylum Streptophyta; class Magnoliopsida; order Poales; family Poaceae; genus Poa; species Poa pratensis. Next base: position 84,901,891 of record CAMZMU010000096.1, read on the forward strand.
CGGGGTAGCCTTCTTATAGCAGGGGAGAGGCAGCACCGACGGTGCACCGACGCACCCACTTCGCTCTAACCATTAAATGGCAGAGGATAAGCTCGGTAGGGATAGTGATGCTGAGCTGGTTGCACAGTGGAGCACGAGGCTGCACTGGTGAAGGAGGATTAGGCCGGAGTTTAGTGCTAAACGGATTAAGGTCATGTCAAAGCGTGCGTCTAGAGCGCGACACGAGCGGCATCGTCGCGTTCCCGGTGACTCGGAGGTCCAAACGTAAAGCGGTTTCGACCACTGGGTTCCTAAGGACAGGGTCAACTCAACAAAACAAGAAACACTCGGGGGCTTGAACTTCCTCCGTGCAAAATTTTCAGAAAACCGAGGGAACGCTAGGTGTTCGATGAAATGACCTAGGTCTTGCACATCTCAGAAAAATCCCAAACAATTACCACTGGGTATGTTTGGTATATGAAGAGTGTCTAAGGAGTTTGAACTTATTTGGGGTAGTAGAAAAAAGGTTTTGGGAATGTGTCCGTTAAGTCGCGTACCGGCATCGATTTTCGGCTTACAAAGGAAGTAGGTCAAACATTGCTCGAATGGGTTCGGGTTCAACAGGTGAAGTGTAGGAAATACAAAAATATGCACCTCCCTAAATTATGAGAATTTTCAGAGGTTCCTAGGTGGACTGAATAAATTTGGGATCAGGACCGATATCTAACAGTTAACTCCTAAATTGGAAATATTGCATTGGGGTATGCAATATTTTTTTTTGCTGGGGTTGGCTTTATATGTACATGGGAGGCCTCCGGTATTTTTGGTGGATTTTTATTGGCGAGGGAAAATTGACATCCCTTTGATAAGTGGAAATAACCGGGATTAAAAGATCATCATGGAGGGCTAGGATTTCGAGGGAAAACTTAAGCACATAATTGTCGAGAGTGGTGATTGAAGTTCAGGGAACATGGGAAATTTCTGAGAGAGCAAAACCAAAGTCAAGATCATCCACAAAATATTTAAGAAAGTCATTTAATAAATGAAAAAGTTTTTCCGGTGTGAGGAAAACACCACTACAATTAGGGACGAATTTTTGGGGTGTTACACTTTTCAAAGTTATTTTTTAATCACCCCAAGTAACTCTTTTAGTGTAATTCATGGAACATGTCATGTAGGATTACTATGCCATACCATAGTGTTGCTTGATTGCATGATTGATGTTTGGGCAGGACGTACACCATGGTCCTCCATCGAATTTAGTCTAATAATTGCGATTTTTGTGAAAAAAAATGTGGCTAACATTAAGAATACATATAGACCTGTACTATTGGATCATTTTAAATTTTAGGAAACAAAATCATCTCACCGAAATTTAGACAGAACAACTCTAATTGTCTGTCATGGAGATAACCGAACATGCCTATAATTTATGTGCCCTAAAAATTATATCAGTTAAATCTGTTTCGAATACAAATTTAATGGTATATTATTTTTGCCAAAGAACTGATATTTTGTTGTAAAATGAACAAAGTTGGCCTCGTCTTATAAAACCCGAACAGAGAGGGAGAAAAAGTTGCTAATTAACCCCATCTGAATAATCGAGCAGCTAATCGTACGCACAACTATATTTTGGTATAAAATGTGTATGATTGAGATCCGATCATGCAAAGCATGTCTGCAGCAAACGCCGCCAACAACTGATTCCTCTCGCTTAATGCGCATATATCCCTTTCTTTAAGCATCGGAGAAAGGACAGGAGGTCGCTTTCGCGCATGTCCTGGTTGTGTGATGTGCTCCTCCTCACCCGCGAGTTGATGCGCCCACGTCGCTGCTCCTCTCGTCGGCCTCTTTGCCTATATACCACACAACACAGCATCACCACCTGCACTCGTCGGCCTCTCATCCACCGTCGTATCCGAACACCGACACACGTCGAGGAGCATAAGCATTCCATGATCGCTATTGCCGGCGCCGTGGTCGCCGGTGCGGCAGCCGCAGCCGCGGCCACAGCCACAGCTGGGATTCTTGCCTTGGCGTGGTCGCACGGCGATCGGCAGGAAGGCGGCACGTGCGCTGCGGCGGCGCCAGCGCCAGCGCAGGAGTGTGCTGTGTGCCTGTCGGAGCTGGCCGGAGCGGCGGGGTGCTCCAGCGACTCTGAGCCATCGGCGGTGCCGGTACGGAGGCTGCCAGGGTGCGGGCATGGATTCCACGAGGAATGCATCGGCAGGTGGCTGCTGCTGCGCCCCGAGTGCCCGCTCTGCCGCCGCCCTATGCCGGCCGAGGTCGCTGCGGATGGTCGGCCAGCCACGAAGGGCGTGGTGCCTGCATCGGTGCTGGCGGAGGCATCACCTGCATGGTCGCGGCCGGCGACGCTCGCGTGCGGCTTCGGCGAAGGGAGAGTGGTGTGGACACGTAGTCCGCCAGTGCCACGGTAAACGGCCGTGCGAGGAAGGCTCTCTCTCGCTGTTTCGTTTACTCTGAGTCTCAGATTAGTGAAAGCCGGCGCCCAAAGAGGAAGGAAACGCTTCAAGACTACACATTACCGTCGGTTTTTTTTTTTTTTTTTTAACTTAGCCTGGTGGCACTTTATTATGGATTCAACAGAGTTACATCATGCAAAACATACGGAAGAATAAATCCAGTTGGTTCATCATCCCAGAATAATCCAGCTTGTGTGCGGTATGCATTTTTTGCTAACTCATGTGCCACCTGATTGGCTATACGTGGACAGTGTTTAAAACTGATCATTCCAATGGCTGAGATCTTCGTGAAACACTTAGACTAGCCACAATAGGAGTATCATAGGTGTTATCATGCATGCCATGTTAGCAAAAACCTGACGTGTCACTACAATTAATGATGAGAAAGATGTTAGTGGTATCATAGTTAGATACCGTAACATAGCGGATTCCAATGCAATCTGACTCTACAAGCTAATAAATGTATTGGTATATGATACGACACACTACTAGAAAATGCATCTCCGCCGGGTGGTCAAAACACTCGGCAGAGGCCGGAATCCACCTCGGCGAACTCTTCGCCGTCTGCAGCACTCGGCAAAGCACACTCGGCGACATTCGCCTCGGCAACGCCTCTTCGCCGACTGCTTTCTGTCGGGGGGACACGACGAAGCCTTCGCCGAGATATTTTCCAGACACCCGGCGAAGAAAAGGTAATCTGGCCCGTCCCTTGTCAGATGTGTGTCAGGTGTGTGTCAGGACTTCGCCGAGTCAGCAAAGCCGGCACTCGGCGAAGAAGGAGCACACAGATGGCCGCCACGTGTCCGCGAAATCGGCAGTCGGCGAAGAGCTTCACCGAGCCACGCCTTCGCCGAGTGCCAAGCGTACATCTTCGCCGGGTGTGGGCTTCGCCAAGTGCCGCCTAGCATCGTCGCCGAGTGGTCTCATCGCCGAGTGCCAAGCGAGCATCTTCGCCGAGTGTCCAACTTCGCCGAGTGCCTGGAGGTCCCCTGGGGGTCGTCGAAGGTCGTGCCAAATGGTCACCTGGGATCTTCCTTCGCCGACCTCTCGGCGAAGGAAGTTCCCAGGTGACCATTTGACACCTGGAGCACCTCTTCGCCGAGTGCTCGTCTCGGAAAGGCGTATTCGCCGAGTGCCTTACTCGGCGAAGAGCCCGTATTTTCCCAGATTTTTCCTGTTTTTTAGAAACCCTGCATTTCAAAACATATATATGCATATATATTCATATGATTTACTCAAGCATTGACAGCAAACATAAAAGGCAAATAAGCTCACAAATAGAACAAAGAGCACAAAAGCTCAAACATACACGTCAAATGCCCATATTGCAAACATCAAGTGACAAGTACATCATGTTACACCAAGTTTGCAAAATACATCATGAAGGATAACGGCGAAGCTTCCTGTTTGCATGTAGTCCATGGAGCCTAAGAAGTCGTCGATGCAATCCTAAGAGTTTGAGAAGGATAAGCATGAGTTTGAAGAGCAAAGCTGATTTATGGTTATTGATATGTGAGTATAAGAATGAGAAGTAACATAGAGTGACTCGAGCCTGTTGGAGGTAGATGGCGCCGACGATGGGCTTGCTCCCCCGTATCCACCATTCCCTCCGTCGACTCCACCAGTCCCTCCGTCTTAACCCTCCGTGGGAGTGTGGGATCCAGACGATCGATTGTCCTATGAAGATTCGCATTAGACGAGTAAGCAAACAAAGATGAATTATTGCCTAGCTAGTCCCAAGACCACTTACAAAGAGGAGGGGGGCTAGTAGTGGAGGAAGAGGAGGTAAAGGAGGAAGCGATGGGTCCGCGGGTAACCTCTGCATACCAAAGACGAGGGTTAGTTTGTAAAGTTCAGCACATGCCTTAGTTGAAAGAAAAAGTTAAAGCACTTACCGCCATAAGGGCCTGGATGTATGCCTGTTGGCTTGACATATGCGTTTGCATTTGCACCACCTTCTCCTCTGTTGCCTGCGCCCTCGCCATAGCCTCCGCCGCGATGCTCCTATTTCTCTCAACTTCAGCCTACGGGATTGCAACCATGTAAAAGAAGCGGTCATCGCGATGCAAACATGTAGAATAGTGGAAAAGATGGTTGAAAAACGACATATGTACCTCCATTGCAGCAAAGGCTTCAAGTCCGACCCTTGGGCGGCGCTCAATCTCGGGCGCTGAGCTCGTACGCCTAGCACGCATCTCGGCAAGTGATGGAACGGCCGATGAATCGAAGGAACCACTGCCAATATAAGGCCGGCCATTCAGCAGACCTTGTCCCGGGTACATAGCAACCCTGGGGTCGAAAGGAGAGGTCAAAGGATCGGCCCCCTCACCGTGGATCTCCTTGAACTTGGAGCAGTAGTTCTTATGTTGTTTCTGTGCGGTGGTGCTGATCCACTGCTCTTCCAAGGGTTTAGCCGGATCCGGTTTCTTTGGCCTCCGGGTCTCAACGAACACTTGCATCTTCGTCATTTTCCAGACCTCCTTTAACTCCTACAATTAATTGACACCAAAAGGAAACATACAATTGAGGTCAAAAGGAAAAATAAAAAGATTAGCAAATAAATAAAAACTTGAATGGAAAGAACAAAAATAATTTCTTACCTTGTGTGCCACGAGGCCGTCGAGTGTGAGGGGGCCTTGACGGTGGACTCCGTGCTCGCCTACCATCTTCCGCCGGTCCGATGCCTCCTTGTGGTGCGCATTGAACCCATCCGACACCCACTTGTCTATAATCTTCTTGTAGCAAGGCTTATGGGCGGCTAGCCACTGAGGAATCACCTATTTAACACAAGAAAGATCCATATGAGTAGAACTATTCATCAGTCATGTGGAGAATAGTAGGAAAATGTATGTGGCTACCTTCATGTACTGGGCTCTCGACATGTGTATGGGCCTGGCCATCTCTTTGGTGATCACCCTGTGCATCTGCTCTGCATAGAACTGGACAACACAGCTAATACGCGCCTCGTAAAGCTGGTCAGGGATGAGCTTCTTTGCCATTTTAAACAACACCTTTTGAGCCGCCTCGTCTTTACCTTCGACAAGTGTGAAGAAATCCTACAATCATTGAGCATATGACAATGGGGTTACCACGATGAAATCCAAACTCTTGGTATTAAGTAGTAAAGTTATATAAATTACTAACCCAGAACTCGGCGATCAGTCGCATGCCGAGGTGGCCGAAGGTGGGGTCCTCCACCATCGTGAAGTGGTTCCAAGACCAAGCGGGCACCCTTTGACCAGTGGCGATTCCATCCTTCTTGAAGTCGATCCAGCCAGGGTAAAGCCTCTTGATAAGAAGGCCAAGGACGCCTGAAGGTAAGCGTTCCCACTTTGGGCCCACCCACGTGAATGACCTGCACATACCGAAAACATAAGTCAGAATGCTTGTGATGAAAAGGTAACTAAAGTAGAAGGTAACAACATTTTCATCCACCACTTACGCATCTGCTGTGACATCAAGTAGGCCATGTGACTTGCGGTCTGGAAAGTGCGAAGGCCCTCGCAAGTACACCTTACCCTCGCACACAATGTCGATCAAATCTAGTTGATGATCTGTCAACAGATCCTTATCCGCCACGGCATCCTCATCCTCCTCACTCTCCTCGAGCTGCTCCTCCTCCTCTGACACCTCCGAGAGCCGGTCCTGGTAGTCATCCTCACTAGGCAAAGAGCCCACATCTTCCTCCACCAAGGGCTCCTCGGGCCGCTCCTCCTCCTCTGACTCGGAAGACGAAACCGAGGGCAATGGACTACTCAAGCGAGCAGGAGGGTGCCTACCCCGGGGCGCCTTGGTGGATCCCGTGGGTCTACCACGCCGTGCGGAAGTCTCCTCCGCAGCTACTCAATCACGCCTTCTTCCAATGAGCATGGAAGACCCATCAGCAGCCTTTGCGTATAGATTAGCAACAGTGCCAACCTTGAGAGGACGCTTCTCCTTGGCAACCCGCTTGAGGGGCCTGATACGTCTCAAACGTATCTATAATTTCTGATGTTCCATGTTGATATTATACCAATTGTTACATGTTTTATATACACTTCATAGCATTTTTATGCATTTTTGGGACTAACCTATTAACAAGATGCCACAGTGTCAGTTCCTGTTTTCTGCTATTTTTGTATTCCAGAAAAGCTAGTCTGGAAATATTCTCGGAATTGGACGAAACTTGGACAGAACTCCTATTTTTCCAACACGAACACGGAGTCCAGAGGAGAGACGGAGGGGAGCCACGTGGCACCCACACCATGGGGCCGCGCGGCCCCCTGCCACGCCGTGGGGTGGTGTGGGGCCCTCGTGGCTCTGCAGCCGCCGCCCTTTCGCCTATTTATTCCTCCCGACGCGAAAACCCTAAAACCCGAGCCATTATCCACGAAAAGTTCCAGAGACGCCGCCGCCGTCAACCCTAGCTCGGGAGGGTTCAGAAGCTCTTCCCGGCACCCTGCCGGAGAGGGGAATCATCACCGGAGGGCTCTACATCACCATGCCTGCCTCCGGAGTGATGCGTGAGTAGTTCATCCTTGGACTACGGGTCCATGGCAGTAGCTAGATGGTTGTCTCTCCACTTTATGCTATCATGTTTAGATCTTGTGAGCTGCCTATCATGATCAAGATCATCTTATTGTAATGCTACATGTTGTGTTTGCTGGGATCCGATGAATATTGAATACTATGTCAAGTTGATTATCAATCTATCTTATATGTTATTTATGATCTTGCATGCTTTCCGTTACTAGTAGATGCTTTGGCCAAGTAGATGCTTGTAACTCCAAGAGTGAGTATTTATGCTAGATAGTGGGTTCATGCCTCCGGTAATCTGGGAGAGTGACAAACTTCTAAGATTGTGGATGTGCTGTTGCCACTAGGGATAAAATAACCGATGCTTAGCTTAAGGGCGCCGTTAGGTCTAATGCATTTGTTTACATTACGCACATTACTTAATGCAATTATCCGTTGCTTGCAACTTAATACCAACGGGGAACTCGGTATGACAACCTGGCGGTGGATTATTAGTCATAGACGCTGTTGGATAACGGTCTATGTATTTTGTCGTAATGCCCACATGAATATCATAGTAATCATCATGTCATATATATGCATTGTCATGCGCTCAATATTTTGTCAATTGCCCAGCTGTAATTTGTTCACCCAGCATGTTAGTTATCTTTTATGGAGAGACACCACTAGTGAACTGTGGACCCCGGTCCATTCTTTTACACTGATAATACAACCAACTGCAAACATTGTTCCTTTTCATTCTCTGCAATTTACTACTGTTTTCCACACCATACGTTTAATCCTTTGTTTTCAGCAAGCCGGTGAGATTGACAACCTCACTGTTTCGTTGGGGCAAAGTAGTTTGATTGTGTTGTGTGCAGGTTCCACGTCGGTCGATTCGTGTGCGCGCCATACCACCACACAACCTTCAGAAGTGATTTCTTGCTCCTACTGGTTCGATTAAACCTTGGTTTCATACTGAGGGAAACTGCTGCTACACTGCTTCATACCTTCCTCTTGGGGTCTCCCAACGAACGTGTGATCCACGCAATCAAGCATTTTTCTGGCGCCGTTGCCGGGGAGCAAGAGGATTTCTGCAAGGGGAGTTTCACGCTTCCAATCTCTTTACTTTGTTATTGTCTTGCTTAGTTTATTTTTATTTAGTCTTGTTTGCTTTATTTATCAAAAACACAAAAAAATTAGTTACTTTTATTTTCAAGTTGTTATCTTTCTGTTTTGTTTTAATTTTGCTAAAATGAGTACCCCTGAGAACACTAAGTTGTGTGATTTCACTAGCACGAACAACAATGATTTCATTAGTACACCTATTGCTCCACCTGCTTCTAACGCAGAATTCTATGAAATTAAACCTGCACTTTTAAATCTTGTTATGAAAGAGCAATTCTCTGGTGTTAGTACTGATGATGCTGCTGCTCACCTTAATAATTTTGTTGAACTTTGTGAGATGCAAAAGTATAAGGATGTAGATGGTGATATTATTAAACTGAAACTTTTTCCTTTCTCTTTGAGAGGACGTGCTAAAGAATGGTTGCTATCTTTGACTAGAAATAGTATTGATTCATGGACTAAATGCAAAAATGCTTTCATAGGAAAATATTATCCTCCTGCTAAGATTATATCTTTGAGAAGTAGCATTATGAATTTCAAACAATTTGATAATGAGCATGTTGCTCAAGCTTGGGAGAGAATGAAATCATTGGTAAAGAATTGTCCCACCCATGGACTGACTGCTTGGATGATCATCCAAACCTTTTATGCAGGACTAAATTTTTCTTCAAGAAACCTATTGGATTCGGCCTCTGGAGGTACCTTTATGTCCATCACTTTGGGTGCTGCAACAAAGCTTCTTGATGATATGATGATAAATTATTCTGAATGGCACACCGAAAGAGCTCCACAAGGTAAGAAGGTAAATTCTGTTGAAGAAACCTCTTCCTTGAGTGATAAGATTGATACTATTATGTCTATGCTTACAAATGGAAAATGCATGTTGATCCAAATAATGTTCCTTTAGCTTCTTTGGTTGCTCAAGAAGAGCATGTTGATGTGAACTTCATTAAAAATAATAACTTCAACAACAATGCTTATAGGAATAATTTTGGTAATAACAATTATAAGCCCTATCCTTTTAATAGTGGCAATGGTTATGTTAATTCTTATGGTAATTCCTACAACAATAATAAGAGTGTACCCTCTGATCTTGAAGTCATGCTTAAGGATTTTATTAGTACACAAACTGCTTTCAATAAATCTGTTGAGGAAAAGTTTGGGAAAATTGATGTTCTTGCCTCTAAAGTTGATAGTCTTGCTCTTGATGTTGATTTGTTAAAAATTAAAACTATGCCTCATGATGTTAAAGAGAGCAAAACTCTCAATGCTATACAAGTTAAAATTGATAATAATGTGAGGATGTTAGCTGATTTACATGCTAGGTGGGCAAGAGAGGATGAAATTGCTAAAAAGAATAGTATTGCTAGAGTTTATACTATTACTACTACTGAAAATGCTATAAACTCAAGTGTTAACAAACCTCCTACTATCAATGGTAAAGTAATTGGTGTTGGCAATGTCTCTACTTCTGTTGCAAAACGTTTAAAATTGCCTGAAAACACTGAAACTGTTCCTGATAAAAGTGCTGAAATTTTTCGAGATGTGGGAGACAATGGTCCCATTACTTTTGATAATAATGACTTTGATTTTGATGGTTGCAATATTTCTGAAGTAATTAAGTTCTTGCAAAAGCTAGCTAGAAGTCCTAATGCTAGTGCTATAAACATGGCTTTTACTAAACATATTACTAATGCTCTCATGCAAGTTAGGGAAGAGAAATTAAAACATGAAGCTTCTATCCCTAGGAAGTTAGAAGATGGTTGGGAGCCCATCATTAAAATGAAGGTGAATGATTTTGATTGCAATGCTTTATGTGATCTTGGTGCTAGTATTTCTGTTATGCCTAAGAAACTCTATGATATGCTTGATTTAGCACCTTTGGAACACTGTTATTTGGATGTTCACCTTGCTGATAATACTATAAAGAAACCTTTGGGGAGAGTTGATGATGTTTTTATAATGGTTAACAATAACCTTGTCCCCGTTGATTTTGTTGTTTTGGATATTGAATGCAATGCTTCTTGTCCTATTGTTTTGGGAAGACCTTTTCTTAGAACTGTTGGTGCTATTATTGATATGAGAGAGGGGAATATTAAATATCAATTCCCACTCAAGAAAGGTATGGAACACTTCCCTAGAAAGAAGATGAAGTTACCTTTTGATTCTATTGTTAGAGCAAATTATTCTGTTGATGCTTCATCACTTGGAAACACTTGATTCTTACTTTCTGCGCCTAGCTGAAAGGCGTTAAAGAAAAGCGCTTATGGGAGACAACCCATTATTTTATTTCTGCAATTTTTTTTTGAGTCAAGGAGTTGTTTACTTCTGTAACAATTCCTTTGTATCTTTATTTTATCGCATTGTTGTGCCAAGTATTGCCTCTAATAGGAAGATGATGCTAGATTTGGATTTCTGCGCAGGAACAGATTTCTGCTGTTCACCGTTTTATTCTGTAAAATCACAGAAAAATTATTTAAATCTGCAATTTTTGTGCGTGATCCTCAGATATGTACGCATCTTTCGTTAGTTTAAAGTTTTTCGATCTGAGCAACGTAAGTGCCTCGAAAAAATTCGTCTTTGCGGACTGTTCTGTTTAGACAGATTCTGTCTTTTATTTTTCGCATTCTCTCTTTTACTAGTGTTGAGTGGAATTCTTTTTTAGGGTGAAGAGCTTCACATAACATCAGTGGCAGTAGTTAATGTTAAAAGTAACGGTCATGTTTGTGTCCTTATAGAACATGTGAGTTTTTGATTGTGCACTAACCCTCTAATGAGAATTACTTTGAGTTTGGTGTGGCGGAAGTTTTCAAGGGTCAAAGAGAAGGATGATATAATGTGATCAAGAAGAGTGAAGAGCTTAAGCTTGGGGATGCTCCCATGGATCACCCCAGCATATTTCATCAGCAACTTATCAGTCATCTCTAGTGAAACTATATTTTAATTCTTTCACATCATATGTGCTTTACTTGGAGCGTTGTGTGCTTTTATTTTCAGTATTTTATTTTTCTTATGGTCAACTTGATTGGACCCTAGCATTCTTGATTGGGAGAGAGACACGCTCCGCTTTTTCATATGAATACTCCTATTCTTCACTTATACTTGTTGAGTATTCTTATCTAGCTATTGCTATGCTTTTAGCTCCTGTTTTGCATGCATCTCTTATTCAGAGCTGTTAGTTCTTTTAAAGAAAGTACTCTCTTACTTCACTTATAATTGTTTGGAGAGTTTATGTTGAAATAAATTGATTGGTGTTTGGTTGGAACAAAAATGTTGCATGTGGTAGATGGTATAATGGAAAAAGCTTACATATTCTTGTAGATCACTGTATTGGATAATTTGATACTTGTCAATTGTTTTGAGTTATCAAGTAGTTCATGTTTAAACTTTTGTATCATGTAGTTAAAACCTATTAATGAAAAACTACCGTAAAGCTCGTTGAAATTTGGTTTGCATGATTGGTATCTCTAAGGTCTAGATATTTTCTAGTAAAAGGGTTTGGTTAACAAGGAAGACAGTGTAGAGTCTTATAATGCTTGCAATATGTTTTCATATAAGTCTTGCTGTGTCGGTTGATATCCTGTGTTTGCTTCAAATAACCTTGCTAGCCTAAACTCTGTACTGAGAGGGAATGCTTCTCGTGCATCCAAAACCTTGAGCCAAAATCCATGCCATCTGTGTCCACCATAACTACCTATATGTGGTATTTCCTTGCCATTCCAAGTAAATTTTTCATGTGCTACCTTTAAACTATTCAAACTTATTACTCCTATTTTGTGTCAATGTTTACCAAGCTCATGAGGACGGGGTGGATGTCTTTATGTCAACTGTCAAACAGACTTTACCACCGGACTAGCGGCATATACATCCGCTTATCCATTAATTTTGCAAAAAGAGCTGGCAAATGGGGTGCCCAGTCCCAATTAATTACAACTTTAACCGCTTAATTTCTTCACATTTTTGCCCTGATTTATCAGTCAAGCAATGACAAACAGTGAAATATTGCATGTGTAAACAAAAGAGAAAGAGGGATGATCTGCCTTGCTGGTAGAAATAACGTCCTTCATGGGAGCCGCTCTTAAAAGTCTGGTTGGCAGGGGTCATATTGTACTTTCCATTTTCTGATTCGTTGACAATTAACAAACACCTCTCAAAACTTATTTTTACTCTCTATATGATTTCAAAAACTTAAAAAGCTCTAGCACATGATTTAATCCCTGCTTCCTCTGCGAAGGGCCTTTCTTTTACTTTTATGTTGAGTCAGTTTACCTACTTCTTTCTATCTTAGAAGCAAACACTAGTGTCAACTTTGGTGCAACAATTTTTATATGCTTGTATATTGCACTTATTATATTGCTTTGTGTTGACAAATATCCATGAGATATATATGTTGAAAGTTGAAAGCAATTGCTGAAGCTTAAATCTTCCTTTGTGTTGGTTAAATACCTTTTACTTAGAATCTATTGCTTTATGAGTTAACTCTTATGCAAAACTCTTTGATGCTTGTCTCGAAAGTACTATTCATGAAAAGTTTTTGCTTATATGATTCAGTTGTTTGCTCATTATCTACTTGCTAGCAAACTATAGACCATTGACCTGGATCACTTCATTCATAACATGTGCTTTACAATACTATTTGATCAAGATTATGATTGTAGCATGTCACCTCAGAAATTATTTTGTTTTTATCGTTTTACCTACTCGAGGACGAGTAGAACTAAGCTTGGGGATGCTTGATACGTCTCAAACGTATCTATAATTTCTGATGTTCCATGTTGATATTATACCAATTGTTACATGTTTTATATACACTTCATAGCATTTTTATGCATTTTCTGAGACTAACCTATTAACAAGATGCCACGGTGCCAGTTCCTGTTTTCTGCTGTTTTTGTATTCCAGAAAAGCTAGTCTGGAAATATTCTCGGAATTGGACGAAACTTGGACAGAACTCCTATTTTTCCAACACGAACACGGAGTCCAGAGGAGAGACGGAGGGGAGCCACGTGGCACCCACACCATGGGGTCGCGCGGCCCCCCGCCGCGCCGTGGGGTGGTGTGGCCCTCGTGGCTCTGCAACCGCCGCCCTTTCGCCTATTTATTCCTCCCGACGCGAAAACCCTGAAACCCAAGCCATTATCCACGAAAAGTTCCAGAGACGCCGCCGCCGTCAACTCTAGCTCGGGAGGGTTCAGAAGCTCTTCCCGGCACCCTGCCGGAGAGGGGAATCATCACCGGAGAGCTCGGGAGTAGTTCATCCTTGGACTACGGGTCCATGGCAGTAGATAGATGGTTATCTCTCCACTTTATGCTATCATGTTTAGATCTTGTGAGCTGCCTATCACGATCAAGATCATCTTATTGTAATGCTACATGTTGTGTTTGCTGGGATCCGATGAATATTGAATACTATGTCAAGTTGATTATCAATCTATCTTATATGTTATTTATGATCTTGCATGCTTTCCGTTACTAGTAGATGCTTTGGCCAAGTAGATGCTTGTAACTCCAAGAGTGAGTATTTATGCTAGATAGTGGGTTCATGCCTCCGGTAATCTGGGAGAGTGACAGCAACTTCTAAGATTGTGGATATGCTGTTGCCACTAGGGATAAAATAACCGATGCTTAGCTTAAGGGTGCGCCGTTAGGTCTAATGCATTTGTTTACATTACGCACATTACTTAATGCAATTATCCGTTGCTTGCAACTTAATACCAACGGGGAACTCGGTATGACAACCTGGCGGTGGATTATTAGTCATAGACGCTGTTGGAATAACGGTCTATGTATTTTGTCGTAATGCCCACATGAATATCATAGTAATCATCATGTCATATATATGCATTGTCATGCGCTCAATATTTTGTCAATTGCCCAGCTGTAATTTGTTCACCCAGCATGTTAGTTATCTTTTATGGAGAGACACCACTAGTGAACTGTGGACCCCGGTCCATTCTTTTACACTGATAATACAACCAACTGCAAACATTGTTCCTTTTCATTCTCTGCAATTTACTACTGTTTTTCACACCATACGTTTAATCCTTTGTTTTCAGCAAGCCGGTGAGATTGGCAACCTCACTGTTTCGTTGGGGCAAATTAGTTTGATTGTGTTGTGAGCAGGTTCCACGTCGGTCGCCGGATTCCCTGGTGTTGCGCTGTGGCATATTCCGCCACTGACAACCTTCAGAAGTGATTTCTTGCTCCTACTGGTTCGATTAAACCTTGGTTTCATACTAAGGGAAAACTGCTGCTACACTGCATCATACCTTCCTCTTGGGGTATCCCAACGAACGTGTGATCCATGCAATCAGGGCCGCTTCTCGACAATGAACTGCTTCGCCTTGGCGACACTCTTCTTCGCCGTGAGCCGCTTCTCTTTGGCGCCCGGCTTCTCCTTCGCCCCTGTCATGTCTCAATCACATGTCATCAAAAAGAATGTGTTGATTAGTACAATTAAAAACACAATAGTAATGAATAGGCTTAAATAAAACTCATAAGAAGAAATTGCAATACTATGAATAGGCTTAAAGAACACATATGTCAACATAAGAAGCATGCCAAAACTCATATTAATACAACAAAAAACAAAATAAGCTTTAGAAGTGGCATACAGATGGTTCATATAAAATATTACATCACAAATATTACAAGTTCAAAAGTGGCATACAAATGGTTTATACAAACATAAATTTTAAATTGACGAGTACAAAGCTTCAGAAGCCATTGTCTACATTGTTTGGATCATAACTTGGATCAGCATCATCATCATCATCATCATCATGACTATCACGATTGTACCACCAATCTTCTACGTAGTCTAGAGGTGGACCGCTCGGCTCCTCTACATCGGGTAGGTGCATCCGTTCAAGAAGCTCCACGTCTTTCCGGTTGACAACCGGCTCACCGTCCTCTTGCCCATGGTCGACTCCAATGCCACCGTCGTCTTCTTCCATTTCATCTATAGTAGGCAAGGTGATGTTCAATTGGCCTGGCAGCCCATCTTCTTGATAAAACTCTCCCTCGTATGTGTTCGGGTTTAGGCGGTGGTGGTAGTCATCATCGTTAGGGGTAGGTAGTTTATTACACGGCGGTACTGAGATCACTACATCCCAGCCCAGTAGACGTTTCACACTTTTGCATGGGTACCGGAGATAAAAAACTTGGATGGCTTGGTGTGCTGGGATATAGACATCATCTCCTGCATAGACGGATTCTCGCTCAATTTCGACCAACCCAATTTCAGGTCTTCGTCTCACTCTTCTTGGATTGAACCAATGGCATTTGAAGACAACGGGGTTCTTCTTTCTGCCAAAATCACAATCCAGTTCAATTATTTCCTTGACTATTCCATAGTAATCAAGGCCATCTCGCCCTTGGCATAAGACCCCGGTATTTGTTGTCTTCCGGTTTGGCCGAGTGTTTTCGTATTCATGGGTATGGAAGCGGAACCCATTCACGTCGTAAGAATTATAGGTCTTGACGGCATAGGTGCATGAGGTAAGTTTCTTCAACTCGGGCCTCATTTCCGGGTCGGAAATTTCCTACAAGTATGATATATTAGTGTTGACGAAACGTCACTAAAATCAATGTGTAAGATAGAGAAATACTTTTGCTTTGAACCATGGAATGAAACCGCCGCCTCCTTCACCCTCCTTTTTAAAAAGGACCAACTTGTCATTGACGGTAAGGGGTCTTCGATGTTTCCAGGTTTCTTTCTCGAATAAGCTATGAATGGCAACGATCAAGAAACAGAGTTAGTCCACAAACTAGGAAATGGAAGTGTGCCGAACAATACACTCAGCACTTACTCAATGTAGGGTTGTACTTCCGTCGTGTTTTTTTGGAGGGACAAACAGTGGGAAAGATTCCCACTGCAATTTATATATATATATGGCGAGTATTTACAGATGAGATTACAGTGGCGGGGTCAAAATTTACAAAAAATAAAAAAGGCGCTTAAATTTGTGTCTCCCTCCAAAACTTGAACTGCTCAGAGTGCTTGGCCTTTATTCTGTACTTAAGCCAATTCAGCTCTGAGAAATAAATGGCTTTCCACCTCTCAAAGGTAGGCCTCTCATTTCTGAAAATATTATTATTTCTAATCATCCAGATGCTCCAGCTTGCAAGGATCAGAATGTCCATGAAGAAAGGAAGGTTCAGTTTAGCTTTCATGTCATCAAAAGCTTCATGGAGAGACAATCTCTTATTCCTTTGCGGACAAACATAGTCCCAACATCTCACTGCCATCGGACAGGACCAGAATAGATGCACAAGTGTTTCTTCCTGCCTGCATTGAAGCGTAGCGCAATCATAGCTCTCAAGATGGAAATTCTTTCTGAACAATAGATTCCTTGTGTTAACCCTGTCATGTAATAATAACCAGAAGAAAATTTTATGCTTTGCCTGACATGAACTTTTCCAGATCCAATTGAATTGTGGCGATACATGCTTGTGGCCAATCAGTACATTGTATGCTTTTTTTGAAGGAAGACATCACTGCCCCAAATATATGTCCAGACATCATTGTCCGCAAATTCAGCTAGCTGCCTGATTTCTTCCCAAATGACTTCCAAATGAACAAACTCCTGATATGCTTCTCTGCTTAAGGGAAGGTGAAATAGATCTTCCAGAAATTCACTTTGCACTGCCTGTCTGACATTGATATCAATGTTTCTCGAAAAGGAATAGAGATGAGCGAACCTGTGTTTCAGGCAGGCATCATGCCAGAGATCATGCCAAAATAGAGCTGTTTGACCATTGCCAATTTTGCATCTAGCCATTCCTTAATAATAAGCCAGTAATTCCAGGTGTGCTTTCCACCCAAAGGAACCCTGAAGGCCGGCACCAGGGAGCTGATTATTTGTATAGTATGTATCCCAAACTAAATGAACCCACGGGATATCATGCTTATTGCAGAATTTGATGTAATCTTCGTCCACTCATCATATGATAATTTCCTCTTCTTGTGGCCACTTGATTTGCCACCGGCCCGATGAAAATGCTAAGGTCGGGTAGATCTTCTGGGTTGGCCATATTGAGACGAGGCACTGGATTATGAACAGTGGTAAGATTGTCACTATAGAACTTTGTGGTGAAGTTTGACACCTCCTCGTTTAGTGTTGCCTCAGCTATGGATGATTCGATGCGGCATTTGTTCGTGCTTTTCTTTCGAAGATCCTTCTGCTCTCTCTCAGTTGCAAACATCCAACGGGTCTACACAGGCCCCCCCAATCTTGCCTCGGTCGCGAGATGCAACAACAAATGTTGCATGGGATTAAACATGCTTGGTGGAAAGATAGCCTCTAGCTCACAGAGCAACTCGATGGTTTGTTCCTCCAACTCTTTAACCACAGCGACATCTAATTCTTTAGCACAAAGCCGCCGGAAGAAAAATCTCAACTTTGCCAAGACTAGCCAAATTTCCTCATCGATATAGCCTTGAAACATGACCAGCATTATCCGCTCGATCCATACGTGATACTCATGACACTTGAGCCCACCTATCCGCAACACAGGCAAATTCACTCCCCTCATTATGTTAGCTGCATAGCCATCAGGGAAGAATAGGTGTTCCAGGACCCACTGGAGGATTTCTTTCCTTTGGGCCCTTGTTGGGGTGAAACGGGCCTTTGGTTTGGACCATCCTTTTCTGACTGTGCCGGGAGGGTCCATCTTCATCTTTGGCCTATCACATAGCTCCTCATGATCGACTCTAGCCTTGACGTTATCCTTAGACTTCTCGAGGTCCATTAGTGTGGACCAAAGGGCCTCGGCGATATTGTTTTCAGTGTGCATTACATCAATGTTATGAGGAAGAAGGAGATCCGGGAAGTAAGGGAGCTTCCAGAAGCATGGAATGTGTTTCCACTGGTGTGTGTCTCCATAACCCACAAAGCCAGTCCCATCTGCATTGGGCTCAAGAGCTTCTAGCTGAGTCTTAATGGCGACACCATTCATGGTAGGTGCTGGTACATGAGCATCAACAACTACACCTTTCGAGAACTTCTTTGCGTCTCTCCTGAATCTATGACCAGGTTTAATGAACTGTCGATGCTTATCAAAACAGGAATACTTGCCGCCCTTCTTCAGCCAAACGAAAGTCATAGCCTGCATGCACACTGGGCAAGGCCACTTCCCGTGCGTACACCATCCGTAGAATATCGCACGTGCCGGTAAGTCATGCAGGGATGTGTGGTACCAAACGAACATAGTGAAGTGCGTCTTTGTTACGGCGTCGTACGTCCGTACCCCGTCTTTCAGGCAAGGAACAAATCATCCACCAGCGGCTCCATGTACACACTCATATTCTTCTCCGGATATTCAGGCCCTGGAATTATCAGCGACAAGAACATGTATCGTCATTGCATGCAGACGCCATGGGGGATATTCAACGGAATGACAAACATCGGCCAACAGCTATATGTGCAAGCAGACATACCATATGGGTTGAACCCATCTGTTGATACGGCAACTGCTACACTCCTGTTTAAGCCCGCTTTGGGATGATTAACAACGAATTTCTTCCATGCTTCACCATCATACGGATGTACCATCTTCTCAGGACGATACCTCTTCCCATCTACCAGCCATCTCATTTGTTGGGCAGATTCGTTGGTCATAAAAAGTCGTTGGATCCTCGGTAGGAATGGAAGATACCGAAGGACCTTTTGGCTACTATGAGCTGCGTCTTCTAACCATCACCGCTGTCGACCTCCATATACCTAGAGGAATTGCACTTGAGACAGTATCTATCATCTTTGTGTTCTTTTCTAAATAACATGCAGCCCTTTGGACAAGCATCTATCGGCTCATATGGCATCTTAAGTGAACCGAGGATTTTCTTCGACTCGTACATGTTCTTTGGCAGAAGATGTGTCTCCGGTAGAAGAGAGCCAATAACATGCAGGAATGCATCAAAGGCATTAATGCTTACGTTATACTGGCACTTGACAGCCATTAGGCGACTTATGGAATCAATTTGAGAAACCTTTGTATGGGCGTGGAGGGTTTTCTGTGAGGCAAACAAAGTATCATAGAACTCCTTTGTGCTCTTGTCCATCTCCCGCTCTGCATCTTCGGTTGGAATTTCAGGTGCACGTGCATTAGCGAATTGATCTCGCATTCTATCAGCCCCAATATCAAAAGCTGTTGATGCCTCCTCGGTGCGCTGTCGCACCACCTTCTTTCCCCGAGATGCACGCTCGCCATGCAAAGTCCAACGATGGTAGTCTGGCATAAACCCAAACTTGGCAAGGTGTAAACCCATGTCGTCCTTTGGTTGGCGACGCTGGTTTTTGCAATGGCTGCACGGGCACCAAGTTCCAGCTACCCCATGGTTTTTAGCAAATGCAATCTCCAGGAACTGTTCGGTCTTACTAAGCCATTCATCGGACATCTGACTCGCACCGGCTCGGTCACTGTACATCCAATTACGATCCTCCATCTCCACACTAATTAATGCAGACATATATACAATATGTTTTATTTAACAAAAAGATTCATGCATCATCAATTTAATTATTTACAAAACTATAGATTTTACGCGTTGAATGCACTCACCTATATATACTAGGTAAAGATAAGTCCTAATCCCACCCGAGTATATGTAGCTTGTGTTCATTTCCATGTCCTACTCCTATCCAAGACAGAATTTCGGCAGCACCTCCCCGCTGTTCTCCAAATACACGTCTCGACAAAGGTCGAGAGGATGTATCCGGAGAACAACATGGGAGGCACCACCGAAATTCTGTCTCGGACAGGAGTAGAACATGGAAACAAACACAAGCTACACATGCTCGAGCTGTCCAAAAACGTTGACAATTCGAAACAGCCACGATTATAAAAGATATAGCTCTTTGTATATAAATATATACCCTGGACAAGGTGTATACACAAATATATACAAACAACTCTTTATATATAAACATATACCCTGACAAGGTGTATACATAAATATATAAAGAGTTTCATCTTTATAACTACAACCCTTCCGAACGAGAGACGCCTAGGGTTACGCGACTAGTTTGAGAGAGCCAATAACATGCACGAATGCATCAATGGCATTAATGCTTACGTTATACTGGCACTTGACAGCCATTAGGCGACTTATGGAATCAAGTTGAGAAACCTTTGTATGGGCATGGAGGGTTTTCTGTGAGGCAAAGTATCATAGAACTCCTTTGTGCTCTTGTCCATCTCCCGCTCTACATCTTCGGTTGGAATTTCAGGTGCACGTGCATTAGCGAATTGATCTAGCATTTTATCAGCCCAAGTATCAAAAGTTGTTGATGCCTCCTCGGTGCGCTGTCACGCCAGCTTCTTTCCCCGAGATGCACGCGCGCCATGCAAAGTCCAACGATGGTAGTCTGGCATAAACCCAAACTTGGCAAGGTGTAAACCCATGTCGTCCTTAGGTTGGCGACGCTGGTTTTTGCAACGGCTGCACGGGCACCAAGTTCCAGCTACCCCATGGTTTTTAGCAAATGCAATCTCCAGGAACTGTTCGGTCTTACTATGCCATTCATCGGACATCTGACTCGCACCGGCTCGGCCACTGTACATCCAATTACGATCCTCCATCTCCACACTGGTTAATGCAGACATATATACAATATGTTTTATTTAACAAAAAGATTCATGCATCATCAATTTAATTATTTGCAAAACTATAGATTTTACGCGTGGAATGCACTCAAGTATATCTACTAGGTAAAGATAAGTCCTAATCCCACCCGAGTATGTGTAGCTTGTGTTCGTTTCCATGTCCTACTCTTATCCAAGACAGAATTTCGGTAGCACCTTCCCGCTGCTCTCCAAATACACGTTTCGACAAAGGTCGAGAGGATGTGTATCCGGAGAACAACATGGGCCCGCTGTTCTACAAATACACGTCTCGACAAAGGTCGAGAGGATGTGTATCCGGAGAACAACATGGGAGGCGCCACCAAAATTCTGTCTCGGATAGAGTAGAACATGGAAACGAACACAAGCTACACATACTCGAGCTGTCCAAAAACATGGACAATTCGAAACGGCCACGGTTATAAAAGATATATCTCTTTGTATATAAATATATACCCTGGACAAGGTGTATACATAAATATATACAAACAACTCTTTATTTATAAACATATACCCTTGACAAGGTGTATACATAAATATATATAAAGAGTTTCATCTTTATAACTACAACCCTTCCGAACGGGAGACGCATAGGGTTACGCAACTAGTTTGGTGAGCTACAAAATAATGCAACCTAGCAAGAGGAGCGGAAATCGTCATTACCCTCGAAGCATGATCGACGAAACGATAGGGGAAGTACCTCCTGCCCGAGCCCTGCCCAACAACGACGCTCCCGTCGTCAACCTCGCTGCATATCCTGCAGAAATGAATTGAGCACAATTAGTAACTAACAACTACTAAACTAACAATTAACAAATGAGTAAGCTAACTAGCAACTAACCCTAACCAGCAACTAACCTAACTAAATAACTACTCCCTCTGTTCCGAAATATAAGCCGTTTTAGGCTGTCACGTTAAGTTTTGCGCAGTACAAACCATCCTTAACAAATTTCCACAGTTTCCCAAAATACCCCCATTCGGACAGCATGTTGCCCCCACTTTCCCCACTCGCTCTCGCCCTCTCACCTCGCCCCACGTCTCTCTCTCTCCCTCTCGCGACGCCGACGCGGTCACCGACGACTCCGTCCTCTCCCTCTCCCTCTCGACGGCGCCTCCATCTTCTCCCTCTTCCTCTTGCAGCGCCGACGCGCTTTCCCTCTCTGTATCCCACTCGCTAGCGCCTCCGTGCTCTCCCTCTCCCACTCAACGGCGCATCTTGGTCAAAGCTGCGATTTTTCAGAGATCTGTGGCCGGTGCTGGTGGATCCTTTGGCGGTGGCGATGGAGCGCCGGGAGGCGGTGGATCTGCTCTCTCGGGGCACTGGTGATGCATCTACTTCAAGAGGAAGACGCCGCCATCCACCTCACCAACTGCTACCACCACGCAGCCGTCGACCTTGTCATCCGCCGTCGACCTCCTGGTACGTGCTCCGTCTCCTCCTCTCTCACCGCCTCATCTCTCCGTCACCACAGCCACTCTACTGCCCACCACCGCAACCTCCTTCTCAGCCACCACACCTCCATTACATCTTCCTCATGCTCCTGCCCCTGCCGCCTACAGATAAAAAGGGAGGAGATCAAGTCCGGCCCCTCTCCCCCAGCTACTGCTACATGGCCAAGGTGAGGCCGCTGTCCTACGGATCAGGCTGCAGCTAGACGTCGGTCACGCACCACAAGGAGTTGTTTCTCTGGTTCTGCGCCGGAGCAGCGACCGGCGGGAAGACGGTGTGGTCGTCATCTCGGCCACGTCACGGTGCCACGGCTCCGAGCGTCCGGTACGTCATCTTCTTCTTTGTACTCTTGCTTGAACACTTGTTTCTGTACTCTTGCTTGAACTTGTTGTCCATGTCTTGCTTGGACACTGTACTGATCATGCGTGAACACTTGTTGTCCAAGTTGCAGTATGAACTTGCCTGTAAACTTGCAGAAGGAAGAACTACTCTCTATTCTCTGTAAACTTGCAGTAGTTAAACTCTCTGTAAACTTGTGAACTTGCTTGTTCTGCTTCTGTAAATTTGGTTTATGTATGAATAAATTTGCTTGAATAAATGGAGTAGTGGCAAACTAGCAGTACCATCTGTAGCAGTTCATCGTCAACATTTTTTTAAAATTCATATTATTTACTTATGTTGTGTAGTAGCAGCAGCTTCAGTATAAAGACCTTGGAGCTACCCCCTTTCGATGCCCGTGGAAGGGGTAGACGACACGGTTGACTTCTGGTCAAATCTGGGGGGTTTCGACGGAAGCGGCGGTTTCGGGTGTCGGAACCACAACAAAACCTAGGGGGTATCATATAATATGCATGAGAGTGTGGTGGGAGGTTGTTAGAGACATTTTGAGACTCCGAGGTGTGACCGGCTTCAGACACCGCACTTATGTCCCTCGAAGGTTCTGCTCTTCTAGGTGGAAACTCCCATTTCGGGTGCAACGGATGGAATCATGTGATAACATGTGCCCAAATTGGGTTCCTTATGTTCACATGGCCCACCCTAACACAACCAAGTATAAAATTCCTTGGAGCTACCCTCTTTCGACACCCGTGGAAGGGGTAGACGACACGGTTGACTTCTGGTCAAATATGGGGGGTTTCGACAGAAGCGGGGGTTTCGGGGTGTCGGAACCACACCAAAATCTAGGTGGTGTCATATAATATGCATGAGAGTGTGGTGGGAGGTTGTTAGAGACATCTTGAGACTCCGAGGTGTGACCGGCTTCACACACTGCACTTATCCCCCTCGAAGGTTCAGCTCTTCTAGGTGGAAACTACCATTTCGGGTGCAACGGATGGAATTATGTGATAACATGTGCCCAAATTGGGTTCCTTATGTTCACATGGCCCACCCTAACACAACCAAGTATAAAAGTCCTTGGTGCTACCCCCTTTCGACGCCCGTGGAAGGGGTAGACGACACGGTTGACTTCCGGTCAAATCTGGGGGGGGGGGGGTTGACAGAAGTGGTGGTTTCAGGGTGTCGAAACCACACCAAAACCTAGGTGGTCTCTCATAATATGCATTAGAGTGTGAAACCTAGGTGGTTTAGGGTTGTAATACCAAGTTTATGAATAATTAATAAAATATATGAAGTACCAAATTTATTTTATATATTTTATTAGTTCTTTGCCGAGAGGGGCACTCGGCGAAGGTTTGGCGGGGACTTAGGGAAAATTTGGCCCAATCGAGCACAAAATTCCCCAAATCCCCTCCCGCCTCCTCCACCAAACCAGACCCCAGCCCGCCGCCGCCGCCCGACGCCCTCTGTGCCTCCGGTCGCCCCCTCCCCCTTCGCCATCGCACCCGTACCCACCCTCCTGCCCTGCTCTCCCTCCTTCTCCCGGGTTCACCGTCGCCCCGTCCGCCGCCGCGACATGGAAGGCACCGGCTAGGGTTTGCTGACACCGCTGCCCTCGACGTCTTCTCCTCGGTCGACGTCCACATCTCCGCCGCCCCGCAGTCCTCCACCACCTATCCGGCCACCTCTGCCCAATCTGGCCGGAGCTAGCCGGCCCAATCCTCCTGCCGCCGCTCGTTCCGCCACCGGCCGGCCGGAGCAATGGAGGAAGGCGCGAGCTAGGCTCCTCCACCTCTGCCACGAGGTCCACCTGCTGCCCTGCCGCTGCTCCACCTCATCTGCTTCGAACCTCCTCCAGCCCGAGCTAGGTTATTAGTTTTAATTTTTTTTTCTTGTTTTGTGTACTGTTGGTTTATTTAGTTGTTGCAATTGGTATAGTTAGCTTCATATTTAGTTAGTTAGCTCAGTATTTGTTACATAAATACTCCCTCTGTTCCAATTTAATTGACTTGCTATAGATACATCCACATTTGGTGGATAGCATGTCAATTAAATTGGAACGGAGGAAGTATTACGGACGCCAGCTAGTGTAACATTCCGAAATTTTGGAATGTTTAAAAATCACTAAAAATTGAAACTTTTATTTTGGATAAAATAATTTCCTCAAAACTTGAAGATGAACTTAAAAATATTACTTTTGATTGGTTACTAAACCCTATTTACAAAGTGTTTTAAATTATTTTAAACATGCTCTATTTTCAAAAATTGTTTCGTTTCAATTATATGATTTTAAAATAAGATTAAAGTATATTAATTTCTATTGTTATTTGTGGTACTTTGTTTTTGGATTTCTTCAATGGTATATTATTTTAAATATTCCCTTATCTTCTATGTTCAAGATTTAAAGATTTTGAAGTAAAATATTTATTTTGATATTTATAAAGCCCGTGATATAAATGGGGTATTTGTATTTAAATGATTTATCAAAACTCTAATTAAATAAAAAATTGTACCAAATTAGTTTATTAGATTTATCATATTGAATGATATTACTCATACTATTTTTCTGGATTTTATTTAAGTTCAAAAAGAATTTATAAAATCCTATTTTAGAAAATGACATAAAAGTGTCAATTAATAAATTATGCAATATTTTAAATTTTTATTTTTGAAATGTGTTGAAAAAGTGTGTTTGAATGTTTTAAAAGAAAGATATTATTTTTACAAATTTATAGAAACTGGTTTGAGTTGATTTGGACACTTAAAACAAAAGATATGAAAGAAATAAGAAAAAATCAGAAAAAGAAAAAAGAAAAAGTTGATGACGTCATCGTTGACGTCATCAGCGTTGTCAACCTTCCAACGGACGGAAATTGATGCCCGAAACTGCTCCCGTTGCTGTTTCTTCTAGTCTTGATTCCCGGAGATTTAATGCACCACGTGACATTTCTTCCTACTTAAAGCCCCCGAACTCCTCCACCGTTTGCGCCCAAAACCCCTCTCTGAAGCTTCTCCAGGCTCGAGAATTTGCTCGCCGGAGTTCCGCTCATCCGCCGCCGTCTTCCTCCGATTCCGGCCAACTCAGAGAGTCCCCGCCGCCGATTCTTGGCCCCATCTCTTCCCCTCGTCCGCGCGCACCCCCTGAGACCTTCGTTTGATTTTTAAGTGCAGTAAATCGAGCGGAGTTTCTCGCCCGAAGCTCGCCGGACCTCCGTCCGCGACTTCACGCTGTTCCAGGAGGGAATAGAGGACGCCACCACCTCCATCGCCTCCGCCGTCCCACGCTGCACACCGTCGTAGCCTCGCCAAGCTCGGGGAGCCACCGGAGTAGCACCGTCGTCGACGTCCGCCGCGCGGCCGCCATCTCCGTCGTCTCCGGCGACCAAGCCCACGTCCTCCCGCGTCCGCCAGCGTCAGCCCGTGTCCACGTCCGACCGCGACCGTCCGCGTTCGCCCGCATCCACGACAGCCCGCCACCGCCCGCGTCCGCCCGCCGGTACGGACCAATCACATCGCTCTGTTATTTGTTTTTTTAATCGTTTTAAATTTTCAGAAAATTGTTAAAATTTGTTAATTCCATATCAAATCAACCGTTACTCCGTTTTCAATGTTATTGGAGTCTATGGATTCGTATGAACGTGTAGAATACAGTGGTATGATTAAAACATATATTTTAGTCGTGCACAAACTTGTTATTTACAGAAACATGTAAAACATTATTTTAGTTATAATTTTAATTCTATAAATTATTTTGAGATGATTCTTGTTGCCAATGTTACTATTTGAGACCCTTTATACAGTAGTATAAAAACATAACTTTTGGAACTTATATTTTACCATTGGTTATTCAAATGCATTGTTTAAATTATTAAAAATGTTTGTTTTTTACTTTTTAAACTTGTAAAATCCATAGGAAAAGATCTAGACGTCCAAAAATTACAAATAATATACCGTTGAATTCGCTAACTTGTCTAGATTACAGATCTGTAATAAAATCTAAGTTTTACCGAATCGTTATTTTCTACTATTTAAAATACAAGTCGGTAGTATTTTAATTATAATAAAATATCTATAAGTTCAAATTTTGCAAATAAAATATTCATGGAAACCTTAGGATCTGTAGAATAAGGCTTCACTGTTATAAATAATTTTTGTGCATATTTATTTTTATATACAAATCAGGGACCCTATTTGCATGTTTTTGGCATAGTTTAAATCCAATAAATTATTTTAATAAGTTTCCTTTTTGAAAAATATCACAAATCTTTGCCTCTGGCCAGAGAGACACAAAAATCATCTTTGTTAAGTTATTTTATATTTTATATATTTAAGTTTGTGCTAAAAGTCTTTTAAATGTTTTGATTTGCAAACCTTGGTTTTAAAATGTGTTAAGCTCTTTTAAACCAAACCCAAATGTTATGTTGTTTTCCAAGTTTGATGTTGTGTTGTATGTTGATTGTTGTATTGTTGTTTGTTTATATTGTTTAGATTGAACGGAGTGCAACGTTCCTTGTTGAAAAGAGTGTGTGAGCAACGACAACCTCCAAAGGCAAGTGGCACATTCATAAAATTCCTAAATATTTTTGTCTAAGCATGACTTAGTTTATTTTCCTTAAGCATGTGTAGGTGTTATTAGTATTGCTATGCAAGACATGTTTAGAATAACACCCTTATTCCTATGTGTCTAGGAACCTATATAATAACTTAGTAGATATTAGTGTTGCTATGCTAAAAATGTTTTATAAAAGTAAAGGGATGAAAATTCTACTAAGTTAATGAAACACCTGGGTGGATGTGGCATGTGGATGGAGGTTGGAGTTGAGTGGCTGCTTAGGCTCATTTAGTTGAGTGCACCTGGATTATACCCAGGCTCATTTAGATGAGTGAACCTGAGTACGTGCACTTGTGGATTGCCACCCAGGGACAAAGGGATTTGAAGTTACTCCAAGTGAAGATTGCTTCCAGTGCAGCCACTTGGTACTATGGCTCTGCCTTACTAAGTAAGTTCTAGGAACCTGATTCCGACAGTTCTCAGCGGATGAATGTCTTGTATGGGTCTGCCTAGAGGAACAGGGGACTGTTTCCAAAAGGTCTCGTCTCAATCTTCTCCTTTTCCTTATCACTAATGGAGTGTAGAGGATAGTTTGGGCTGATTGGTCTTGTGGTGAATGTGCACAACCTCTCGAGAGTGTCAAAACTAAGTACTTAGCCGTGTCCCTGGTTACGGGCAATTCTGAGTAGCTGATCAAGGACGTCAACGGAGGATCCCAACATTTCAAATTCTCAAGTAAAATTTTGAAGGGTGAACAAGGGTTAGGAACTCAGGCTCATTTAAGTGAGTGCACCTGGTTTAGACCCAGGCTCAGTTAGATGAGTGAACCTGAGTGCGTGCAAGTTTTTCCAAAGAGTTAGGAAAAAGATGGCTTTATGCAAAATAGCCTTTGAACTCCACCAACCAAATATGCATATAGGTTATTGGAGTTATTCCACTATGAGTCCACAAAGTGTCGCTTGCCAGTTCCATTTTATATAGTTCTGACCCACCTTGTTGCAACATTTTTCCTGTTGCAGGTTGTTCCGACGACGAGTGAGAATTCGTTTAAGGTTTCGAGTCTGCAACCTACATGTTTCGCCTGTGGCACATGAAGATGATGGAGACTCACTGCTACTTTTATTTCCGCTGCTTTACCCTTTCAAAGCTAGCTTTGGGCTATGCAATTTGTAATGGATATTTCCTAAGTTCTGGATCCACGTGTAATAATTGATACTTTGTTGTGATATTTCATCTTAAACTGTGTGTGCAAACGAATTGATCCGGGGATATGCACTATACACAGGGACTTGCCAATTTTTAAGTGCAGGTCCGCTACAGCTAGGGAGAGACATGGAGATCATGGGTTCGTTGAAATTCCATAACGTCGCGTGAATTCCGGGCTGCTACCCAATCGTAACTCTCTACATGAGTCCGTAAACACATACTCGTACTAGGCTAGTCTCCTGGGCCACCACATGGGCCTAGGCCTGGCTGCGAGCGGCGCGCTACAAGTACATGGGAGGAGGCAGCGATTAAAGCATCCGGAAAATTCTCAAAAAAAAAAATCAAGGCATCCGGGAGGATCAGAACGGCACGGCGGCGCCACCTTCTCCTCCCACCTCGGCTTTGTCTCTCCCTTCCCTTTCATGCTTGTTCCTAGAATCCATTTATCTGTGAGTGATTGAGTGAATTGAGAAATTGGCTTGTGTGCAAGCATCGGCTAACTCCATAGAATCTGATTCAATAATCATAGGACTGCATCCCAAAAGCTCTATTAGTTCCAGTTATTTCAGAAGGGCTAAAGCATCAGCAGTAGCAGCACTTAGTGGGGATGCAACACCAGGTACTGCTTCTCCTCTATGGTTCTGTACGACAGCGCCAGTCGCACAGAAGACATTCTCATAATAAGAGGCCTCTGTGTTGAGTTTATAGGAACCAACACTCGGCTTTGCCCATGATACATCATGTGGTTTAGCAACCGCAGCGTAATTTGCCGTCAAAGCTCGAATCGATAAAGCTTCACTTACATTAGATGATACAAGTCCACCCTTCACATAAGCACGTCGTTGCCACCAAATATACCATGAACCCACTGCTATAGTTTCATGGAATCCCAGGCTGCCTAGGATTGACGTCTTTGTTTTTGGGCTGCACAATATTTCCTCCAAAACAACAAACCCTGATCTGTCAGTATTCAGAAACGCTGAATTTGATCAAACATTCCAAGTGCATCCAAAAATTACGAAACAGTTGAAATAAAAATTCCAAGTGTGGAAAGCTGCATTGAAGGTTCAAAATTCCAACGCAATTACGAAGAAATTTTGGAAACTGTGGTTGGATCGGAGGGTATCATGATATTTCGAACACAATTCGAATAAAATTTAGACTTCAAATTTTGTAAACTGGGAGAAGTCTAGTTAAAATAATTTCCAAAACATCCAAAATTTTGTATTTCACTAAGGCCCGAAAGTCTTCTATATCAAAATTTTAACCCACGGCAATCTCAATTATTCTTTATTTCTTGTGTGTTATATTCATATGTGATGTACAACTAGGACTGAAACTAGGGGCGGTAATTTAAAAAAATCCATATTTGGAAGTTAAAAAATCTAACTTTGTTACTCATATAAATAATGATGATTTTTATGAACGTGTAAAATTTTGTTAAAAAATACGTTATATTTTGGGCTACCCAATAATCACAAAAATGTGTCTCTAAGTAGGCATTGCAAAATTTAATTTGGTATCCACATTTGTCTTCTGTAAGTAGGTTGTATATGAGATCATAATTCGACAAAAAATTATACCTATAATTTAGACATCCAGTTGTACTTGTATATTCATTTTAGATGAAGTGAAAAGAAAAATGAAGTTTGCCATTTAAAAAAAAACCAGGCGACATGTAGTGCGGGGCTCTCTTTGGGGTTCGTGCTGAAACTAGTGCATATCCTGTCAGATAACGCTCAAACTACCTCATATTTCACATTTTCCCCCTAATCAGATTTATAATCATCAGTAGCTGAGTTCAGATCAGCTTTAGTCGAAATAATATAGCGTGGTTCCTGTAGATCAAAAGCCGAACCAACCCTTGTTCAAAGAAATCGGACGCAAAGAGGTTTTGAAGAAAAAAACTTAACAAACGAAGGACGACAATCAATCAATTCTAAGCAGCGGATATGACTACAATAAAGCGCGCAGATCCACAGTGAGTCAGTGACCAATAAAACAGTATGCACATGGGAGGAGCCGGAGGCGCCGCCGGCACCGTTCGCATCGTGTCCCGGCGAATGGTCCGGCCGTCGAACGGCGACGCACCACCGCGAGAGGACATCCACCTCACGCCGTGGGACCTCCGCTTAATCAGCGCAGACTACATCCAGAAGGGCGTCCTCCTGCCCGCGCCTCCCATCGGCGGCGACCGCCTTGTCAACACCCTCGCGTTGTCTTTGGCGCGCGCCCTGGATAGGTACTACCACCTGGCTGGCCGGCTCGCCGTCGAGGAGCGCAGCGACGGGACCGTGACCGTCAAGCTGAGCTGCACCGGGGCAGGAGCCGAGCTCGTCCACGCGGCGGCGCCCGACGTCGCCGTCGCTGACATCATCGCCCCAGTGTACATCCCGTCTTCGGTGGTCTGGGCGCTGTTCCCGCTGGATGGGGTGTTTGGCGCGGACGCGGCCGTGGATTCGCTTCCCGTGCTTTTGGCGCAGGTCACCGAGCTCGCCGACGGCGTCTTCGTCGGCGTGTCGTTGAACCACTCAGTCGGCGACGCCTTTGTCTTCTGGGAGTTCTTCAACGCCTGGTCGGAGATCAACCGAGCAGGAGGAGGAGTTAGCGTCCTAAGCGACGAGCTATCCGAGCGGGTGCAGCGGAGGTGGTTCGTCGACGGCAGCCCCGTGCTGATCCCCATACCGTTCAGCAAGCTGCAGCACGTCGTCCGGCGGTTCGAACCCCCCAAAGTGCAAGAGTGCTTCTTCACCTTCTCCTCCGCGAGCGTCAAGGAGCTGAAGGCAAGGGCGAATGCCGAAATGGCCGGCAAGGCCAGCTCCACCATCTCCTCTCTCCAGGCCCTGCTCGCGCACCTCTGGCGGGCGGTGTCCCGAGCGCGGCGCCTCCCGCCAGCGCAGGAGACGTCGTACAGCTTCGCCATCGGATGCCGAGGCCGCGTGAGCGGCATACCGCCGGGATACATGGGAAACGCGCTAATGCCCGGCAGGGCGGTCTCCACCGTCGGCGAGATCCTTGGCAAGGGGCTGGGCTGGACGGCGTGGCAGCTGAACCGCGCCGTGGCGTCGTTCGACGAGGTAGCCATGAGGGAATGGCTGGAGACCTGGACACGGGACCTGCAGTTCCGCTACTTTGGGAGCCTTATGTCTGGTGGCACAGCGCTGATGATCGGGAGCTCGCCGCGGTTCGACGTGTTTGGGAACGACTTTGGCTGGGGCAAGCCGGCCGCCGTGAGGAGCGGCAGCGGGAGCAAGAACGACGGGAAGGCGACAGTGTTCCAGGGACCGGAGCAGGGTGGGAGCATGTCGCTGGAGGTGTGCATCTCGCCGGACGCTCTGGAGAGGCTCGTCGTCGACGAGGAGTTCATGGACGCAGTCGCGAGGATGCCGGCGGGACACGCGTTATCAAATTGGGATCGACTGTTTTCAATTGCATCGTTCGTCATTTTCAGTGTCATCGTTGAACCGTCTCGCCCCGATGAATCAAACAAAACTTCTACGTGCTTCGCATCAAGGTTAATGCAGGAATAAGAGGTGTTAATTTGGAACCTGGACTGTGAATTGCTACAGTATACAACTACTAGCAAACATGCCCGTGCGTTGCAACGGGAGAGAAATAATATGTTACTGGTAATGTTGAGTCCTTTACCGACGAATTCACATAAATTTCGACAGACATCGAGATGGTGTTGGGGGAGAGGGCGATGTATCAAAAAAGAAGAAAGACATCTTCCTCACTCCCACCCGCTAGTAATTCATGTGTATTTTTTATATTTTCCAATAGTCAGAATATAATCTAGCAGTCAAGCAAAAGAAAACATATTATCTTGAGTACCTACACGAGATAATTTGAACACTTTTTCATTAGGGAAAATTATGTAAAGAACATGGTGATCGTCATTCAGACAAACTATATGCTACTAAATACCTAAAAAACACAATTAATTGGATGTCATCTGGTTCAAACCAACGTGACAAAGCATGGAGAATAGATGAAAGGGTTTAGAAACCGATAAAGAAATCTGTGTTGCGTGCATTGCATAAGCTATAGCATGACTACAGTTTGAAAATTTTACTCTGAATTCCAAATCGTACATGACCCATTGAAAATGAAGAATAGAATCTGGAGAAGTCCCAGTACCCCATGCTCGGAGTCCCCTACCGGCAGGATGTATCATGGTGCTCACCGCCACCAGCATCAAGGATAAGTGGATAACGCAGGGTGCCACGAGCAGGCTAGCAAGGAGGAATTAAGCAGTTACGATGTACTGTTGTATTTTGCGTTGCTTGTTCTTTCTTTAACTGGAATTGGTATTTCAAGGTCACATGAGTTACTGCTTCTCGGACAGTGTGTTTCTGCTGACCAACAATTCCAAACAAGTTGCGCTGGTAGTAAGTTTTTTCTTCCTCTAAGAGCACGCCAGTGAACCAGCGCGCCTTGACATCACCATCCTCGGATGCAAATATGCAAGAACTGACGGAGTGAATAAAACCTAGAACATGTTATCCAGCTCATGGTGCGGCTCATCCATTCAAAAAGGTCCCGGGATCATGGCCGACGCCGAGGGGTGGCTCCAGGATGCCATCGCCGAAGAGCTGCTGCGCAGCTCCTGATGCTTTCGATCTTATAAAATTCTTACTTCAGATGGACCTGTGCTCCTCGATTCAATCAACAACTCTCCACCTGCGCCACCACATGGCTGCAGACTTACAGCGCCTGAAAACTGAGAATTTCGCGAGCGAGGAGACCACTTGGGGCGGCGCTAGACCACTGCAAGTTGATGATGGAAGCCACGGCGAGAGGTGCACGGTCGCCTACAGTGTGGCCTCGGTGAGAGCTCCAACACCATGTCCATGGCGACCATAGCAGCGGACTCTCCTCCGGTCCTCCCCTCGCTCCGCTGCTCTGCGTTCTTCTCCCCCACTCCTTCCATCTGCAAGGGCCGAAGCACGCACGGTGAAATTAGCCTGGGGCCGAACCACGCACGGTGAAATCAAGGGGCAAGGGCAGTGCTGGCAGGAGTCCAAGCAGCGGCGGAACGTATGTTCGACGCTGCCTAGTCGGAAGTCTCCATGTCGAGGTGCCGAGATCAGGAAGAAGCGCGCGAGCGTCACAAATATTTTAGATCTTGTTTCCTCGATCTGATCTCACGTATGTATATATAGGAACCAGCGGATCAGAGCTATGAACGCGCCCGCTAGGAAAGCTTGAACGCAATCGACTTGGAGTTGTTTTCTTTGACCAGAGCAGCTCATATGACGCACGTACGACGTACCACCAGACGTACAACCAAACGGACGAAGGAAGAAACACTACTCGTATTATAATAAAGATATGTATTTCCAAAAAGATATTTTCCATGTAATACCTTCTTTGTGAGCTACGTTTTGTGAACATGTTCTGAAAATATATCTTCTCCTGGAAAAAACTACGATCTAAATCGAATTTTTATAAATTTCTCTAAATAGTAAGTTCATACTTTTATCTTAGAAAATTAAAAATAATAAACAATCAGCATAGTGACATGTGCACTTGCGTGGCTAGATTTTATACATATTGTTATACACGTCCATTAATTTGGCATGATCTCAATTACACAATCTTGAAAAGTTTTTTTTTTCAAATGGATATGCTTATATGATACTGTGGGGTACTATGGAAATTTGTTTTTAAAGAAATAAACTATTTTTATTCGGCCAATCTAAATATTTTGTGTACGTGACCAATGTTTAAAAAGTTTGGCTTACATGCATTCTTCTCGATCTATGTTTTTATTTGTACAAGAACACACGCGAGCATCGCGTGTCTTTATATTAAGATAGAAGAGAGAATAATTAGACACCAAAGGAGGAAACTGTGTTATGATGCTTTCTAAACATCTTTATATAGACTCTTCAAGCAAAAAAAAACTAAATCTAAATATTGATTCTCATATCTAAACTTTTCGTTCTTTTCATTCGCTTAACTCATCAGTTGTGTTATCCGATTAGCGTAAAGTCATGCATCTAGAGATGTTTTGATGCATACCAATTGCCCATCGAACGCAACCCGATTTGTTGAGCATACTCATGAAAATTGTTCGACGCGTTTTAGTTGAAGATGAAAACAAGAGGAACCAAGTATGAAGCAACACCTACACACGGCGAAGCAAGCAGAGCGTAAACATCGAAAGATGCAAGTCGCTATTGCCAGCCGGCACACTTCAATAAAGGTCAGAAAAAGAAGCCAGCTAAACTCGACGACCAAGACGGACTCAGAACCGACGCGAGCGAGGTGCTCATCCTCGACACGGCTGGAAAGCCTACATAGTCATGGGTTCGGCGGGAAGATGGAGGCATCAAGAAATCTTGGGTCCTACAGTAGTATCGATCAAGGCGAAGTCAACCTTGGCTAAAAACTTGACGGCTACTCCAACACGGAAGGAAGATTGGCCCGTTCAAGAGCAATTCGGGCGCTTGGGGTCCGAATCAAGTATACAGCCGGGGAAATCCTGCCTAGTTTAGCGTAACGTAGGAGTAGGAGTTGTCTCAGATTCGAACATATATACGCGTCGTCAGTTGCATGGGAAGACCAACCACCCTGTATAAATTAAGGGTGATAGCCTATTGTAATCTAAACACATGAATCAATAAATCTTGTACCTTTAGCTTGAATTTAATTTTTATCCTCTAGATTTTATCTTCCATTCGTTTATTGGCGACCTCGTTATCCTGAGCGCTTGTTGATTGACAATCGAGTTAGGAGAGAGCAAATCGGCATATCTCAGCCAAATCGTCGTTGTGAGCCCGCATGGGCGTTTAGTTGAAAAGAGTCGGCTGACTACCTTGCGTATCCTCCATCTTTGTCCCTGCTTCCGTTTATCGGTGACTCCGTTACCTCGGCCTTTTTTTGTTGATCGACAACCGAGTTAGGACGATCAATCGGTTTATTTCAGTCAATCGTTGTGTCTGTCATGACGGGTCCCTCCCGGATGAGTGGGGAATCTAGTTGAAAAGAGTCGTTTGACTGTCTTGTGTATCATGTTTTTAGCCAGCCACCCGCTAACGTTTAAGGTGCATCACCCCTACTCCAGTGGGTACAATAGGATGTGTTCAATGTAGACGTCAACAGCTTTATATGTATGTCATATAATTTCCTTTGAATATATGTTCATATATTATTTCTAGCATAACAATTTTGGTGAAGATCTAGGAATATTTTACGAGCGAGAATTGACATATTTGGTGCGTCATCCACAAGTGGTTTGCGGCTATAATGTTTTGACGAAATGCAAACTGATTTAACTATTGCGACTCTTATTTATTTGTATGGCTTGGTTTCTAACCTAGTTTGGGGAAAGGCGCATATATCTTAATTTATTTTTTGTCTCGACATTTTAGAGCAACATAATCTCGTTTTATTGTTCGCCGCGGTGAACCTCTGTGTCATATCGAATTCAACTGCATAGCCCACACGTAGTGGGCTGGCTCATCTACTTTGTTATGTGCTATAGCCCTTTAAACCTGGCCGCCTGGCCCGCACTTTCGGACGACCTCGCTCCGAAATATTGTCGAAGCGGAAACCACTCAGTATCGCTCAGGCGATTGGTACCACCATTTCGCTTAAGAAATTTCGTTCGTGGGCTCGGCCCATTTCTGCGTTCCCGTTGCACAGATGAAGGCAGGTTCGAATAGTGTCACGATGGAGTGCACGAGCGAGGGATCGTTCGTTTCTTTGTTCCTTTCGAGTTTCGAGCATGTTCGTTTCTTTTTCTTGTACGTGCTTTTCAGTTTCTTATTTATTTATGTATTCTTATATTCTTTTCTTTTCGCCTTTTTTCTTTCATTCTTTTATTAGTCTGTTTTCTCCTTCTTTTTCACGTCATTTCTCTTTTGGCTATTCATTTTTTTCCTTAGTTTACTTTTTTTTCAGGCTAAATTCTTGTTTCCTAATTGCTAAATTTTGTTCCCATTACTAATTAAAATTTGTGCACCTTGTTTTTGTGTGTCTATTTTGCTCCCTCGGAACTTATGTTTTCTTCCATCAGGTATAGAATTCTATTTCATTTTGTTTCACTTAGTCTCAAATTTGTTTCAGATTTAGTGGTCATTTGTTCGCAGTATCTAAAATTTTGTTCGACTTAGTGCAGAATTTTGCTCTGATGGTAGTTGTGTTTTTGTCCCACACAATATTAAAATTCGTTCCCCTTGGTATAAAAAAGTGTTCCTCTTATTGTAGGACTAGGTAAATTGGGCGCGTCGTCACGCCGCGCCTTTAGTGAAAAAAAGTAGTGATATATTTGGTAGAAGTTAAATTATGTTGGGAGCAAATCTGTATGCAACAACAAAATGTATTCTTTAGTTTCGTATTTATACACAATGGATATTTAGGTTAATTTTGGTAAATCCATATTGGTTTTGAGATTATTGTGAATGGTTATTTCTCTGTGTGACACCATAATCAGAGGGAACCTATTATGGTTATCTCTAAATATTAGTTAATTTTAGCCTTTTTTAAATTTATTCGTATAATTAGAGGGAGTTCAGTTATATTATCTCTAAATGCTAGCCAATTTGAAATGGTACAGTAACTATGTATTTTGTCTTAAAAATTTAAGTTAATTGTTTATTTAACATCCTAATAATTAGAGGGAAATAAATTTGCATTTTCTCTAGGTATTAATTTAAACATTTTTTAAGTTTAAATGCATAATTAGAGAGAGTTAAGTTATATTATTTTCAAATATTTTAACTAAATTGAGATGATGAAATGTGTTTTTTTACATTATAATTAGAGTATAAAAATTATGGTTATCTTCAAATATTAGCCAATTAGAGCATTTTATTAATTTTATCTTCCAAGTCGAATAGAGTTTAATTATATTATCTCCAAATGTTAACAAATACAATGTATGATTTTTTATTAAATTCAACTTCATTTAATCAGAGGGAGTGCATTTGTATTTTCTCC
The DNA here is from genome assembly GCA_947311845.1 of Poa pratensis. Taxonomy (NCBI): domain Eukaryota; kingdom Viridiplantae; phylum Streptophyta; class Magnoliopsida; order Poales; family Poaceae; genus Poa; species Poa pratensis. Next base: position 84,939,095 of record CAMZMU010000096.1, read on the forward strand.
AAATGTTGACTGATTTTGAATGTCCAAAGATGTTCGTATTATGCCATAATTAATTAGAAATTATTTGTCTGATCATTTTGATATGTTTGTCATATTTTTATTTGGCAGACAGTTTTTGGATGGTATATTATTTGTTTAATTAAATTGTTTAGATACGTTTTTTTTTCATTGTAAATATGTAATTGAACTTCATAGTTGGAGGATATACTTTGTAGTAGTATTGAACAATTTAAATAATTCTCAAAATCTAAAGAGAGTTTACGCTTAAAAATTGTTCAGATTTTGACAATTATTAAAATTAATAAGTTTTAAAAAATTTACTCGTTCTTACGTTTGTAAGATGGTTAGTTGCGAAAGATATTTAAAAGTTTGAAATATGCAAATTTGGAATTTAATTGCATTCTAAAATGGTTAGTTTTGAAATATATTTAAAAGTTTGAAATATGCAAATTTGGAATTTAATTGCATGCTATAAATAGACAACATTTATTTTTTTGTGGTCATGATGTTATGTTTTTCGTATTTTTCGGTGGATATGTTCAAAGTTGTTGATTTTATAGTATTTAGTAGTTTGTGAAAATTGTTTAAGTAAATTAGGCCCACTTGTTAGGAGTTCATGGATTTTTTATTCCTAAAAAAAAATCGAAAATTATTCAAAGTGGGAAGTTTTCCATATTTGATTTATTTTTACGTTCGCAAAATGGTAAGGTTCAAAAGACATTTAAAAGTTTAAAATATTCAAATTTTAAACTGACAGGAGGGCCCACGTGTCAGGATTTTATTATTTTTTAAAATTAATAACGAAAAATGTTAGAAAACAGACAATGGGACCCGCAGTACGTCACTGTGACGTCAGCGACGCCATGGATGGCAGCCGAGCTCGGGCGTGCTTCGCTCGCCCCAGCACGCGCCCCAGCACGCCCGTGACCCTGGGAGCGGCGGATCGGCGCGAGGGCGTCGCGGGGAAGCGGACGGGCGGCGCGGCGTGCCATATGGCCGCCGGAGCCGCCGGCGGCGAGCGAGTCAACAAAGGCGGGCACCGAGCGCTGCGGCGTCGATTCCGCCGTGGTTCGGGAGCTCCGGCACGCGAGACTGGGCGAGCACGGAGAGGAAGCGGCGGCGGAAACTGCTGTGACGTTCGATCTGAACGGGGAGGCGTGCAGTGGCGGCGGTGAGCGTCGGCGGCGGCGGCGAGCTTCGGGCGCGGGAGGGAGAGGAGAGGAAGAAGGTGGTTTGTGATCGTTTTGAACTGAAGTACCGGTCCTTCGCAGGGGGTTTCTGTAAAGTTTTGTTTCAAGGAAATCCCTGAGTTTTTGACTAATTACAATTAGGTCCCTCGCGGCACTGTTACACTGTAGCGGGGCACAGTAAAACAGTGCCGATCGCGCTGGCGCGCTGCGGAAGCGGAATTTCGGTCCGCCTTAATATAGTTAGGTAATGTGTTCCTTGGGTGCTAAGATTGCTTCCACCTAGTCTAATATCGCGATCCCGTAGTAATCATCACTTGTCCTCATGTTTCTAATTTTTTCCCACTTTGTCTAGTTTTGTTCTTTCTTACACACATGGTTTTTATTTCATTATAATTTGTTCCACGAGAACTAAGATTGGTTCCCCTAAGTCTAATATCGTGATACCGTAGTAATTGTGATTTGTTCCTCATGGGTCAAAAAATTCCACTTAGTTTAATTTTTCCATATAGTCTAAAAAAAGTTCATAGAGTCTAATTGTTCCTCTTACAATACGGATGTGTTCTATGTGTTTTTTCATATATATTTGTGATGTGTTCCATAAATGCTACAGTTTTATTTCGAAGTCTAAAATTTGTTCCGTCGGTAGTCCTAATTTGTTTTTTATGTGTTTAATTTGTTTCGCGTGATCTCACGTTTGTTCCTTCAATGGTAAAGTTTGTTCCAACAATGTTAATTTTTTTCCAACGGGTGCCTTGATTGTTCCCCGTGTGTTTTAATTTGTTCTCCATGATTTTTTTGTTCCTCCGCATGATCTAAAGTTTTTTTCATCCGTGATAAAGTTTGTTTCATCCTTGATAAACTTTGTTCCAACAACGTCAATTTTTTTCCACAAGTTGCCTTGATTTGTTCCCCGTATGTTTAAATGTGTTCCCCATATTTTTTGTTCCTCTCTTTTATATGTTTATTTTTGTTTCGCGTGATCTAAAGTTTGTTCCATCCATGGTAAAGTTTTTCCAACAACGTTAATTTATGTTCCAACTGTTGACTTGATTTGTTCCTCGTCTATTTAAATATGTTCCCCCTGATAATTTTGTTCCTTCCGTGTGATCTAATGTTTGTTCCATCCCTGATAAACTTTGTTCCAACAAGTAAATTTTTGTTCCAAATTTGCCTTGATTTGTTCCCCGTGTGTTTAAATTTGTTCCCCATAATCTTTGGTCCTCTCTTTTATGTGTTTAATTTTAGTTCCGCGTGATCAAAAGTTTGTTCCATCCCTAGTAAATTTTGTTCCAACAACATTAATTTTTGTTCCAACACTTGCCTTGATTTGTTCCCCGTGTGTTTAAATTTGTTCCCCATGATTTTTTGTTCCTTCCGCGTGATCTAAAGATTGTTCCATCCATTATAAAGTTTGTTCCAACAGTTGCCTTGATTTGTTCCTGTGTGTATAAATTTATTCACCATAATATTTGTTCCTCTCTTTGATGTGTTTAATTTTTGTTCCGCGTGATCTAAAGTTTGTTCCATCCCTAGTAAATTTTGTTCCAACAACATTAATTTTGTTCCAACATTGCCTTATTTGTTTCCCGTGTGATTAAATTTGTTCCTCCTTATTTTTTGTTCCTTTCGCGTGATCTAAAGTTTGTTCCATTTGTGGTAAAGTTTGTTCCAACATCGTTAATTTTTGTTTGAACAGTTGCTTGATTTGTTCCCCATGCGTTTAAATTTGTTCCCCATGATTTTTTGATCCTTTCCTTTGTGTCCTCGTTTTGTTCCACAAGTTTTAAATTTTATTCCACTTTGTTCATATTGTTGTTCCTTAATCGTCATGATTGGTTCCATGATGCTGTTTTTCCCAATTAGCCTTGTTCCCTTTAGCACTCTTGATTTTTTCCATGGTCCCTATATTTTTGTTCCCCATTTGTTTTCCGAGTGTGGATTTGATTGGTTCCTCGAGCTATATTTTTTGCGTCAGCTGTATTTTTATTTTGTTCCGTGTAGTTTATTCCCTGTGGTGGCCATACTTGTTCCTCCTATGTTGCAATTTTGTTCCACATTGAAAGGACAAGGATGTCGCCTGGGGGTGAATAGGCGATTAAAACTTTTCCGGTTTAGGCTTGATAAATGCGGAATAAAACTAGGTGTTTTAATTTAACAGGCCTACAACCTAAATATACTAGCTCACCTATGTGCACCAACAACTTATGCTAAGCAAGACAAGCAACAAGGTGATAGCAAGATAAAGGACTTCAAGCACGAAGGCTATCACAATGTAAAGTGCATAAGTAAAGAGCTCGGGTATAGAAATAACCGAGGCACGCGGAGACGATGATGTATTCCCGAGTTCCTCCTTTTTAGGGGAGTACGTCTTGTTGGAGGGGTGTGAGTTTCAAACTCAAATGCCACAAATGGCCTCACACTATTCTCCAATGAACCTTGCCCAAAAGCTGGGTTCGCCTTCCACTATCGGAATCCTTCAAGGCGGAGTCCGGAGCCTTTACAACAATCTTGAGGCACAACCCACAAAAGGATTGGGAGCTCTCAAGTCACCAACAACCGTCTAGGGTCCAATGACCCAAGAGTAACAAGCTCACAATTTTCACTTCCATGAAACCTAATCGATGCACAAAAGCAAAGGCAAGAACACAAGAAGTGCTCAAGCCCTTCACTCTCAAATCCCACCAAAAGCAACTAATGCTTGTGGCGGGAAGAAGAGAGGAAGAACAAAGAAGAACTCAACAAATGGAACTCCAAGATCTAGATCCAATGGGTTCCCCTCACTTAGAGGAGAGACGGATTGGTGAAAATGTGGATCTAGATCTCCCCTCTCTTTTTCCTCTAATTTGAGGCAAGAATCATGGAGGAATAGAGAGAAATCAAAGCTTCAAGAGATCAACAATGGGGGACAATTTCGTGCTTGGAAGCTCTGGTCACTTTGGGGAAGAAGGGGGCCCTTTATAGGTCCCCACGAAAAATAGCCGTTGCAGGAAAACTGGGGCCGGAATATCTGGCCCACAAACAAAAGGTCCGGCCCAAAGGGCCGGCCCCTCGGAATATCCGGCCTAGAAACAAAAAGTCCGGCCCAAAGGTCCAGTTTTTTCCAGAGACCGCAAAACTGGCTGTAAGCTGGTCCTTAGCCGAAAATCCAAGGGACCGGAATATCCGGTGATGTAGGGTAGGTCCCGATCTTCACGGATTTGGGCGGAGGAACGATGAACACGAGGATGAACATGAATAACACAAGAACACAAAAGGGGAAAAGCAAGTAAAGATAACTAGCAAAGCATAATTTGGCAAAAGTCAACCGGTAACAAGTCCCCGTGGGCAGCCCCCGATTCTCCTTCTCCAAACACACCTTACTCTTAGAATTGGTTCTCTCATCGGTCAATTCTACCGGTCCAATCAAGTCACCACAAGAGGAATGATTGGCAAGTAATCGCAACTACAAGGAGGAGTCTTGGAATCCACTAGAGTGATCTTCTCCACAAGGGGAGGCCTTGATTCATCTCCACATGGGGAGGCCTTGATTCATCTCCTAAGAGGCAACACCAACATGGGTGGAAAAGGAGCAAAGCTCAACTCAAGTCTAATCTCAGTCTAACCCTAACCCTAGACAGAGAAGGGGTATTTATAGTCTATGGGGCGAAGGGGAAAGTTGTGGGTCATTACATGGGGTTCAGCCCGAATCTTCACAGGAGTAGCGGTAGTACCGCTGTGCTGCGGCAGTACCGCTGGCTTCAAGTTTTGCTCGCTGGCGGTAGTGCGAAGCAGGTACCGGTGGGTACTGTAGCGGTGTCCAGAGAGCATTTCAGGCGCGATGGTAGCTCCAGCGGTATCCCTGGCGGTAGTACGGCTCCTGGACGCGGCGGTAGTACCGCTGGCGCTGCGGTAGTACCGCCGCCTGACGCCTCTGCTTCTTCTGATTGAACATCTGGGTCCTGGCGGTAGTACCGGCGTCGCTGGCGGTAGTACCGCTTTACATCTTCTTCATCTTCCTCTTGACTGTCTCTTGGCCATCTTCAGCACTTGCTTGGTGGTCTTCATAATGGTTGTTCCTGAGTATGCACAAGGTATCCGCATGAAGTAGCAAACCATTCAAGGATGTGTCTAGATCACACATAGATAGGAGTGAATTCACCTTGTCGTGGAGAGCTTTGACTCTTGCTCTTGTCATTGGACCGCTTGTTGGATGAGCCGTAGGTGGGCTACATCATCTCCCCCCCTTGGGAAAGAGTCGTCCTCGACTCTTGGTTATCCTCATCACTTGATGTCCCAAGGTATGGCGATAAGTCGGTGACGTTGAAGGTGTCATGGACCAAATACTTGGAGTTGGAGATGTCAATCTTGTAGGCATTGTTGTTGATGCGCTTGAGAATCTTGAAAGGTCCGTCTCCTCGAGGGTGAAGCTTGGACTTTCTAGCATCCGGAAAGCGCTCTTTTCGCAAGTGTAGCCAAACAAGGTCTCCTTCATCAAATATCATGGCGTGATTGTGCTTGTTCATCTTTGTAGCATGGTATTCATTGTGCTTCTCTAGCGTGGTTCTTGTGGCTTCAGTAGTTTTTTCATGTACTCCGCACGCTTGTCGAAGTTCATGTTAACTTGTTCACGGAGTGGGAGAGGTAGCATGTCTAATGCGGTGTAGGGGTTGAAGCCATAAACGATCTCGAATGGGCTTCTCTTTGTTGCTCGGTGTAGTGCTCGATTGTAGGTGAATTCGGCGTGTGGGATGCACTCTTCCCAATTCTTCAAGTTTGGCTTGATCAACACATGAAGGAGTGTAGATAAGCTTCGATTGACCACTTCGGTTTGACCATCCGTTTGAGGGTGGTAGGTGGTGGAGAATAGTTGCTTGATTCCCAACTTGGCCATCAATGTCTTCCAAAAGTAGCTCACAAACTTGATGTCGCGATCCGAGACAATGGTCTTGGGCACTCCATGAAAACGGACGATGTCCCTAAAAATCAAAGTGGCAATATGTGAAGCATCGTCGGTCTTGTTGCATGGTATGAAAAGTGCCATCTTAGAAAGTCGATCAATGACGACAAATATGGAATCCTTGTTTGTTTTAGTGCGTAGAAGGCCTAAGACAAAATCCATAGCTATGTCGGACAATGGCTTATGCGGAATGGGCAAAGGAGTATACAAGCCATGAGAGTTTAGAGTAGACTTAGCTTTGAGGCAAGTCGAACATCGTCGAACTAGGCGTTCCACATCACGCTTCATTCTTGCCCAATAGTAGTTGGTGGCGAGCATGGCGTAGGTCTTGTCGCGTCCAAAGTGACCCATGAGTGATCCGCCATGTGATTCCTTCAAAAGGAGCAAACGAAGCGAAGACTCGGGAATACAAAGTTTGTTAGCCTTAAACAAGAAACTTTGGTGCAAATAGAAATCACCAATTCCTTTGTGCTCCGAACATTGAGCAAAAATGTCTCCAAAGAAAGCATCGGTTGTACAAATCTTTATTTCATCCAAACCCAAGACACTAATGTCAAGACGTGTAAGTAGGTTGGCCTTGCGGGATAGAGCATCCGCGACCACATTGTCTTTACCTTTCTTGTATTTGATTACAAAGTAAAAGACTCAATGAACTCAACCCACTTAGCATGTCTTTTGTTCAAATTTGTTTGACTTTTCAAATATTTCAAGATTCATGGTCGAATGAATAACAAACTCCTTAGGACGAAGGTAGTGTTGCCACACATCCAAAACACGAACCAAAGCAAATAACTCTTTGTCATAAATGGGGTAATTCAAACGAGCTCCATCTAGTTTCTCACTATGGTATGCAATGGGTCTACCATTTTGCATAAGCACTCCTCCAATGCCCAATCCACTTGCGTCACATTCAATCTCAAAAGTCTTAGAAAAATCCGGAAGGGCAAGGAGTGGTGCTTCGGTTAACAACCGTTTTAGCTCATTGAAAGCAAAATCATGTGCGTTGCCCCAAATGAAAGGTACATTTTTCTTTGTAAGTTCATGGAGGGGGCAAGCAATGGTGGAAAAATCCTTTATGAATCGACGGTAAAATCCGGCAAAACCAAGAAAACGTCTCAATTCTTCTAGTGACATCGGAAAAGGCCAAGTCCGAATTGCTTGTATCTTTGCTTCATCAACTTCAACTCCATCCGAAGAGACAACAAAACCCAAGAAAACAAGATTGTTGGTGGCAAATGTGCACTTTGAAAGATTTGCATAAAGCTTTTCGTTGCGAAGAACCAACAAAACTTGAGCAACATGAGAATTGTGCTCTTCCAAAGATTTGCTATAGATAAGGATGTGTCAAAGTACACCACAACAAATTTTCCAATGAAAGGTCGCAACACATGATTCATAAGACGCATAAAAGTAGAAGGTGCATTGGAAAGACCAAATGGCATGACAAGTCATTCATAAAGACCAAGCTTTGTTTTAAATGCGGTCTTCCATTCATCACCTTCACACATCCTTATTTGGTGGTATCCGCTTTTAAGATCAATTTTGAAAAGATAGCGGAACCACATAGTTCATCGAGCATGTCGTCAAGTCGAGGGATAGGGTGGCGATACCTCACCGTGATGGCGTTGATGGGGCGGCAATCCATGCAAAGGCGAAGAGTGTTGTCATGCTTGGGCACCAAGATGACGGGCACGGCACACGGACTCAAGCTCTCGCGGATGTGTACCATGGATAGGAGTTCTTGTATTTGCCGCTCAATCTCCTTGGTCTCCTCGGGGTTGGTGCGGTAAGGAGCGCGGTTTGGTAGCGGCGCGCCGGGACAAGGTCGATGCGATGCTCGATTCCGCGTAGAGGAGGTAGTCCCGGTGGCACTTCTTGAGGGAAAACATCTTCAAAGTCCTTCAAAAGAGACAACAAAGAAGGAGGAAGGTTTGTGAAAGTGTTAGTCAAAGAAACGTCACCCTTGCATATGAGCACATAGTGGAGGGTGGATGGGTTGTCTCTCAAATCTCTCATCTCTCTTTTGGTGGCAAATAGTGCAAATTTTGTGGGGACCCTCTTTGAAGTGTCACTCTCATTTGGCTTGTGGCTCTCACTTACTTTATGGTGGGTCTCTCGCTCACCACTCATCTCACTTGAAGAACGATCTTGTTGTGCTCGAGCAATAGTCTTGGCATTGTCGGCAATGACTTGACTTGGTGTCATGGGACGAAGGACGAAGTTCTTGTCGTTGCTCTTGAAGCTATAATAATTGGTCCTTACATCATGCATAGCACCCTTATCATATTGCCAAGGACGTCCAAGAAGTAAGTGACAAACGGTCATAGGCACAACATCACAATCCACCGTATCTTCATAGGCTCCAATCTTGAAGGACACTTGCACCATGTGTTGAATCTTGACGGATCCGGTATCACTCAACCATTGCACATGGTATGGATGTGGGTGCTTCTTGTACTTCAAGTTGAGCTTGTCACAAAGTTCTTTACTAGCTAAGTTGTGGCAACTTCCACCATCTATGATGACCTTGATGGATCTTCCATTTATGCCCGCTCTTGTTTGAAACAAGTTGCATCTTTGGTCTTCTTCAACTTGAAAATTGGTGGTCAAGGTTCTTGCCACAACCAATGAAGGGTTGTTGTCACCATCACAATATATCTCATTTGATTCTTCTTGAGCACTTTGCATTGTGGCGACTTGGTTCAAGGCAAGGTACTCCTCTTCACTCATAGACTCATATTCTCCCATGCCATTGACAATCATGACTTTCTTGTTTGTACACTCAAAGGATTTGTGTCCTTGTCCTCCACACTTATAGCATTTCAAAAGTCTTGTACCGGAAGAAGATCCTTGAGGTGTGGTGCTTAAAGGAGGCACTTTCTTGAAAGGTTGAGGCGCTTGAGGTGTCGATGTCGAGACTCTTGGAGGACCTCTTGTGTTTGCTTGAATAGGAGCTTGAGTGGTTATCGGCGTTGGTGATGAAGGTTTGTTGGCGAAGAATGCCTTTGACTTGATGTATTTGAGCTCTTCAAGCACGTGACGCTCGGCCTTTGTTGCTTGATGTACTAACTCAACCAAGGTGGCATATGGTTGGAACTCCACAATCTTCTTGATAGGATAGTTGAGGCCATTCATGAAGCGAGCCATGGATTGCTCCTCCGACTCCTCAATATTGGCTCTCATCATGGAAAATTCCATCTCCTTATAGTACTCATCAACCGATTTCAACCCTTGTTTCAACTCTTGCAACTTCTTGTACAAATCTCTAGTGTAGTGACTTGGCACAAAGCGCTTGTACATTGCTTCTTTCATCTTAACCCACGTGTTGATTGGTTGTTGGTGGTTGTCTAAGCGTGTATCTTGGAGTTGTTCCCACCACAAGAGGGCATAATCTCCAAACTCCATTGAAGCTAAAGCAACCATCTTGTTGTTTGAGTAATGGCGAACTCGGAAGATCTTGTCCACCTTAAGTGCCCATGAAAGATAGGCTTCCGGGTCACTTGTTCCATAGAACTTTGGCATATCAAAGCGAAGGTTACTCAAGTTGTCATCTTCTTCGCGACGGTTGGGAGGTGGGAATGCACGTCCACGTCTCCTTCCATTGAGTCCATCACCATTGTGTTGAATCGGCTCGCTATCACTTGACTCGGTACGGTGGTGGTGATGACGATCATGTGGATGTTCTTGATGAGGGCGAGGCTCATGTTGATATTCTTGGCGAGGATGATGCTCATGGTGTGGAATTGGGTTCTCCACATGGTTCCCACGGTCACGATTGTGGTGGCGTGGCCTTGGAGGATGGCGGTGTCGACGTCCTTGATCACCATAGTCATTAGCACCCGGAACACCATTGTCATTCGCCAAAGGGTCTCGATGATCTTGATGTTGCGGTGGTGGTGATAGTGTTCTTTCACGGCGTCCACCATTTGGGCGATGGTGCTCTTGATGCACATTGTTATGGTGTGCTCGAGGAGAAGGTGGACGTTCCACTTCATGGCGATGTCGATCATGTTCGTCGTGCCTTGGTATTTCTTGGCGACCATGTTGCGGTTCTTCTTGATGATGACCATGATGCGCTTGCCTTGGTTGTGTCGACCTTGAGGTGCTTCTTGTATGTCTTGAGCGTGACGAAGAAGAAGATCGATATTGCGCAAGGTTGTTGGGAGCTTTGGTCACCCGCTCCAAAGTCGCTTCTTGCGCATGCATGCGGTCGTTGAAGTTGGCTTCTTGAGCTTGAAGACGGCGCTCGTAGCGGCCTAAGCCATCACGAAGAAGGTGTCGAAGACCAACGAACTCGGTTTGGGTGACATAGCCATGATCACCTCGAGGTCCTCCGTTGATTTCATCGTCCGAGCTTGAGCTTCCGTTTGTACTTCCCCTAAACCTGATCTCCAAAACAAGTGAAAAGTGTGGAAATGGAAGAACCAGGAGAAACTATATCCAAAGAATAAAGTGGCTTGAAGAAAGACAATCCAGTTCTCACACCCAACACACACACTTATGAGGATAGGAAGGTATGAAGTGGCAAAAGAAACAAGCAAACCCGACAAAAAGTCTATTGTCCAAGGTAGAGAAAATCCACAATGACCAAATTACCAAAGAAACACCAACCACAAATGATGAAGAAACACACACGAAAGCGAATGATGAGGTTGGGCGACCAAAGGGCGAGCACTCGAAGATATGCAACCTAACGAAGACTACGTGCCAATTGTCACACCAACACACGAAGGACACTAGCTCAATTGCCTTTGGTTGGGCAACGGATTTGCACAAGTGTTAATCTCTCACACTCACTTTGGCGGTTTAAGCTTTGTCGCAACCTACAAAAGATGATACTTGGCACTACTCATTTTCTTTTCTTTTCACTTCTCTCTTTTTTTTTTGATTTTTGACGATGATTCCTTCTCTTTTGCTAGTGCCAAGTTCTCTAACGATACACACTCGCCAATACTTGAAGACAATCACTCGAACAAGTGCAATGCCTCCAATATCAAAGAGCTAGTCCGTAGGTCAAGGTACACGAAAGGAAGAAGGGCTCACAACGGATTACGATGTCGGGGAAATGTCGAGTCCTTGGTGTCGTCATCGCTTGTCGTGGATGAAGCGTTGCTGCGGAAGCTTGTCGATGTTGTAGACGTTGAGCACACCAACAAAGGACTCAAACAACAAAGAGGAAAAGCCAAAACGAAACGAGGAGAAGAAAATTTCTGCAAAAATCCGGCCCTGGCGGTAGTACCGCTTCCTCCCCGGTAGTACCGCTGCTCCAGTTCGGGTGGCAGTACCGCTGACCCTGGCGGCAGTACCGCTGGTCAAATTTCTGGTGTTCTTCTTTCGCGATTTGGGCGGAAAAGGGGCTAAAAAATTCCTCGATTTCGTGGGAAATTGGCCAAATTGAGGCTAGGAAACGCAAACAAAGGTGGAGGGGGTCCTAAAGCAACAGATCCATGGACAAAAACTACCAAAAACGCAACAAATCAACCAATCGCTCGAATCTCAAAATGGTTATTTTTGTGGAAATTTTTGAATTTCTCAAAATCAAAGAAAAAATGGGTGGATTTGTGGGGGAAACAAAGTCAAATCCGTGGCAACCTAGAGCTCTGATACCATATGATGTAGGGTATGTCCCGATCTTCACGGATTTGGGCGGAGGGAACGATGAACAAGAGGATGAACACGAAGAACACAAGAACACAAAGGGGAAAAGCAAGTAAAGATAACTAGCAAAGCATAATTCGGCAAAAGTCAACCGGTAACAAGTCCCCGTGGACAGCCCCCGATTCTCCTTCTCAAACACACCTTACTCTTAGAAGTGTTTCTCTCACCGGTCAATTCTACCGGTCCAATCAAGTCACCACAAGAGGAATGATTGGCAAGTAATCGCAACTACAAGGAGGAATCTTGGAATCCACTAGAGGATCTTCTCCACAAGGGGAGGCCTTGATTCATCTCCACATGGGGAGGCCTTGATTCATCTCCTAAGAGGCAACACCAACATGGGTGGAAAAGGAGCAAAACTCAACTCAAGTCTGATCTCAGTCTAACCCTAACCCTAGGCAGAGAAGGGGTATTTATAGTCTATGGGGCGAAGGGGAAAGTTGTGGGCCATTACATGGGCTTTAGCCCGAATCTTCACAGGAGTAGCTGTAGTACTGCTGTGCTGGCGGTACTACCGCTGGCTTCAAGTTTTGCTCGCTGGCAGTAGTATGAAGCAGGTACCGGCGGGTACCGTAGCGGTGTCCAGAGAGCATTTCGGGCACGACGGTAGCTCCAGCGGTATCCCTGGCGGTAGTACCGGCTCCTGGAGGCGGCGGTAGTACCGCCGCCTGACGCCTCAGCTTCTTCCGGTTGAACATCTGGGTCCTGGCGGTAGTACCGGCGTACCGCTGTGCATCTTCTTCATCTTCCTCTTGACTCGTCTCTTGGTCATCTTCAACACTTGCTTGGTGGTCTTCATAATGGTTGTTCCTGAGTATGCACAAGGTATCCGCATGAAGTAGCAAACCATTCAAGGGTGTGTCTAGATCACACATAGATAGGAGTGAATTCACGTTGTCATGGAGAGATTTGAGTCTTGCTCTTGTCATTGGACCGCTTGTTGGAGGAGCCGTAGGTGGGGCTACATCATCCGGCCCAGACCCAAAAGGTCGGCCCAATATTCCGGTTTTTCCAGAGGCTCGCACACAAGTTCCTTAGCAGAAAATCCAGCGCCCCGGAATATCCGGCTCTGACTCAAATAGTCCGGCCCAATATTCCGGTTTTGCAAACTGACAGAAACAGCAGAACAAGCATAACTATTGCAAGGAAAATCCAAATGGGATGAAACCAATTTTGGTGGAAATATTAAGAACCATAAATAGAGTAAAGTCACCACACGTGGGAAGGTGTGGAACTTTCCTCAAGGACCGATAATATTTCCAAACCCGAAACACAACAAGTTTTTCAACCGGACTCTGTTTTATATGATCTTGGACTTGTTTCGAAGATAATCACAAGCTCTACAAGATCATGCATATACACATCAATTGTCCATCATTTGAGGAGGAGACCACAAGAGGAGAGTTTGACCTCTCTAGAAAAGACAAACCGGTAAAACCTCCAACATCAAACACACAACAAGATATTCATATGACATCCATTTTTTATGAACTAGAGCTTGATATGGAGATGAACAGAAGCTCTAAATTCTCACATGGATAAAAATCAAATAAGAACCAAGAAAGATGATATGCCAAAATGCAAAGATTTGAGCTCTCCACAAAGATGCGATCAAGTTACTCACTCGAAAACCCCTCTTGATAGTACGGTATCTATCCTATAACCCGGTCTTTGAACAAACAACATGAGACCGGTAAAATAGAAACCCTATAAAGATCATACCTTTTCCTTGCGCATTCCACTTGAGTTAGATGATGTCGATCTTGACTCTCTCAAGTTGGAACACCTTTCTTGATCATGCTTGCTAGCACATACTTGATGAAGACTTCTCCAAATACTCCCCCATACTCCATTATGGGAGAGCTCCATTGCAAGCTTCAATCAAATGATATCTTCCGAGATGGATTCATATTGAACTTGCACATCATCATTTTCTAAATGTGTTGATCAATCTTGACTTTATTATTTGCACATTGACTTGATCAACCTTGCACTTCATTTTCTTCTCTTAATATATATGATGGCTTGGAGATAAATATGAATGTTCTCTCAATCTTCTTTTCCAAGCCACACTTTACCATGTAAGCTTGTAGAGTCCAACACATGAACTCCAATCTTTTCGTATGGACAAGATCTATAAAAATATCTCAATGCAAACATTAATCAGAAGGATTGTCATTAATTACCAAAACCACGCATGGGGGCAACATGCACGCGTATGGATGTACTGCTGATTTTTGTTCCACGTATAGATATGATTGCTTCCTCATACACTAAAATTAAATTGCTCATTTGTTTTTCTGACAACCGTCAAACTTTCCATAAACTCCTCGTCCAAGTTTCTTGTGTTGCTTCGCATCAAGCTCTCAGTATGAGGGTAGAGCAACTAGCCTTAACGATAGATGTCATGCATAGATTATTTAAAAGCATGTAGCGGCCGTACAAGTCGAGTTTATTTTTCTAGAAACGTTCGTGACCGTGGCGCACTTCCTCATGGTGCTAAAATGGCCAGCCGCTGCGTTAAACCGAGCATCCAACATACCCAGTATTCGCTGAATGTGCTTGGCTGGGCTAGCTAGCGCCCGCGCGATGGAATCCTTACGCTCAATCGGTTTTCTAACCAGGCGTTTTTGCCGAAAACGGAAAGAAATGCATTGCATGCTATTCCCTGTAACGTGACAGGCTGGGTGACTGGGTCAATTCCCTTTTGTCTCTTCCTTCGTGCCCGCACCGTTGGCATAAAAAAATCACGTTACGTGACAACATTCTATTCCCTTTTGTCACGAGCTAGCTGGTACTCCCTCCGTTCCAATTTAATTGACTTGCTATCCTCCAAATGTGGATGATATCCACCAAATGTGGATGTATCTACCAAATGTGGATGTATCAAGTCAATTAAATTAGAACGGATGTGTATCTAGACCGAGCATCCAACATACCCAGTATTCGCCGTCTGTGCTTGGCTGGGCTAGCTAGCGCCCGCGCGATGGAATCCTTACGCTCGATCGGTTTTCTAACCAGGCGTTTTTTCCGAAAACGGAAAGAAGTGCATTGCATGCTATTCCCTGTAACATGACAGGCTGGGTGACTGGGTCAATTCCCTTTTGGCTCTTCCTTCGTGCGCGCACCGCTGGCATAAAAAAATCACGTTACGTGACAACATTCTATTCCCTTTTGTCACGAGCTAATTGACTTGCTATCCACTACATGTCTAGATACATCCACATTTGGTCGATAACAACTCAATTAAATTGGAACGGAGAGAGTAGGTGCAAAAATCGTTTCCCGCACAAAGAAATTCTAAGAAGAAGGGAAAAATCTATTCCCTTTTCAAGCCAAAACAAGAAAAGATTAGATTTTTTAGTTGCAACAATAATCCTACCAGTCAAAACTAATTCCCTTTTAGGGTTAGTGATATTTTAGGGTAAAATAAAATGGGTGGGAGATCAGAAAATCCCACTTCTAACTAGTACAAAATTTTAGTACAAAACTGAACTACCACTTCCTACCAGTACAAAAAAAAAGAACAAAAAAGAAATCGAAATCTCTTTTTTTGGTGAAGGGAATGAATGATTTCACCAAAAAGGAAAAAAAATCAATGTGAGACAATTTTAAAACAAACTATCATTAAAAAACGTCAGCATCTAATAAAGAAAATAAAGGAGAAATAAACAAGCGAGAAATTTTAACCGTTTCGTTCAGGTACAATTCCCTTTTGTCCCCAAAACGAAATAGATCTAACTTGCGAAAAATACCCAATAAAAAAATTCCTTTTGGGTTCATTGGTTTGAGGGTAAATAAAATTGGTGGGAAATAGGAAAAACCACTTCCTACTAGTCAAATATTTGAACAGAAATAAAAGAATTTTTGAACACCAAAAAACCACCACTCTCTACTAGTACAATATTTGAACACAACAGCATCACATACATGCATACATCTCCTCGTCCATCTCCTACCCTGAACCACATCACATACATGCATGCATGAGCACTGGTACTATAGCTCAAAACAACCTACAAAACAATCGAAACGAAGACTACGGCCGATATGGGGTAGATGAACAGAAAATTCAAAAATGCATATCATACATGCGCAACTTTAATCCATAGAAGAAAGGATCTGGAGTATATGAACCAGACTAAATATTCAAAAACAGCGTATTCCATAAGCACTCATGTAGCCGGTGGATTCCCGAACTTCTAAATTTAACACAAAATCTATGAATGTAACACCAGCAAAGTCAGGCCAAACATAGCAGAAGAAGCAATACCATCATGTTTCATAGTCAACGTACAAAAGTGGAATACCGAGAACCACCAATTGGCAGGATTTACATGCCATCTTTTTCAATGATTTCTCCATGTTGGAAAACAAAACGGTGTGAAGCTTGGTGGCAGGGAGATTGAGGAACTCCCTAGCATCTTTTCCCTATAGAAGAAAAACTTGAGGAAGGCGATCTCCCCGACCTCCCATCTGATCAATTATCAGTATTGTGCATTTTCTTCATGTGACGTAAGAAGCTGATGTTCTTGTGAATAAACAAAAACTAGATTAGGGAAATAACAAAATGCACTTGTTTGATATTTCAAGCAATCAGGAGATGCTTCGTATTTTTAAAACAAATTATACATCCCAGAAGAGAAAGAGAAGCATATTTGTACAGAACCCAGGGAACTCCATGACCTGACAAATAATTATGTTAGGTAAAATGGTTAAAAAAAATCTCATGAAGCATCCTCTAGTGCCACATAGATTTGCACTCGAAGCGATATACAAACTAAGGAGTGTGTTAACTATAAGAGGAAGAACCTTAACTGTAGCAAGTAGCATCAAGAAAATCTTTTAGCTATAGCTAATTGCACGAGGAAAACAAACCGTTGACCCAAATATTTTTGTTGTATCATTGTGAAAGATATGTATACATCACGTAAGGGCTCAAATAATCATGTCCATTAACCAACTACTTAAGTTTCAAAGTAATACTGTCAGCAAAAGTGCCACGATTTTTTTATACCTTCCCAAATTGCTTTAGCTCGTAAAGATTTGAACTTTAAAATATTTGTCAAATATTTTTTTTTTTTGCAAATGTCAATCTTAACAACCTTTTAGCAACACTCTCTTGGTATGCTTCTCATTAATTCTCAACACTTACCAATAGTGTAAAAAAAACGTAGATCCCAAATAATAGTCCAACAGCTGGCTTAGAAGATCCAATTGGCCGAGCATACAGGTAGTCCCTCATGCTCACTGAAGAATACTTTGCCTAACTGTACAGTAAATCCAAAAAAATTAAGAAAAGAGGTGTCAAGAATAATTTGACATGGAAAGATAAATTTAACAGACAGACATCATGCAATTTATGATGGAAACTAATGTTACCAACCACATAGAAAACAAGTAACCAGGTGGGAAATGGTATAAACTTATTACCAAGACATAAAATACAAGTTATCGATGACAGAAACTCGAAAGATAATACCAACCACATATAAAGCAAGTTACCAGATGGGAAATGCTATAAAATTATTACCAAGATCATATCATGCAAAATATCGATGAGGAACACTAGTAAGATATTACCAACCACATATAAAGCAAATTATCAAACTGGTATACTAAAAAAATCATTACAAAGACCACAACATGCAAGTTATCGATGACAAACACTAGTACGATATTACCAACCACGTATAAAGGAAATTATCAAACAGGGAATCAAAAATATATTACAAAAGGCACTAGCATACGAGATATCGATGATAAAAACTAGTAAGATATTACCGACCACACATAAAACAAGTTATCAGATGGAGAAATCTATATAATTATTACCAAGATCATAGCATGCTATTTATCAATGACGCAAACTAATAAGATATTACCAACGACATACAAAACAAGTTACCGGGTGAGAATGTACCAAGATCATAGCATGCAAATTATCAATAACACATTCTAATAAGATATTACCAACCACATAGAAAACAAGTTAACAGGTGGGAAATGGTATAACTTATTACCAAGACCATAAAATGCAAGTTATCAACGACAGAAACTAGAAAAGATATTACCAACCATATATAAAGCAACTTACCAGATGGAAAAATGTTATAAATTATTATCAAGACCATATCATGCAAATTATCGATGACGAACTCTAGTAAGATATTACCAACCACATATAAAGCAAGTTATCAAATGGGGATACTAAAAAATTATTGCCAAGATCGCAACATGCAAGTTATCGATGAACAAAACTAGTACGGTATTACCAACTACAATTAAAACAAGTTATCAAACAAGGATACTAAAACTATATTACCAAAGGCACTAGCAACCACATTTAGATCCACTAATTGGCAGGATTTAGTGACCATCTTTTTAGATGATTGCTCCATGATGGAAAACAAAACGGTGTGAAGCTTGGTGCCATGGAGATTGAGGAACTCCGGAGCATCTTTCCGCTCTGAAAGAGTAACTTGAGGAAGGCGATCTTCCCAACCTGCCCTCTGATCAATTATCATCACTGTATTGTGCCTGGGACACACCATTCTGCATATTCTTCATGCGCGTATTGTGCCTGGATATAAATAACAAGCTCATGCGCATGCGAATAAACAAGAAGTAGATTGAACCAGAAAAATGATTCCACACACTCGCTAATCACTTGCAAGATATATAGCACAGATCTGAAACCTAAAATCGAACTGGTAAACGACAATCTCCGGATAGGGATCCAAACCATTCACGCCACCTCTTGCGTCTGAAAAAAAAGAAATATTGAAAGCTAAAACCACCAGAAATTGGGACATACAGTTCTAGCACACACATCGTTCTCCATAGATCTACTTGAAACAAATGAACTTAGAAACAAAAAATCAGGTAGATGGTGCTAGGAATAGTCCCTACCGAGCAGAGGGTTCTCTGGTATTTCCTTGTCTATCCTCTTCTAGGTAAAATGCAGAGATTTGGTCTGCAAGCCTGATATTTATTTTGGCTTGAGGTCGTGAACTTATGGAGAAAGACGGAAAATGAACTTGTGTATCCTTCATATGCAGAACTATTTTGCATTACTAGCACCAAGGGAAGCATCTATCCAAATGATGAACGATGCTGCATTGTAGTATGTCTCGGTTGCTGACATCAGATAAACTTAACCTTTTGTTAGGCTTCTAATATTATTTTCAGTCAATGGCCAAAGTAGCTTTTACAAGCTACATGGGTATGTCTGAATTGTCGAAGAAATTCAGCATTTCTGTTTGGCCACCAAGACTAGCAATCGAGAGGCAGCTCCACATGATCTCGCCGCGCCGCCTAGCTGATCTTCCAGCTCCGGCCTCCTCTGCGTCTGCTCCGGCAAGATCCAGAGTCCTCTCGGCGCCCTCTTCCCGCCCAGCTCGGAGTCCGGGGCCGCCGTCGCCGGGGTCGTCGCTGAGCCTGACATGTGAGGTGCTTGGTTTCCACCGCGTCCGTGGGCTCCGTGCGCGGTCCCTGCCGTCGGGCCGCCTGCTCCTTCGTCCTCGTCATCGCCGCTCCGGCCGGCCGGCATGCTGCCGCCGCCTCCGGCAGCCCCTCTCGCCGGGTTGCCCGCGGGTGGAGCTCTCGAGGCCACGGCCACGTCCTCTCCGCCTCGGATGCCCACCGTCGAGCTTGCTGCGGCCGCCCTCACTCGTCGCAGGTCGGGGCCTGCCGTCATCGTCCCCGGGCGCTCTGGCGACCTGATGGTGTGCCCGCCGCTGCCGCCTAGCTCCGGCCCCCCACCCCACCACCGGCCCCTCCCGGTGCCCGCCGCCCTGACGCCCTCGACCGCAATTTCTTTGCGCCCTCTCCAGATCCCGCCGCCGCCGCCTGCCGTCGTCCCGGCCGGCTTCTCTCCCCGCGTGGTGCTGCTCACCCCGGAACCGCCGCGGTCCAAGCTTCGTTCCGTGGTCGTCGGTGACCTTGGCTCTATGGCCGTCGGGCTTGTGGTGTCGGTGGCGCAGCTGGAGGTGACGCCGGGGCTCGTGGCTCCGCCGGATCCGTCGGATATGGAGGCGCCCTCGGCCGCCCCCCGCATGTCGCTTCCTCATGTTCGTCCGCCCGAGTTCGCGCATCAGGCGCTGGGGATGCCGATGTCGGCGCCAGAGGTGGAGGGTGATGGGCCTGCTTGGCAGGTGGTTCGCGAGAAGAAGCGCATGCAGCGGAGCCTGCCGCCCCCCTCTCCTCCTCGTGGCCGTGAGGAGCGTGTCGCGGCTTTCAGGCGGCGGGTACAGGGTCGTTGCTTCCGCTGCCTTGCGCCCGGCGACCACGTTGCCGACTGCGACGGCGCCATCCGTTGTCTCGCCTGCCACGGCCCCGGACATCGTGAGCGCGAATGCGGACAGCGCGAGAAGAGCATCCAGGCGCCACCCTGCTCCATCTCACCGGCTTCTGGTCCATGCCGCCCTTTGGATCGCTCCTGGGCTGCTGTTGCCGCCCCCTCCTAGGCTTGGTGACAGGGGGCCCTCTTCGTGTGCAGCCAGCGAAGAGCTCGTCGCCTGCCACCCCGGAGGCTCCTCCTGATGCGCTGATAAGATCGCTTGTTGAGGAGCAGGCGGCATTGCTGCGGGCCGAGGTGCAGTGCTTGGTCGTGTCTCAGCTGAAGGAGATGGTCGCATCCCAGATCGCGATGTCGGAGGCTGTGCAGGGCTTGCTGGAGCGGTTTGGGAGCTGTTTGGAGCGGGTCGAGATCGCTCTGGCGAGGCTCTCTCTCGGGTCTGATGTGGTTCCCTTGACTCCAGCACTGCCTCCACTTGCTGAGATCAGCATTGGCGGCTCAGATGGTGGATCTCAGCCCTATGGTCCCTTCTCCCCCAGGGATGCGACCATCTCGGCGACGATGGTCGCTTTGGAGCGTGCCTTTACGGTGGTGGAGGCCACGCCAAACCTGCAGGAGTTTGACGTGCCTGGGGCATTGGAGGAGCTGCCAGGTTTGGGGGACCTGAGCTCGGAGGTCAGGACTTTAGAGGGTAAACCTGACATGCCCAACCAAGAGGAGCGGGTGGGTTTTGACACACCCAACCATGAGGAGCAGAACACAAGGGAGTTGATTCGGGTTGATGATGAAGGTCCATTGGAGAGGGCCTCGCCGGGTTCGCTTGGGGAGCTCTTCCAGGAGCGCTCAGCCCGTTGTCCGATCAGGGTGAGCAGGAGGCGGGCCAGCAGGTTGAGAAGGACATTGTCACGCTGGTGATGGCCGGTTCTGGGCTGCTGGACTTGATGGGCTTCATCGCTCGTATCTCGGCGCCGCTCGGGGACTCCGTTTTGGGCACGCCGGTCTCGACTTTGGGCCATAAGAAGAAGGTGGACGCGCCGCCATCACGGAGGGGCAACAGGATCGCCGAGCTGCACCCGAAGTGTGCCAATATCGAGCAGCTGGCCAAGGACGTCGTGGCGCGTTGTCTCGTCTCACAGCCTGAGGATGTCGGCCCTTCGGAGCGACAGCGGCAGGCCTACTTGGCCCTGTACGACGGACCGCTCACGGACCAGGCGGCGGCTGCCATCGACGATCTCGTCCTCGTCGGGAAGAAGTCCAAGAAGAAGAAGAAGACGCCAGAGACTGAGTCTGAGCGACAGATGTCGCCAGTGCAGATCTAGATGCTGGAGTTTTTGTTGCCTGGGTACTCCTTGCCGACGTTGCATGGAGGTGTCGTCTTTGGTGCGGGAGAAGGTGGAGCAGCGGGCTTTCGCCGACACGCAGGATCCGGGAGATTTATATTTTTTGTTTTGTTTGTAAAGGGATTTATCCCTAGCTGGAACTTCTGTACATAACACTCTTTTCTATCTAATCGGAAGGCAGAACGACTGCCATTAACTTCAAAAAAAAAAGACTAGCAATCGAACAAACATGTTGCAGGCACCATATTAGAAGGACGCCAAACTTCAACGACACCGTCGGAAAATCAGTGAAAGCAAAATCAAGGAAGTAGGGGGAGGTTAAGTCAAGGGGGTTACGGTCCATATGAAATGTAGGCGATAGTGCCGGCTTCAGGTCGGGCTCCTCCCGCACCATGTCAAGGCGCGACAGTCAGCCCCGCACCAACACACGACGAGGCCCAGCGCAGCCCCATGGTAGCCTTCCACCGCGTGAAGCTTGTACGAGTCCCATGCTCCGGCGGATTCGTGCGGAGAAAAGACAGACAAGGAGCTACAGTACTAGATTCGACCGAAGAGTATATCGACGCCCCGGTGAATCTTCGGTGGCTGGAAAGGAAACGAGTGCGCAGGACCCTCTCCCGATGGAATCGGTGCGCACAGCCGGCCGAGGTCGCCAAAGGGAGGAAGGGGCGGCGCTGGATCAGGGCCATGGGTGGAGCTCACGATGGGAGGGGAACGGAGGAGGACGATGCAAAATGTTTTTCGGTTAAAAGAAAAGGAATAGGGACAGTCGCATCGGGTCGCGCCGCCGCCTGCCAGAAAAGGAAAACGAAGGGGAAAGCTGAATGGGCCAGAAAGGGAAGAGGAGCCGGGAGCGTCGGACAGAATCGAGCGAGCGCTCGCGCGTTCGACAAATAGCCGTTTCGGCTTGGCTGCAGGGTGCAGTTGACTTAAACTTCGCTTCACCTTTTAGTCCCACCTCGAAAACTGAATAAGAGGCGGAACGGTTTAAATAGTCGCCCACGTTCGTACTGGACAAGCAGTTACCGGGCGGCTTGATCCCGATGTGAGGGCGAGATTAAGGACCACCGATACGATAATGGACATGTAGTCGTCTCTAGCCACAATGGATAGTTCCGCTCACCTCCCTTAATTTACTCCACTTAGTGCCTCTATATCTTGAATCAAATTTACTCCACTTAGTGCCTCTTCAAATATATCTTGAATCAAAAAGTTTTGTCGAGTGTAACTTCCCAATTTTGATAAAGTGTTCGAACTTTTTTGGACGAATTTTGTCAAATTTGTCGCACTCGGTTGTCCGTTCGAAATATCCTTCGACAAGCGTGTTCACCTCGACATTTCGCACAACTTTCGTGTTGTAACTTTTCTGTTTCGGAGGTCGTATATGAGTAAACTTTGTACTTCGTACATGCACATTGAGCACCTAGCGCCACCGCTCGCCGCCGTGAGCTTCACCGGCGCAATAGAACTATAATGCTTGGTGTAAGTGTGTTTGTAAGCTCCATCGCAACCTCCGTCACCGCACCACCGCCGCGCCATTCCTTCGCCGTACTCAACACCGGTGTTGAGGTAGAGTGAGCTAAACTCACCACAGAAGAGGTGAGAGTATGTGAAACAGAGATGTACACCAAACACTGGAACTTCAAAATTCGTTTCAGGGCAAACAAGCCTGGCTGAGTCTTTATGGGCAACCAAATAACCTGCACAACGTGGTCGAGGCCTCTTTTTTCGGGGCCAGGCCTGCGGAGCCATGGAGCCAACTGGGCCAAAAACGATGCAAGAAACCAAACACACCCTTTATGTCGGCTTCTCGTGGGTTGTCCGCTGTTGCTAGAAAAGTAACTACACACACTTGGTTGTCTAATTTTTGCATACCCCTATCCGAAATTCCGAATGCATCACCAAACGATTTGCGCCAGCGCTGTCGGCCCAAAAGCTAAAGGACATTTTTGCACCCTCGGCTAGATACGCTTCTCTAAAGAAAAAGCTCAGATTGTTTAAAGAAAAGTTTTCACTCAGCTATTTTTTTTCTTTCCATAACAACTACAGCATGCACTTCAGAGTTTAGTTTGAAAAAAACATAATCATTTTCATTCTCAGTCCAGACCCGATTGCCAAATCCATCCACCGCTCCGGTGACATGAGGCAGGGCCGGCTCTATATTTTGCGGGGGCCTAGGCGCCTTAACGACATGGGCCTCTAAAAGGTTTTACATTCGACCAAACATTTTTAGTGTGAGATGTTTATAAATAATTGATACGCGTTTGAGCAATTGTGATATCTGACTTATGTTTCGGAATTGTTAACACCTAAAATTATGAAAGAATTAAATACATATTACATGTAGCTAGAATCCTAATCTAATATGTAACAAGTCTGGTGCTTTCTTGATTGGCTAAAGCCTAAAGAGTCCAAAGGAGATATATGAATTCATGGAAACATGGGACCAGATTGTACCGTTGTACGTACCACGGGGCAGAGACGAGCAGGGTGTTACGGGGGCAGGGCAAGTCAATTTCGATTGATCAATCCTCAAATTCTTAAATCGATCTCCAGGGCTGTCGTCCGCCAAGGTGAGGCGGTGCGTTTTCCGTTCCCTTTGCGAACAACCGAACAAGGATTTGAGGAAGAGCAGAAGAGGTAGAGGAGTCGATCGGGGAGTTCCTAGTTGACGACATGTGCGGAGCAGCTCCGCCCACTACCCTTCGTTCATGGGCCGCTCCAACCGCGGCCCAATAACAGGTACTGTTTCATTCTCTTCTTTTTCTTTTTTATAAAAAATGAAAAATTTCTAAACTATGAACAGTTTTAAATTTGAACTTTTTTGAAAACTGCATAATTTATAATTACGAACATTTTCAAAAAAATTGAACAATTTTTAATTCTGAACATTTTTTAAAATTTGAACAATTTTTTATTTTGATTTTTTTTCTAAAACTGGACATTTTTTAAAAACTGAATTTATTCAAATTTGATTTTTTTAAAAAATAAACAATTTTTAGTTCTGAAAGTTTTTCAAAAATTGAACATTTTTTCAAAAACTGAACATTTTCAAATTGAACATTTTTAAAAACTGAACAATTTTAAAAACTGAACAAGTTTCAATTCTAAAACATTGTTCTTAATCGAAACACAAAGAAATAGAAAAAAGAAAAAGGGAAAAAGAAACTCAAACAAGAAAAAATAAGCGGAAACAGAAAAAAAAAAGTCCACATTAGAGCTACTCGGTCGGCCCACGGCGCCCGAGAGAGGTTTGAGGGAGCGAATACGCTCCGACCAATGCGGCAAATAGGATTTTCCAGTCGGTCGGTTGCTGCGTGCCGGCGTCATTTCCTCTCCTCTTGCCGCGCTGTGGAAAAGCCTGGTTGTCTGTGCAACACTTTGTTTTTGAACTCGGCCTGTGCAACACTTTTTTTCTAGTCCAACTCAAAAAACTGTTGGCCGGTCATGGGCCTCTCCAGGCATGGGCCCTTGTGCACAAGGTCGCCATGGGTCTGAGCCGGGCCTGACATAAGGTAAGGTGGAATCTCCATCTATCACTGGTGTGTAGAAAGATGTGTTTAGTTAGCTTTTGGTGTCGCGTAGATGTTGTTGTGATGTAACGACCATGTTGTCTCGAATAAAAACTCAATCTCTAATCCCATCATGCTGACGTGTGGCCTAGCGTTGTTGAGGAGCTTGTGAGTTTGTTCTCATTTATCTTCATGGACGACAAGTTGGTTCTTGTTCATGTTCATCGGCACGAAACGACATCATTGTCGGTGTGTCATTCAATACCCCCTTCTTGCGATCAAGGTCTTTGCAATGGTTTTACGATGTTGGCACATCTACCTGTCGAGATTGGGATGGTACCCCACCTAATGAGCTTTGGCTTGTCTGCTAATCTCGCTTCTAATTTTGTGGCGATTCAAAGAGGTTTGATCATTTTAGAAATCTTTGTAAGTACTTCATGACCAAATTTGAGATAGCAACATGGGTGTCCCGATCTCACTTGTCAATTTAAAAGGGTAACAACTTTGACGATTCGTCTATACCGATCACTAGAGAATGTGTGTGAGCAATTGCTTAACCAATCTCCTAAAGGTTATTGACAATGTTGAATGCGATGTTAGCCTGACCATGAAGGTATAGTCCCTGCAAGTAATCGAGAGCAATCTAGAAATATGCTTTGCAGTATTTCTCCATATGTGCAAATAAGCTTAAGTATTGATGAAAGTTGAGATTCCGGATTGTGGATACTCTCCATATGTTCATGTACAAAGTTTTCCTCGGGAGTTGTGTCAATTGCTATCTTTAACTAAAACAAAAGCGACGACCTAAAGGGAATATACACGAGAGGATACATCGGTGAATTTCGAAAAAAAAATAGTAATTTGTAAAACCATTTAGGATTCTTATATGATACGACAGAAGGACATATCCTCTAACTTTTTCTTGGCTACACCATGTTAAGATGGTACCTTGACTTGGCTAAAAATGGTGTATGATATGGATTTTCAATGTTATGAAATCTCGACATGAAGCTTTGTTGCTCCTTGCACGCTTGTTGGCGCCATCTCCACAATTGACAATGCTCGTGATTCATGTATATGCTAGGCCTTCATTCGTGAGCAATATAAACATATTGGATTTAGAAAGCATCATATTCTTGTGGATTTAATGGAAAATTCCAGGGAACCATGGTATGTGATAATTCAGTTGTGGTGCACGAGATCGGCATTCGGCCAGTGCTTGTTGTATTTCTAGAACGCATAGTAGTATACATCTCCGAGGAAATGTCAAATAATAGAGAAATGGTTGTGGGGAAATTGTAACAGGACGTCCTCATCACTTTCTTGATATTTTCCATTACTCTATATGTGTCTCTTTTATCTGTTGTATCAGCCATTCTCATTATCCAATACTAGACATATTTGAATAAAACAAATAGCAGGTGCTTTATGTGGTACAAACAAATATATTTCATGCAAGATATATGTGTTTTTAGTTGCGTAGGATGTAGCACATCTGACTCTTTCGAATTTCCTGTTCGTTTCTTTCTGAAACCATGCCAATAAAAGCATCCTAGATATATGCCATTTCAAATTTTCAATTATCTAAAATACGAGAGAATAATATGATTTTTGGGAGCTTTATTTTCGGGATTTTGGCCTAGCAAGCCCGGTGTAGTAGCGCATCGCCGGACAGTTAACAACATGTCGACGGAACGATGAGAAAGAAAACAGCGGCGCTGATGTGGCAGCAAAGACATGTACTACCTCTGTTCTTTAAGTAAGGCGTATATGTTTTGTCAAAAGTCAACATAGTATAATTTTGACCAATATTATACACAAAATTATGAACATTTATAAAATTTAATTTACGTACAATGAAAATATAGAATGAAAATTTATTCTATGGTGAGTCTATTCATTTTTATTTGGATTCGAAATAATCGTATTTTTATTTATAAAATCAATCAAAGATATATACTCCCTCCGTTCCCAAATATATGATGTTTAAGAGTTTGTCCACATTCACATGTAGAAAAGTGTATCTAGACATATTCCATGTGTATGTTCACTCATTTTAGTATGTATCTAAACTAAATGTGTAACATCTAAAACATCTTACATTTAGGAACGGAGGGAGTACTACGTTGGCTTTTGACCAAAAATATATGACTTATTTTGAGAAATGAAGGGAGTAATACTTTGAAGAGGACGGGTGATAGAGGGATGAAATAAGATCGCATGAACTTGCACCGTGGCAATCAGACAAAGAACTTTTGCAACTAATTTCCACGGGCCAGTGCGCTCTCTCCTTTCTATCTCTTCTGAGACCAGACCATGCGAAGGAAAACTTTTGCCGGCGGTCCACGCCGGTAGCTGAAGCAAGAAATTTCCTCTTCTATCTCTCTTCTCCTGCCGTAATCAGCAGAAGAACTTTTGCAACTAATTTCCACAGAGCCAGCGCGCTTTCTCTCTTCTATTTCTCTTCTAAGACCATGTGACTGTCCACGGCGGTAGCTGAAGCAAGAAATTCCCTGACCCTTTTTCTTGCGAAGAAAGGACCGGAAAGAGGTGGAAAAGAAGACGAAAGCAAGCCCACTACGGCACAACCGGCGGCGGGACGGCGCGACAGCACCCGCACGGTTCTCAACGTTTCCACACGAACCTTCGTACATCCGGCCGGTCCAGGCTTCTATCTCCATCTCCCACGAATAAAGAATGAAAGAAAGAAGAAACACAAAAGTCTCGTTGACATGATGACGTGGCCCACCTGTATGCTGTAATTGTGGCTAATTTTTTTTAAATAATACGCGAAATTTATTTAATTCTGGAGATAATATGCATATTTTTTTTTCAAAAATATTATCCAGTCGTCCTTGGGGAAGACGACAGGACCTACTCGTCATAGGCGAAGACGACTAGGCCCACTCGTCCACGCGGAAGACGACTAGTGGCTGGGCCACGTCGCCCCGATCCACTCGTCCTGGCAGAGCGCTGTCGTCTTCGCCGACGACGACAAGCGGGCCCAGTCGTCTTCGCCAAGGACGACTTGGCGGTGCACTGCATCGACCTCACGGGCGCCCTTCTCCCTCCTCTCTTTCCTTCTTTCTTCTTCCTTCCCATGTGTTCTTCCTTCTCTTTCCACTCCCCACACAAACCCAATTAAAGCAGCGATTTGGACCAATAATCTTCACGTTTGCCACCATAAATCGGTGCTAGAAGGTTGAGGGAGGCAAGGGGAACTCCGATCTCCTGATGGGATAGCTCGTGGTGGTGGTGGTGAGGCTGGCGGGTGGTGGTGGTGGTGATGGTGGTGGTGGTGCTGGAGGGCTGCATGGTGGTGGTGGTGGTGCGGAGGGCTGCATTGTGGTGGTGCTGCTCGTGTTGGTGCGCCGTTGATTCGAGACCGTCGGACGCCGTCGCCTCTCACGCTTCTAGGGTATGATTCGACGGCCATATGCTATATTTGTAGGTTAATTCGAAAAAATGTAGCTATAATTTTTAGGACTTGTCACGTATATGTTGCTAAATTGGTTGTGGCGGTAGTACATATTGTAGCTATCTATGTATATTAATTATAATATATGTAGTAATAATTTTTAAAAACAAGGTGTATGTAGCTATATATTTTAAGTCGCTTCTAAGGTATATTTAGCTATATGTATAGATTAATTCTAATATATAGGTGGTGATGTTGTATGCGGAATAATATTAACGATGGTCAATATTTATTTATGATTTAGTGAAGATCAGGTTTTTCTACGGTCCTGGTAGAGTCCAAATGTGTGATACGGGAGCTGATCTGAGTGAGTTTGACTATATAGATGTCGACCTGACAGCTCCTGAAACATGGTCTCTAAGTCAGGTAAAAGATTGGTTGGCGGGAAGTTTAGGGCTTGATAGTCAGACACAGACCGTCAGTGTTCATGCTTGGTGGAGCCATTCAAGGACAAATATTTACTTCGTTTTGAGACCACTAGAGTGTGATTCTGATTGGGTGCGATGGTTAAAAGGCTGCGCAAAAGGAATTGCTCTCCTTGTGCCCTTGTTCTTCCCGCCATGAACGAGGTCAGTGCTCCTGAGGACGAGTTTAGTGCCCATGAAGGTGAGGGTGCTTATGATCCTGGCCAGGGAAGTGAAGAGATGAACATATCTATGTCAAATTATGGGTCTGATTTTGGTGGTGGTGGTTACGAGTCGGGGCAGAGCAGTCAAGTACAAGGAGGGGACACTGAGGTATATGACAGTGCGGAGGCGGATGGCGACGACGTAGACGGGCCCATGCAGAACGAGATGGAAGATGAAGATACAGATGACTATAGTGCTCAAGACGATGATTCCGATGAGTCAGACGGGGAAGAGAACGCAGATGAGGTACCTAATCCTGCAGCATGGAATCAGGACCACTCTTCGGCGATGACCGTAAACGATGGTCATGATTCGGCATGGCAATATCATGAGAACAACATTGCGAAGGGTGCTATGTATACTGACAAGCAAGCTCTGAGGGATGCAGTCATTAAATGGGCATTGTCCACCCACAGGGTTATGAAAACTGTGGTGTCAAGTCAAAAATATTTGACAATGGAATGCGAGAAAATAAATTGTCCCGGCAGGGTGCATGGACATCTCCCAAAGAATGGCTATAGTTGGAGGATAAGTGACTTCGTACCTCACTCATGTCAAATTGATAATATCCCTGAAGATCATCGTAATCTTTCTTCCACGCTTATAACTCGGTTGCTATACAGCGAGATAGTGGCCTGCGCAGCGATGGAAGTGAGTGCCATCCAGACAAAAGTGGTTGTCAGATTGAATTACGAAATATCTTATGGCAAGGCATGGAGGGCTAAGCATAGGCGCTTGAGAACAGATTTGGTTCATATTTGGACGCATATGACTCTGTTATCCGGCTGCTGCACACTCTGCAGTACCGAAATCCAGGCACCTATATAGATATCCAAGATTTGTTCAGGCCAGAGTTCCCAACTGTGAGGGTGCTGCATCGAGTGTTTTTCTCATTCGCCGTATGCATCGAGGCTTTCAGACATTGTCGTCCGGTGATATGTGTAGATGGCACCTTTCTCACAGGGAAGTATAGGGGACAGATCCTGACCGCCATTGGTCAAGACGGTAACAATCAAGTTGTGCCCCTCGCATTTGCTTTTGTGGAGAGCGAGAACATTGACAGTTGGACTTGGTTCTTCAGGCAACTGAAAATAGCAGTTGTGAAGGATAAGCCGAACGTGTGCATCCTTCATGACAGGCATGCAGGTATACTCAGCGCGATAAAGACACTCACCAATCCTGCGCCTGAGGAACAGACTCCATGGCAGGACATGCAGAGCCGTTGGTGCATGCGCCATCTAGGTGCCAACTTCTACTCGCAGTTTAGAAATAAGGACCTGATGAACCTATTCAAGAAACTCTGCAAGCAGAACCAAGAATGGAAGTACACGAAGATACGTGGCAGACTTGATTTGTGCACGCAGAGACATGTTCGGGACAGGAGGGCTGCACGAGCAGTAGCTGTTGCTGCACATGCAGCAGCTGTTGCTGCACAGTTAGCTACAGGACCAGCTGCCGAGGAGGACGATCCTGCTGGTCTTTGCGACCTACCCGGATTTGACCCGCCTGGAACTAGGAGAAGACTTGGGAGGTCAATTAAAACTTTTCAGCAGTGGATAGAGCATGAACCTTTGGAGAGGTGGTCTTTGTTGCACGACACACATGGAGCAAGATACGGTGTCATGACAACGAACTTGGCTGAAACATACAACTTTGTCCTCAGAGGAAACCGTGCGTTGCCACTAACAGCCATCGTGGAGGGTATTTTCTATGGCACAGTGAAATATTTCAGAGAAAGACGTGAAAAAGCTGAGAAGCATATGATGGACAACCCGAGCTCGCCATACTGTGAGAAGGTTACGAAGTACATGAATGAGAAGCTGACAAAATGTTGCTCCCACACTGTAACTGCCATTGGGAATCAAGAAAGGAGGTTTGAGGTCCGGTTAGTCCACAACAAGTTCGGATGTGCAAACGAGGTGAGGATGCATGAGGTGAAGATTGGTAATGAGGTTTAGCCAACTTGCGAGTGCACCTGCAACAAACCAAAATTGCTTCACCTTCCTTGCTCCCATGTCCTCGCTGCCTGCAGGCAGTTACGGTTGAACGCAATCTCCTTCGTGTCTCCATATTATATGAAAGAGGCAGTTATCAATACTTGGACCGGTGAGATGATGGGATTTCGATCAATGGGTAACTTCAACACTGTACCCCCCGGTCAGAGGCGGTACATTCCAGCTCCTGAGCTATTGCGTACAGGGGTAGGCAGACGACAGTGTCATCGCATCAGGAATGATATGGATGAATCTGAAGCCGGAGGCCCCACAATGCAATGCCTACAATGCAACAGATTTGGCCATAGGGACCCTGATTGTCCCATTTATCCTGGAGAGAGACCTCCCGTTCGTGGACGGGGTAACCGGCGTGGGCAGGACGAAGAGCGAGAGGAAGAAACTAGGTGGCACTATGTTTGAATTTCTATTAAGTATGGAACTATGTTTAAATTTGTATTAAGTATGGCACTTTGTTTGAATTTCTATTAAGTATGGAACTATGTTAAAATTTGTATTAAGTGTGGCACTATGTTTCAATTTCTATTAAGTGTGGAACTATGTTAAAATTTGTATTAAGTGTGGCATGAAGTCATCGTCACTGTTCTCATCAGCAACGGCCTTCGATGCGCCATCACTCTTAAATTCGGCTTGACATTACCTTGTTTAGGAGGCATGAAATCATCATCACTATGATCTTGAACGGCTTTCTTCGATGATCCACCACTCTTCGCCTTTGATATAGCCCTCTTCACGTCATCATCGTAGCATTTATACTCTGGACGCCCGTCAGGACATGCGCCAAAAAGAATTTCCATCCAACCAAAATGAGGGATATCTTTGTTCAGAAACTGTGCGTCGCAGGCCAGCGCTGGACATTAACAATATCAGAGGAAAAGAAGTTAGTACGATAACACTAGATTCAAACATAATATAACTTCGGTACTCAATTACCTCCACGTGAAATGCATAGGCCTCCGGCGAAAAATGGATTATCTTTGACTTAGGTGTCATAGGCATGTCCCGAAGACCCGCCTCGATATTTTTTAGCTCATACACTCTCTGCCACTTCCACCGCCACCTATCAATTTCATCTAAAATTTCTTCAGGGGTCATCTGCGGGATTTTGTATTTTTTGGCTAGAGTTTCTCCCAGCTCACGAATGTTGCCCCACTCACTAACTAGCTCGCTATAACAGCTCTTGGCCCTACCCTCCCTAATACTACCTTCAGTCCATCTTGCGGCTTCATATATAATACACCACGACCTATATGGATCCAAACCAGGACTCGAACTACCAGACATCGTTCCTATGCGACCAAGAAAATAACCACGCACCACACGCCTCCATCACAACATATGCTGGGGTATATATAGGCTCACCCGGGAGAAGAAGAGCGGGAGAAAAATGGCGGGAGAAAAATGGCGGGAGAAGAAGGGCGGGAGAAGAAGGGCGGGAGGAAAATGGCGGGAACAAAATGGCGGGAGAAAAATGGCGGGAGAAGAAGGGCAGAAAAATGGCGGGAACAATTGACCGGGAAACAAATTACTCCACGAAAAAAAAATGCATGCACTTGTCGTCTTCGCCAAACACGACAGGGCTTCTAGTCGTCTTAGCCAAGGACGAGTAGAGCCTGTCTTAGCGTCTTCTGCATGGATTTGAGGACGAGTGGCCTGTCGTCTTCGGCAAGGACGACAGGTCTTCTAGTCGTCTTCGCCTATGACGAGTAGCTCCTGTCGTCTTCCCCAAGGACAACTGGATAATATTTTTGAAAAAAAAATGCGTATTATTTCCAGAATTAAATAAATTTCGCGTATTATTTAAAAAAAATAGCGTAATTGTGCACATGTCCCCGTCGATGTCCCCCACCGGACCCGCCGCCGGCGTCCGTCGCGGCGCAGATTGGTGGTGGCGATGGATAAGGATCGGATTTAAGCCGCCATCTGTGTCGCAAGTTGTGTCGAGCACGCACATGTAAATTGAGCTGATTGATGTCAGGATGTAGTAGTCGCTTCTGTATCAGACCGCCGGACATCAGTTTTTTTGTCTTGCCTTCTTCCGGAACCAGCGATCCTGTTTCCTTATGTCGTCGACTTCTACTCCAGCAGTCCAGCGAAACTCTATAAAGAAAAGAAGTTGAAGGGCCTTTTTGATTCGTAGGATAGGAAAAACACAGGAATAGGAAAACTGCAGTATTGTAATGTCATGCCCACCTCAATCCTATAGGATTTCACATGCATCAATCTTTGTTTGATTCCATCACAGGAAAGGTAAAGGATTTTGAAAAAGAGGTGTGAGTGGATGTTATAATTCATATAGGAACTAGTGTAAAGGATTCCTTAGGAAAAAATCCTATGAGATTTATTCCTATGAATCAAACAAGTAGTATTGGAAAAATTCCTAAGGATTTGAATCCTACAAGATTCCTATGCAAATCCTTTGAATCAAACAAGCCCTAATGGAACCATGGAAGCACGCAGGTGCTCCCACTGCTCTGGAGGTGTCCGAGTTTTGAGCACCGCCCATGTATTTATACTCTCTCCGTTTCAAAATATTTGACTTCCATTTATCCACATATGGATTATATTATATTTTGAAATGGAGGGAATAAATTGATAGGAGGACAATGTACCGATGGGTGAACGTAGACTCGTGTTTGGTTACTCGTATTAAATTTGAGCATTTTGCATCATAGCTCATCAGAGTCTGGTTGATCTCATGCGGGGATTATGCCATATTCTGCCGACGGAATTCCATTTTCTATGTTTTTTTTGCTTGGTGTTTGGTAAGTTGAGTGATTAGAAGCAAAGCACGGGTGTTTGGTTATGTTCCTTATGGTCTGCTCAACTCGTTTAAATCTGATGATCTTATCAGCTCTTTTGTAACAAACAACACTATAATCAGCACATTAAACATATCATCACACATACTACTTAAGCATGTTCTTTAACACCTGCATAATTACGTCATAATGCACATCTGCATACTACATCTACATTCTACAGTTAACGTTAGGTTCATTAACACCGGACCAAAATATAGTTTTTTGGGCATCTCATGGCAGCACATACCGTTAAACAAAATGCATCAACATCAGTCTATGTCTATATATACGTAAGTGACACCACTGGCGCGATCTCACTCTGTTTTGGCTATGTTGTTACATTCATTGACATTGGTTAGTACAAGCACAATTGCAACACAAGCGGTCCAATGCACTACATAATGACGTACAATGTAATGACAATAAAGGTTCTTCGGTGATAACCACAGTGGCAACACGCAGTGTCTTGGGTAATCAGCACATTAAACATATCATCACACATACTACTTAAGCATGTTCTTTAACACCTGCATAATTGCGTCATAATGCACATCTGCATACTACATCTGCATACTACATCTACATTCTACAGTTAACTTTAGGTTCATTAACACCGGACCAAAATATAGTTTTTTGGGCATCTCATGGCACATTGGCGTATCTAGCGGGTGGGCGCGGGGGGGGGGGGGGGGCGTGGCCCACCCAGAATTTTCGATTTTTTTTACCCCCCCATATACGAATCAGTTTGCTGGGCCATAATGTGCTCCGTGGCCGACGGGCTGATGGCAGACGGCGTGCCTCGCTCGCTCGCGTTCATGCCTGCTCGTTCACGTCTCGCAACCACGCTCGCTCACGCCGCCATGAACACATGAGGACCTAGCTGCCTGCCGATCCGGCGATCCCCCTCGGGCTTGCGGACCTTGCCCTCGCCGACCTGCCCCCTCACGCTCGCGGGACCGCCCCCTAGCCGCCCCGCCTCCTGCCCCTCGCCGATCTGCCCCGCGGCCTTGATAACCCACAACTATAGGGGATCGCAACAGTCTTCGAGGGAAGTAAAACCCAAATTTATTGATTCGACACAAGGGGAGACAAAGAATACTTATAAGCCTTAACAACTGAGTTGTCAATTCAGCTGCACCTGGAAAAGCACTAGTAACAGGGGTGATGTGAAAGCAGCAGTAATATGAGAGCAATAGTAACAGTAACACAGCAGCAGTAACACGGAGGCAATGACACCAGAAAATAGTTGATACTACTTCTAATGACATATAGGACCAGAGAGCAATGATGATGACAAATGGACCGGAGAGCAATGATGATGACAAATGGACCAGGGTTCCCAGCTATCTACACTAGTGGTAACTTCTCCAAACAAATAACAGGTGTTGGGTGAACAAATTACAGTTGGGCAATTGATAATTGTAAGGGCATGACAATGCATGCTTATGATAAGATAAGGTTTACTGTAGTATTTAATTGGGCATTACGACAAGGTACACAGACCGCTATCCAGCATGCATCTGTGACTAAATAATCCACCTTCCGGTTAGCATCCGCACCCCTTCCAGTATTAAGTTGCAAACAACAGATTATTGCATTAAGTATTGTGCATAATGTAAACAACACATTCATCCTTAGACAAAGCATTGCTGTTTTACCCCTAGTGGCAACAACACATCTACAACCTTAGAACTTGCTGTCACTATCCCAGGTTAAATAGAGGCTGAACCCAACTATCTAGCATAAATACTCCCTCTTGGAGATACAAGCAACTACTTGATCAGGATAACCACAAGTACCGGAGAGCATGCAAGAACTTAAATAAACAATAGTATGATAATATGATGAACAATCTGATCATAATGTAACAATTCATCGGATCCCAACAAACACAACACCAATTACATCATATGGATCTCAATCATGTAAGGCAGCTCATGAGATCATTGTATTGAAGTACATGGGAGAGAGAGTACCAACTAGCTACAGCCAAGAACCCGTAGTCCATGGGGGAACTACTCACAAACCATCATGGAGTCGAAGTGGAGGCGGTGGAGTCGATGGAGATGGCTCCGGGGGTCAATCCCCGTCCCGGCAGGGTGCCAGAACAGGAACTTCTGACCCCCGAAACGAGGTCTCGCGATGGCGGCGGCGTGCGGAAGTCTTTCTAGAGTATTAGATATATATTTAGGGTTTTCGCGTCGGGGTGACTAAATAGGCGAAGGGGCAACGTCGGTGGCGTCCCGAGGGGCCCACACCATATGGCGGCGCGCCCTGAGGCCCAACCGCGCGAGCATGGTTTGGAGGCCGTGGGCCTCCCCCTGACTTGCCCTTCTGGCTCCGTGTGTCCCTCGGAAAAATAGGAGGTTTGGCTTTTGTTTCGTCGAATTCCGAGAATATTGCCCGAACAGCTTTTCTGGAACCAAAAACAGCAGAAAACAGGAACTGGCCCTGTGGCATCTTGTTAATAGGTTAGTCCCAGAAAATGTATAATAATGATATATAATGCATATAAAACATGTGACAATGATACATAAAACAAGCATGAAACATCAGAAATTATAGATACGTTGGAGACGTATCAGGCCTCGCTGGCTAAAATTTGGCCACCGCCGCCGCTCGGCCAGGGCCAGTTTCCGGCCACCGCCGCCGGCTGGCCGAGCAGAGAAGTTCTCCAGGCCACAGATATATCCCAGCGACCTAGCCCCTGATTAAATATTGTGAATTTGTCATGGATTTGCTAAGAATTTTGCTAGCTATTTACTTTCAATTTTCTATTTCATTTTTGTTTTTGTTGTTGTGATTTTTCAACTATGTATTGGTACTGCACAATGTTTAGAATTGGTGATTTATGTTTGTAAATGAAAATAAATAGCTTACATATGTTGTTTACAAATGGAAAAAAGCTTTCATTGGAATGCCACAATGTAGAGTTAACAAATCTAAGTGATGTAATTTTACGTTTATGCTATATTTCATCATGTAAGCATTTGTTTACGTTTTTAACTATTTGTATTGGAATCATGCACATATGAAACATACATATTTGATTACAGCTTTGTGAATCGATCGCCTATTTATACTATTTATTTGGCAAAAAAATCCGCGGTGCGACATTTTTGTTGCAGTGTGCCCACCCGCCAATTTTTTCCTAGATACGCCACTGTCATGGCATCACATACCGTTAAACAAAAATGCATCAACATCAGTCTATGTCTATATATACGTAAGTGACACCACTGGCGTGATCCCACTCTGTTTTGGCTATGTTGTTACATTCATTGACATTGGTTAGTACAAGCACAATTGCAACACAAGCGGTCCAATGCACTACATAATGACGTACAA
This sequence comes from Poa pratensis, assembly GCA_947311845.1. Taxonomy (NCBI): domain Eukaryota; kingdom Viridiplantae; phylum Streptophyta; class Magnoliopsida; order Poales; family Poaceae; genus Poa; species Poa pratensis. Next base: position 84,976,301 of record CAMZMU010000096.1, read on the forward strand.
TCTAATGACAATAAAGGTTCTTCGGTGATAACCGCAGTGGCAACACGCAGTGTCTTGGGTGATCAACCAAGACAAAAACCCAACTTCGGTGCACAAAATGCAGTTGGTTGATCACGACACTGCCAAGATCAAACCAATAGTTCACTACACTGGCAAGATAAATTCAATAGTTCAAATATGTCTTAGTTCAAGTAGGTATTGGGTGATCACCATACAAGTGCATGCACTGCAAAAACCCCAATATCAATCCTGAGGGTAAATCATTTTCACATATCTAGGATGCTTGATGGAATAGAGGTCCAGTTTTGAACATTGCGATTTGACAAAACTTTGTCAAACCAATCAATCATGACTCTCATGAGAGATGAACATAGTTGTAATTAAAACTCGAAACTCGTGAGCTAAACGAGTATCTCCTGACTTGGCTTGAATTCGGTGCCTCACGAGCCGAGCCGAGTTTTGAATTTGAGCTCGTTTATTGACCAAGTTAAACGATCCGAGTTATGAGTTACTCATTTAGCTCTTTTAACTCGCTCACATACAAAATATGGAATTTTTTATATATTAGTGCCAATGTGTCAATAGTTTTTGCACCGATAAAGGTGTAGAGGTGCTATCTTTCGGCATTAATCTACCGTCTGGGTAGAGATGTGAAATTGTAAAAGGACCATCAATATTCTATTTAGTTATTAGTAGGAAATTGCTATTTTTTCATATACGTGCATGTTTTAACATTTAGAATGAGTTAAATGTGCTACTCGTGAACTACTCACGAGTTTACCGAGTGGAGCCCAGTTTCATTTCTTAACTGTTTGGAAACGAGTCGAGCCAAACTAAGTCATCAGTTGAGCAGAGTTTAATCGATTCGAGTTGGTTCAGCTTGAATTTCAAGCCTAGAGATGACCAAGTTACCTAGAGTAAAAATTTCTTCCTCCTGAGTACTAGTGATTGCTCTATTTGAAAAAAAAAAGATATTTAAAAGTTTCAAAAAAATCTAAAACAAATCATACATGTTCTCAAAGATATAATCTACATGTGTGCAAAATCAGGATACGAATTTTTTTTGTATTTTAATCTACACAAAAATGAGAAATGTTCAGATCTTAGAATAGTTGTTTCAATTTTTTTGTTATTTTTGTGTAGCACATAATACAAAGAATTCTGCATTGTAATTTTGCACACTTGCATTATACATCATTGAGAACATGCCTGATGTTTTCCAAATTATTTTGAAACTTCTAATACAGTATTTGTTTTGAATTTTTTCAAATTTACCAACTCTATACATCGTCTCCTCCTCCTTCCTCCATTGCACGTCACCCCATCATAGCCTCCTTCGATATTTTAAGCGGTCCCGTCGTTCTCCTTCCCCGCTCCCGCATTGACCACTCACCACTGCGCCTTGTTTTTTTTTTTTTTGCGATGACAAACACAGAGTTACAGCGACAAATTACACAAAGGCCCTCATAAGAAGCAAAATTACAACCCAGCCCTTATGCAACTCGACCACCCCGGAGACGACGAACGCTGCGGCCGACGCGCCGCTGCCCAAGCTCCTCACACCTTGGATCAGGAGCCCCCCCAGACAAGCGGGAAGTCGCCCTGCACCGATCCCAAAGGATCTACATCTGAAGTCGCCGTCGTCGTCACGCCGCTGCATCTCCACATCTGCCGGAAGTTCCTGAGCCAGATCCGCCGTCCCGCGGACTCCGGCGAAGGGGGGAACGAGCCAAGCAGCTCCGCAGAGCCCCGGACTCGCTGAAGGCAGCAGGTCGACGCCGGAGCTCCTCGGAGCACCACCGTCGAGGAGAAGGACCGCCACCTGCAAAACCGACACCGACCGCGCCTCCTTCGCCATGGCGCCGCCGGCCGAGCCCCAACTCACACCTACTAAACGCATATGTACAGATCCGTCGATTCCCCGTCCTCCCGCCGCCGGAGCGGCCGCCGGAGGGCGGGGAATCGAACGGACCGACGACGATGCGGTGGTGTTCCTGCGCCTTGTTTGCTCACCTTCCCCACCCAAACCCAGCTGCAAATCGAGCTCACTACCAACCTAAGCAACACTGGTTATCCTCTTCCACCAATTCCACCGCTCCATATATATGTACCAACAAGTACATCCCCTCTCGCTTGTTCAGCTCAAATCCACTCCTCAAACCCCCAAAAATCTGAACTGTCCAAACCTGCGCAATTCCTAGCGTACATCAGCCAAGAACGCGCCGAGGCTGGGGAGGAGAGGGTCGTTGCGAGGACAAGAAGACGCGATTTGGGGGCGAGGGCAGATCGATGTCGGTGACGGGGACATCCGTGGCTGCGGCGGCGACCATGCTTGCGGCGGCCGCCGCCATCTTCATCACCTTCGTCATCTGCTTCTACCTCTTCCTCTGCGCCAAGCGCTACCGCGGCGCCGCGCCTACTATCGGCGGCGGCGGTGGAGCGGACGGCAGGGGCCGCGGCCCGCGGTTCGTCTTCGGGGGGCCCTGCCACGGGAGCGGCCTGGACGAGTCCGCCATCGTGGCGCTGCCGCGGCGGGAGGTCGCCCCTGGGGACCCCGCGGCAGACTGCGCCGTCTGCATCACGGAGCTCGCCGCCGGGGAGGCCGCGCGCCTGCTGCCGCGGTGCGGGCACTCCTTCCACGTGGAGTGCGTCGACATGTGGCTCCGCTCGCACTCCACCTGCCCGCTCTGCCGCTGCGCCGTCGCCGACGAGGCGCCCACCGTGCAGGCCCCCGAGGTCGATCCGGAGTCGCCCAACTTCCCCACCAACGTGCTCTTCTTCGGCTCCCAGGACGCCGTCGCAACCGGCGGCGCACCACCGCGGCAGCCGGCGGCGGCACCGCCACCGCAGCCTGCTCAGGGGCCAATCGCCGGTGTCGCGGCCGTGGTCGAGGCGGCAAGAATTGCGGCCCTCCGGCGGTTACTCGGCTGCGGCGGCGCGACGCCCCCGCCACCACCGCCGCAGGCCGACCGTGACGTGGAGATGGGCCTCCCCCGCGGCGAGAGCAGCGCGCGTCGGCCGGCGAAGCCACAGCCAGGTTCTTGATGCTGTATGTCGCTTGCTCCTCCGTCCGCTCTTGTTGTGCTCCACATCTCCTTGATGAGCCATTTGAGGCATCAAAGGAAGCAAGTGTACATATTCTCCCGTGTGTGTATGTATGATACGAGCAGCTATATATTGATCTATGATGAACAAGATCCATGGATAGGTACATTTTGGCAATTTGATGTTCCCAAATCCTTGAGATCTAGTATGCATCAGTGAGAAGAACCACGGTCTTACCATGCAGTAAACATCGAGCACTTTCTCAGTATTCACCAAAATGATGGCTGTCCATGTCGAGTGTACTGTGCAGGCACATGCGCTCATCTGGGGCACGTAGGCAGATGTTGACTAAAGTAAGCAACTTGTAGGAGGAGTACATGACAACAAATACTCCTATCCGAGTACACCGTACTTGGTCTTTTCTCTGTTTCAGCAATTCGGCACCAGCCAAGTACTGTCAATGTTACTACAGGAATGCAAGATTGTTTAACCTTTATTCATATGGGAAATCGTACTGTTTTATTTGAAATCCCGTGTACATTAGTAAGTTATTGGGAGAAATATGATTGTGAAAAAAGATGATTCCAGGACAACATATTCAAAGTTGGGCACTTTTTTAAACTGGGCCATATATTAATGATGAAACCTAGAGAAGATTACAATCATATTCAAAGTTGGCCACTTTTTTCAGCAATAGAGGGAGACAGTTGCTAACCGTGTAGGATTATAGAAGTACGTTTGTGCATTTTGAAATCAGAGTTTGATAGATAATCAAATGCCCTGGCCTACAGAGCAGCAATTAGGATCACCATCCCGCCGCGCCAACAGTTGAGTCCCTCTCCCCACTCTCCTTCCGTTTACTGTTTCCTAATTGCGAAATGGATTACATTTCTTCTCCCTTGATTCTCCAGGTTTTGTCTCCTTTACAGGAGGTTGACAGCCGGTGTCAAGTGTGGTTTTCTATTGGCGACTGAGCCGCTCTCTCATCTTGTTCGTGTTCTTCTTTCTTGCTTGATCAGCTTAGTCAACTCCGTCTCTTTCTTTCTTTCTTTCGCTCATCGGATAAATATCCACAAAATAATTGACGCACTCTTCATCAAATGATATCCACAAATTGTGATCTCTAGTTTGAAGTTTGAACATAGTATCCGCCTGTCGCAGCTGGACAAGTTTATTTGGGATTCTTCACCTGCCTGTTCAGATATGAAAATATCGTGCAGTTTGTTTATGTGTGAGAGGATGACGTAGAAATGATGGATTTTTCGGCGGGAATAACGCTGAGTCTGTGCATATGATGTCATTTTGTGTGTACTAGTTTTTTCCTCCTTTTTTCTTTGCTTCTAGCGAGTGAGATATAATTGAGTCCACGTGTGGTTGTGCTGCTGATATCAACTGGTCTGAATAAGTTTCTCTATCCAGCCAATTTAGCGCAAGATATTTTTATTTGGGGGGCGGCTACACGGTGCCCCGGGTACCAGATAGTCGTCTAGAGTGCCCACCCTGTTGGAATCAGAGACTTTCTTAAAAGAAAATATGCGCCTAGACCCAATTCTCGTTTTTTTAATTACATCCACCGGCTAACATCCTAAATATGTTTGCAAAAAGATTATTGGGAACAAGTAGGCAACTTAGGGCTTAACCGTGGTAGAAGTATGTGTTCTGTGTTGGGCTATTTGGAATTATAGCTAGTGATGGTATTATCTTGACAGAACAAAGTTTCAAACTTCCTGCAACTTAGTCTAAAGCCTGCACTGCTGCACATTAGATCTGTAGTATGAGCATATCTAGGATTCTCTAGTCTCTACGTACATGCACTTTTATATGGTACCTCGAGCCTTTATTCGGCCGATTTGGATGGTGCTTTAGCAATAATATGATTTATGATGCATGGGTTGTAATATGGAATCTGGTTTATGCTTTCTTCATGATGTTACTTTTGTAAAAAATTATAACTATACAATAAAGATGGCTAAATGCATTAATTCATATAGAAGTGAATGTTCCCTCGTTTCTACCACATTTTTCTAGCTGGTTTTTCTTGCCCGCCCAATTTTGTGCAAAGTATTTTTGTTAGAATATTATTTTGGTTTATGCGATTACTTTCTTAAACACCAGAATCTTTATTACACTCGACTCTGGACTAATTAGGGATACATACATTCAATTTTTATTCGAAAAGGAAGATAAACACCCTGACATCTGCATCAATCGATGCATTCATCTTTTTGTAGAGAAGTTTAAAATTCGGTGTTCAAGCTCATGAATCAAACAAGTTGGTTACAAAAACCAACCAACAAAATACAAATAAGATGAAACCCACATACAACATCTATTCTATTAGAATACTGTCGGTCGATCCATGTATCGAAATAATTTCCAACCAGATAAAGTCGGCAAAAAGAAGAAGAACCACAACGTCCCCTTGCACCACAACATTCCATACAAATTTGCTGCTCATCCCCTCGAAAACAAACACGTTTGCTAATAATCTAGTAAGTGTTGGAATTTACTAGTATTTACTAGCCCAAGATAAATTCAGAAATTCTCATTGGCACATTATTATATTTTGTTAATTGGGAAAAATTAATGGGTAACTGATTAATTAGTAACTGTCACGTTTATTACGGTCGTTTCTAATTAATTAACAGACACGGTTAATACAGCCGTTTCTGATTCACAAACATTAATGAGTCATTGATTAATTAGTAACGGTCATGTTTATTACGGCCGTTTTTAATTCATTAACAGACACGGTTAATACAGCCGTTTCTGATTCACAAACACGTTTATTGTGACCGTTTTTAATTCATAAACGGACGTGTTTAATACGGCAGTTTCTAAATCATAAACGGACGCGTTTATGACGGCTGCTTTGACTCCCAACCTGCAATATATAATAAAACCGAACCAAGCCAATTTTGGCACATATACGCAATACATGGTCTCGCACCACCGTTCCAAAACCTTGCGCCGCCGTCTTCCAAGTCTTCTCCATCCCATCTTTCGGCGTGCACCGGTTGAAGGGACAGTAGGCCTCCGGAACCCCGCCTCTTGTGATCCTGTATGGGAGAGGGGCGATCAGGTTTTTGGGGAGCGCACTCGCGCGACTACTGGCATCGAGTTCTTCCCCAACGACGACTTCTTCCCCGACATCGGCAGCCTCTTCATCGACGACATGGGCGACAACAGCAACGCCAACGCTTCGGCTGCCGCTGCACCGTATGATTACTTGATCTTCCTGTTTACGATACTGCTATAGTTTCTGCTTGTAGTAGTTGCTTTAGATTCGTTCTATTTATCTACTATTCAAGTAGATCGCATGATTAGTATAATTCTGATTATTCTAGTCATAAACTATTTACTGTTTTCGCGGATTAAATCAATAGCTAAATTGCTTATATTTTCAACAATCCAAAAACCTGATCGTACGCAATTTGCTGCGCATGGCTTTCTCGCGTCTATGAGGCCGTTTCCCTTCAAAGGGGTACAATATAAACGGTGGCGCATGAGAGTAGTTTACTGGTTTCAAAACAGTAACTGCTATGCTGCCACCAAAGGCAAGCCTGAGGGCGATCTCAATGCTGAACAACTAGAAGCTTTTGAGAAGCTCGATACCCTTTTCAAGGGTGCCCTTCTGAGTGTTCTTGACGACTCCATTGTGGACTAGTATATGTCGTTTGATAACGGGAAGTACATGTGGGATGCGCTCGAGGCCAAGTTTGGTGCCTCGGACGCTGGCAGCGAGCTGTACGTCATGGAGCAATTATATGACTACAAGATGACTGATGAGCGCTCTGTTGTACAGCAGGCTCATGAGATACAGTCACTCGCTAAGGAATTTGAGCACTTTAAGTGTAATTTACCGGACAAGTTTGTTGCCGGTGGCATTATCGCTAAGCTTCCACCTTCGTAGAGCAACTTTGCAACTTATCTGAAACACAAGAGAAAAGAATTTTCTGTTTTGGATCTCATTAGGTCGCTTGATGTTGAAGAGAAGGCGAGAGCAAAGGATACACGTGCTCGAGTTGCTGAGGCTGGTTCTAGTGCCCATGTGGTACAGAAGAAGAATTACCAGCCGCCCCACAAGCCCAAGTTTAACAAGAACAAATCGGGGGGTAAAGGCAAGTCTGACGATAGCACAAGCCTTCACAGTCTACCAACTTCAAGAAGAACAACAATAAGCCAAGGAAGGGAGCATGCCATGTTTGCGGTGATCCGAATCACTGGGCACCTCGCTGTCCTAACCGCCATGAGCTTCGCACATCGGAGAACAGCGGCAAGACTGCCAATGTTGTCATCGGCGACACTGAGATGAAGGAATCTGGGTACGGTATATTTCCTACCATTCTTTCAGTTTGTCATTCTCCTGAATGGTTGATTGACACTGGTGCCAATGTACATGTTTGTGCTGATGCTTCCATGTTTTCTTCTTACCAGGTCACAGGGACTTCTCCCGTGCTGATGGGGAACAACTCACATGCTTCTGTTCGTGGTGTTGGTACGGTCGATCTGAAGTTTACTTCGGGGAAAACCGTGCACCTGAAGAACGTTCATCATGTGCCCTCCATCAATAAAAATCTCGTTAGCGGATCTCTTCTGTGTCGAGATGGTTATAAGTTGGTTTTCGAGTTCAATAAAATTGTAATATCTAAGTATGGACAATTTGTTGGTAAAGGCTATGAGTACGGAGGCTTGTTCCGCCTATCTTTGTCAGATATTTGCACCAAAGTTATTAATCATATTTGTCACGAATTTGAATATAATGTTTGGCATTCACGACTTTGTCATATTAACTTTGGTTGCATGACGCGGCTAGCTAATTTGGATTTAATTCCGAAATTCACTACTGTCAAAGGTTCCAAGTGTCAAGTGTGTGTGCAAGCTAAGCAACCTCGCAAGTCTCATACGGCTGCGGAGGCAAGAGACTTGGCGCCACTGGAACTTATACATTCAGATCTTTGTGAGATGAATGGCGTGTTGACAAAAGACGGAAATAAATATTTCATGACGCTTATTGATGACTCCACTAGATATTGTTATGTGTATTTTCTGAAAACAAAATATGAAGCTTTAAACTAGTTTAAAAACTATAAAGCTGAAGCAGAGAACCAACTTGATCGAAAGATTAAAAGGCTAAGGTCTGATCGTGGTGGAGAATATTTTTCCAATGAATTTGATTCGTTTTGTGCGGAACATGGTATAATACATGAGAGGACGCCTCCCTACTCGCCTCAGTCAAATGGAGTGGCTAAAAGAAAGAACCAAACTCTAACTGATTTGGTTAACACCATGTTAGACACTTCGGGACTGTCTCAGGCATGGTGGGGGGAGGCTCTATTGACAGCTTGTCATGTCCTAAACCGAGTTCCCATAAAATATAAAACTGTTTCTCCATTTGAGGAATGGGAAAGGAAAAAGTTGAAACTCTCTTACTTACGTACTTGGGGCTGTTTGGCGAAAGTCAATATTCCAATTCCCAAAAAGCGCAAGCTTGGACCAAAAACCGTGGATTGTGTTCTTCTGGGCTACGCTTTTCATAGCGTTGGTTATAGATTTTTGGTAGTCAAATCTGAGGTATCCGAGTACTTGGGGCTGTTTGGCGAAAGTCAATATTCCAATTCCCAAAAAGCGCAAGCTTGGACCAAAAACCGTGGATTGTGTTCTTCTGGGCTACGCTTTTCATAGCGTTGGTTATAGATTTTTGGTAGTCAAATCTGAGGTATCCGACGTTCATGTTGGTACGATTATGGAGTCGAAGGATGCGACTTTCTTTGAGGATATCTTTCCCATGAAGGGTATGCCTAGCTCATCAAATCAGGAGATACCTAGCACATCTAGTCAGGAATTAGCTGTTATTCCTGAACCTACCATTTCGATAGAACACACTGATAACCCTGTGGAGGATGACAATGAAGCTCCTGTTAGGAGCAAGAGACAGAGGACTGCAAAGTCCTTTGGTGATGATTTCATTGTGTACCTTGTTGATGACACCCCTAGTACCATTTCAGAAGCCTATGCATCTATTGATGCTGACTACTGGAAGGAAGCTGTTCGTAGCGAGATGGATTCCATCTTGGCTAACGGAACCTGGGAAGTCACTGATTGTCCTTATGGGTGTAAACCTGTAGGATGTAAGTGGGTGTTCAAGAAAAAGCGTAGGCCTGATGGTACTATTGAGAAGTACAAGGCGCGGCTTGTGGCCAAGGGTTATACCCAGAAAGAAGGTGAAGACTTCTTTGATACTTACTCACCTGTGGCTAGACTGACCACGATTCGAGTGCTACTTTCATTGGCTGCCTCACATGGGCTTCTCGTTCATCAAATGGACGTGAAGACAGCTTTCCTAAATGGAGAGTTAGACGAGGAAATTTACATGGATCACCCGATGGTTTTGTAGTACCTGGTCAGGAAGCAAAGGTGTGCAAGTTGTTGAAGTCCTTATATGGCCTTAAGCAAGCTCCTAAGCAATGGCACGAAAAGTTTGAAAGAACTTTAACTGCTGCAGGTTTCATTATAAACGAATCTGACAAATGTGTGTACTATCGCTATGGTGGGGGCGAGGGAGTTATTCTCTGTCTGTATGTCGATGACATACTGATCTTTGGAACCAACCTTGATCTAATCAAGGAGGTTAAGGATTTCTTATCTCGTTGCTTTGAGATGAAGGATCTAGGAGTAGCCGATGTTATCTTGAACATCAAGCTGCTGAGAGATGGTGATGGTGGGATTACACTGCTTCAGTCTCACTATGTGGAAAAGGTCTTGAGTCGATTCGGATATGACGACTGTAAGCCTTCTCCGACACCATATGATCCTAGTGTGTTGCTTCGAAAGAATCAACAGACTGCTAGAGATCAACTGAGATATTCTCAGATTATTGGCTCGCTTATGTATTTGGCTTGTGCCACGAGTCCTGACATCTCTTTTGCTGTAAGCAAGTTGATCCGGTTTGTTTCTAATCTGGGAGATGATCATTGGCATGCGCTCGAGAGAGTTATGCGTTATTTAAAAGGCACTGCGAGCTATGGAATTCACTACTCTGGATACCCGAGGGTACTGGAGGGTTATAGTGATTCAAATTGGATATCTGATGCTGATGAGATTAAGGCCACAAGTGGTTATGTGTTTACACTCGGTGGTGGAGCTGTTTCCTGGAAGTCTTGCAAGCAGACCATCTTAACGAGGTCAACTATGGAAGCAGAACTCACAGCGTTGGACACAGCCACTGTTGAAGCAGAGTGGCTTCGAGAGCTTTTGATGGACTTACCTGTGGTTGAAAAACCAATACCCGCTATCCTTATGAACTGTGATACACAAGATTAAAAGTTCTAAGGATAATATGAAGTCATCAAGGCATGTGAAGAGGAGATTGAAATCTGTCCGAAAATTAAAGAACTCCGGAGTCATTGCGTTGGATTATATCCAAACGTCTAAGAATTTGGCAGATCCCTTCACAAAGGGTTTATCACGTAATGTGATAGATAGTGCATCGAGAGAGATGGTTTGAGACCCACGGTATGAGTTGTCCACAGTGGTAACCTACTCTATGTGATCGGAGATCCCGTGAATTAGAAGTGGGAGACAAGCTGTTGGGCAGCTGAGAGGAGAGTATCCTTATATTATATTTCCCACTCCATGAAGATGCAATACTCTTCTATTCTGTATGGCAGGTTGATATTTATCTTAATGTATTCAAGTGGCTTACTTTTATAAGCGGAGATGTTGTCCTGCAGAGCATCTCTTGAGGAATACATATATGAGTCTGACTGTTAAACGTCGCAGTCCGTGAGAGTTGGGTGCTCTTTAATAAACTCATGAAAGGTCTTGGAGTATGACGCATAAGCTCCACCCGCGGGGAAGCCTTGCGGCAGCTCAGTATTGGTCAAGGGCTTGTGTGAAACTAAGTCGCAGCAAACTTGTAGTTCAAGGCATAGTCCACTATCCAAGTTGTGATCTAGTGTAGCATAAGTTTCTAAGTGGAAGTTCAACTTAACAGTCTCCACTGAGTACCGGTATATAAAACAATGTTTTGGAACTGAATGATGAGATATGAGCCAATGAGACTTTGTGGGGGATTGTTGGAATTTACTAGTATTTACTAGCCCAAGATAAATTCAGAAATTCTCATTGGTACATTATTATATTTTGTTAATTGGGAAAATTAATGAGTCATTGATTAATTAGTAACGGTCACGTTTATTACGGCCGTTTATAATTCATTAACAGACACGGTTAGTACAGCCGTTTCTGATTCACAAACATTAATGAGTCATTGATTAATTAGTAACGGTCATGTTTATTACGGCCGTTTCTAATTCATTAACAGACACGGTTAATACAGCCGTTTCTGATTCACAAACACGTTTATTGTGACCGTTTTTAATTCATAAACGGACGTGTTTAATACGGCAGTTTCTAAATCATAAACGGACGCGTTTATGAGGGCTGCTTTGACTCCCAACTTGCAATATATAATAAAACCGAACCAAGCCAATTTTGGCACATATACGCAACACATGGTCTCGCACCACCGTTCCAAAACCTTGCGCCGCCGTCTTCCAAGTCTTCTCCATCCCGTCTTCCGGCGTGCACCGGTTGAAGGGACAGTAGGCCTCCGGAACCCCGCCTCTTGTGATCCTGTACGGGAGAGGGCGATCAGGTTTTTGGGGAGCGCACTCGCGCGACTACTGGCATCGAGTTCTTCCCCAACGACGACTTCTTCCCCACATCGGCAGCCTCTTCATCGACGACATGGGCGACAACAGCAACGCCAACGCTTCGGCTGCCGCTGCACCGTATGATTACTTGATCTTCCTGTTTACGATACTGGTACAGTTTCTGCTTGTAGTAGTTGATTTAGATTTGTTCTATTTATCTACTATTCAAGTAGATCGCATGATTAGTATAATTCTGGTTATTCTAGTCATAAACTATTTACTGTTTTCGCGGATTAAATCAATAGCTAAATTGTTTATATTTTCAACAGTAAGTAATACCACATCCTAGCATCGAACAAAGTCGCACGATATTCACGAATATCTAGATAGCGATGTACCTATTTGGATTATGTATCTCAAGTGAACCTAAAAAAAAAAATTGAGTGGCTACGGAACTACTAGGCTACTACTAGCAGCATGATGCATCTCGAGGCGGGCATGGAGTTTGCCTGGAAAATGGCCAGCAAAGTTACACGCGGGAGCGACAAACAATATTAGTATGCTGCCGCGAGTAGCCAATTTGCAATGATGTGCGCATGTCTGGAGTGACCATGGGCTCAAATCCTTTTTGGTTCCCGGAATATGCTTCTGAATTGGGCGTGAATCAGGGCTGACAGCATGTGCTGGGCCCGGACCCATGGCCTATACGACTTTCATTTTTTTGGCACTAATAATAACAGCATAATGAGATGCTTTTGCAAATCATCGCCCTGCCGAATTAAAGAGAGAATAGCTTTTGTTGTTTTTACTACCTATAAAATGTTTGGAGTTGGTGCTGAGTTAAGAACTGTCACGGCCCAGCCCGTGAAGGAGCCCAAGACCACAAGCGGCCCAAGAACGACCCCGAAGACGGCGTGAACCACTGGAGCCTGAATGGTATAAGAGAGGAAGAAGAGCTTGGAGAAGACGTCGAACTTTGTAGTGATGATTTGGTAGTCTCTTGTATCCCAGATAAACCCGGTTGTACCTCTGAACTTGTATCTGGAATCCTAGCTCTACAAGTGAGGTCGTAACAATTGGTATCAGTCGCCTCGGTTCGATCCCGGTTCACGCTTGATCAGTAAATCCGACTGTGGTTGGTAGCGATCTCCGATTTCCGCCGTAATTCCTATCTTTCGGTAGATCGCGAGTTCTAGGCTTCGATCTGGCGCCCCAAAAGAACCCGACGGTGGTGGAGACCCAGATCGCTACCGCCATGGCCACGGTAAAGGAGCAGAACGCTACCACCAACGGCAAGCTGGATGAGATCGCGAAGCAGATGGGTGCGATCACCGCCTGGATGGAGTCGGTGGGCAAAGCCACAGCCGATCTAGCGAAGAGCACGACACTGCTTCACCTGCACGCGGAGGACATCGCGTCGCGCCTTGGCGCGATGGAATCAGGACCAGCGGCGGCGCGAACGAGCGAGGGCGAACCGATCACGCCGACGACCACCATCGTGCGCGTCGACCTCGACAAACAGCCCCATGAGCGCGGCGAGTCACAACTCAACCGGGTGCAGGACACGGGGGGCCAATCGGCTCCCCGATCCTGCTCCCACTACTGGTACGTTACGTCCTCCACACCAGCCGTTCGACAGAGGGCCTGACCCAGATGATTATCGGGGATCGCATTCGCACTCGCACCGTTCATTCACCTCCACCCCGAAGATGGATTTCCCCAAATTCGATGGAGATGACCACCAAATCTGGATCGATAATTGTGAATTTTACTTCGAGATCTATGGAATCTCTGCACACATGAAAGTAAAATTTGCTGCACTGAATATGATAGGAAATGCTGCTCTCTGGCTCAAAACGATGCAGAAACGACGCAAGTTCATACACTGGTCTGAGCTATGCGAGGCAGTGATAGATCGCTGGGGCAAGAGCAAACACACTTTCTTTATGAGGCAGATGCTTGTCCTAAGCCAAGCCACCACTGTCGAGGAGTACACAACACGTTTTAACACTCTTAGACACCAAATTCTGCTAGAGGATCCCTATACCAGTGAGGTGTTCTTTGTCGAGCGATACATAGCTGGTCTCCGTTCAGATATTCGCACTGCTGTCATTTTACACCATCCAGAAGAAGTGGATATTGCGAGTCTTTTGGCTACCTTGCAGGAAAGTGAACAAGATGCTGAGAAGGCACAACATTCCCATCGTGCTAGCAGCAAGGCGAAATACAAGCAAGCCTCCTTCCCCGACAAGTACAAGGCGCATAACAGAACTGAAGAACCAAAGAAGGCCGAGCCTCCACGCTGGGATGACAAGCTGGAGGCATTGCGCTCCTACCGCAAGGCCAAGGGACTCTGCTTCACTTGTGGTGAAAAATGGAGCCACACACACAAATGCCCGACACAAATTCCTTTGCACATCATGGAGGAGCTGCTGGAAGTGCTGCATAGCGAAGAAGACGAGCGCAAGTCTGTCGGACACACCTCATCTGATTTCGACAGTGATTTGTGTCTGCTGGCACCCTTGGCGGAAAACACACAGAACAGGCAGCGTCGCACCATGCGGCTGCATGGTATGGTGGCTAAGCAGCATGTGGCCATTTTGGTCGACTCCGGGGCCAATGCTTCATTCATCTCTGCTGAATTGGCAGAGCAACTGGGAGGGGAGAGGGTTGAAGCACCACCTGCTCGTTTTGTGGCTGCCAATGGAGCACAGTTGGTCAGTTCACAGGTGATGCCCAAGTTACAGTGGTTCTGTCAAGGGCATTCGTTTACTCAGGATTTTCAGGTGCTGCCACTGCCTTGCTATGACACGATTCTGGGAGCAGACTGGTTAGCAGAGCATAGCCCGATGTGGGTGCACTAGAAGAAGAAATGGATGCGTTTCACACACAATGGCAAACGCATTCGACTGACCGGCGTTCAAGAAGAAGCTGCTGCATGCAAACCAGTGTCAGCAGCAAAGTTACATGGCTTGCTGCGTCGAGGAGCTATTGTGGAATGTGTGCAAGTGAGACCTATTCACCAAGAGAAAGAACTGAATTCTCTGACATACACTAGTGCAGTTGAGGCTGTGCCTGTCGAGGTGGACACGATTCAGAAGGAATTTGATTCACTATTTGGTGACTCGGTCGAATTGCCGCCAAGCCGTGATTGTGATCACAGAGTTCCTTTGGTACCCGGAGCGCAGCCAGTGAATGTGCGTCCATATAGGTATGCAGCACATCAGAAATCAGAAATCGAGCGGCAGGTTCAGTCGATGCTCAAGGATGGAACAATTCGCCGGAGTTCTAGCCCTTTTGCATCCCCTGTGCTCATGGTGCGCAAGAAGGATGGAACCTGAAGGTTCTGCGTCGACTACCGCCAGTTCAATACTCTCACAGTGTCGACGAGCTGCTCGATGAGCTCGCCGGCGCCAAATGGTTCAATAAACTTGATCTCAGCTCTGGGTACCATCAAATTCGCATGGCGGCGGGCGACAAGCACAAAACTGCGTTCCGCACGCATCAAGGGCTGTACGAGTTCCTCGTCATGCCATTCGGTCTCACGGGCACACCGGCCACGTTCTAGGGGGTCATGAACCGCATCTTCGACAAGATGCTACGCAAGGGGGTGCTGGTCTTCATGGACGACATCCTCATTTATACACCCACACTCGAGACCCACCTAATTCTGCTCCACCAGGTACTGGAATTGCTCCGTGACAACAAATTGATGATCAAGCGATCCGAGTGTCTATTTGCGCAGTCACGTCTGGAGTATCTGGGCCATGTGATCAGTGGTGACGGCGTGGCAACCGACCCAGAGAAGGTAGCAGAAGTGATGAACTGGCCGCGACCACTCACCCTCAAGGAACTGCGGGGAATTTAGGGATTAACTGGATACTACCGCAAATTCATCGAGCATTATGGGGTGATCAGTCGTCCGCTCACAGACCTACTGAAGAAGGGCGTTCAATTTCAGTGGTCGCCAGCGGCGGAGACCGCGTTCCGTACCTTGCAGGCGGCGCTCATGAATGCTCCCGTGCTTGCGGTACCTGATTTCTCGCAGCATTTTGTGGTGGAAACTGACGCGTGCCAGACAGGGGTGGGAGCGGTGTTGATGCAGAACGACCATCCCGTGGCATATTTGAACAAGGCACTATGCAAGAAGAACCAAACGCTGTCGACATACGAGAAGGAATGCCTCGCTATTCTGTTGGCCGTGGAGAAATGGCGGCCCTACCTGCAACACCAGGAGTTCACCATTCACACGGACCAAAAGAGCTTGCTCCATCTCACCGAGCAACGCCTGATGACGGGGATGCAACACAAGGCCTTCGTGAAGTTGATGGGCTTGAACTACAAGATCCAGTAGAAGAAGGGGATCACAAATGCAGCGACAGACTCCTTGTCGCGGCATACGCATGGAGAAGAGGTGCTGGCAATATCTGCATCCCGAGACACAACAGCTCTTGACATCCTTGAGCATGGTCAGTCCAGATGCAAAAGGATTTTCTCTGGATAAAGGCGTGATTAGATTCAGAGGAAGAATTTGGGTAGGGAACAATGGAGTGGCGCAACAACACATCATCCAAGCCCTGCACGCCAGTGGCATTGGAGGCCATTCTGGAGTGCTCGCCACCTACCAGCGCGTCAAACGGCTATTTGCTTGGTCGGGCATGAAACACACAGTGCAAGCATATGTCAATTCCTGTGCAATCTGCCAGCAAGCAAAGGTTGAGCACATCAAGATTCCAGGTTTGCTGCAACCATTACCCATTCCACCATTTCCTTGGCACACAATCAGCTTGGATTTCGTGGAAGGATTACCTAAATCCCAGGGCTACGATGTCATCTTTGTGGTGATCGACAAATTGACCAAGTATGGCCATTTCCTTCCTCTGAAACACCCATTTACAGCTCTGCAAGTGGCTCAGCTATTCTTGGATGGTATCTACAAGTTACATGGTCTTCCCCAATGCATCATCTCTGATCGAGAAAAGATCTTCACAAGCACCTTGTGGCAAGAACTATTCAGATTGACAGACACTCAGCTGATGATGAGCTCGGCCTACTATCCACAAACGGACGGCAGACCGAACGTCTGAATCAGTGCCTGGAGGCGTTCCTGCGTTGTTCAGCTCACGCGACACCCACACAGTGGGCACGCGGGCTTCCACTCACCGAGTACTGGTACAATACCTCTTACCACTCTGCCTTACAACGCTCTCCCTTTGAAACCTTGTATGGACATGTGCCCCGCCATTTTGGCACGCCGGTGGCGACAACTGCTTCGACACCGGAGCTGGAAACCTTGATCAGCAACAGGGAAGCGACCATGGCGCTGCTCCAACAACAACTTCTTCGCGCTCAAACTCGCATGCGTCGTCAAGCCGACAAAAATCGATCAGAGCGTTCATTTTTTGCCGGCGACATGGTGTATCTGAAGTTGCAGCCGTACATTCAGACATCAGTCGCTCGAAGGAGCACACAGAAGCTGGCGTTCAAGTTCTACGGGCCATACAAGATCGTCAAGCGGGTGGGCGCGGTGGCGTACAAGCTGCAGCTGCCGGAAGGGAGCCGCATTCACGACGTGGTGCACGTGTCACAGCTCAAACGGCACCTGCCGGCGCACCAACAAGTCAGCAACGCCCAGGCCATCTTCTTGCTGGACCCGGACGCCGTGCTGCGACCACTCTCCATCCTTGCCTCGCGTGCGATCCAGCGCCGGGGTGTGGCCATGCCTCAGGTGCAGGTGACTTGGGACACGGCGTTGCCGCCATCGACGACCTGGGAAGACGTTCATGCTCTGCGCTGCTTCTTCCCGGATGCACTGGCTTGGGGGCAAGCCAGTCCTCAAGGGGTGGGGCATGTCACGGCCCAGCCCGTGAAGGAGCCCAAGACCACAAGCGGCCCAAGAACGGCCCCGAAGAAGGCGTGAACGTCTGGAGCCTGAAGGGTATAAGAGAGGAACAAGAGCTTGGAGAAGACGTCGAACTTTGTAGTGATGATTTGGTAGTCTCTTGTATCCCAGATAAACCCGGTTGTACCTCCGAACTTGTATCTGGAATCCTAGATCTACAAGTGAGGTCATAACAACAACGTACATCTGATGTACTATCTGAACCAGTGATACTTGACCCATCGAATGGTAAAGAGAGGGATAACATCTCATACCAATAGCATTATAGCAGACACATTTACAAAGAAACCTCAGAATTTCTCTCCCTCTCAATAAAGATTGTGCATGGCCATCTCAGTTGGTGCTGGTCGGAGAAGCTTCTAGGTGCCACCTCGTCGATGAACTCCTCATTGTCGTCCTCCCCCACAGCCTCCAGCGTCAAGCTTGTTCTAATGATGTTGCCTTCATCCTCCTCTGGGGTTCATGGCACACGACGTCGTGAACAAACAACCATGCTTTGATGCCCACTCATGTACAACCCGAGCTTCCTATCTTTCTTGTACAGGTCGTGCACCCGAGAGAGGTGCACTGAGGTAAAAAAATTACGTCTGGGGCGAATTTTTGAACACACCAGGATGTAAGTGAAGAGATGGGGGTTTTAGATTCCGGTTAGGAAGGGCAATTTCACACAATTCAAAGAGACCACGACTCCACGAGGGTGTTTTACACTTGTACCAGCCAATGTCAAGTGTTGCATCATGTCCTTCCTTTCACATCCAATGGCCCATTGGGGGTACGCACATTTGGTGCACTAATTTTGTCGTTTCGTAGGATAAGTTCTCGTGGCGAGTTCACTCTTATAATATAGGTGGGACTAACATCTTACAAAGGGTTTGAATAAACAATTGCAACCATGTACATGTGGGGCCCCAACCCATGAGCTTTTGTAACAAAGAGCACATTTAAATATAGAGACTCCTACTCTCATTCAGGATGACACTT
The DNA here is from genome assembly GCA_947311845.1 of Poa pratensis. Classification (NCBI taxonomy): domain Eukaryota; kingdom Viridiplantae; phylum Streptophyta; class Magnoliopsida; order Poales; family Poaceae; genus Poa; species Poa pratensis. The sequence goes on from CAMZMU010000096.1 coordinate 84,994,886, forward strand.
TTTGTTTCTTGGAATCACCAAAGGCTTTTGTAAAAATCTTCATGATATCTCATGGTCTAATTCGTTCTATTTTTTTTGTAGCAATGCACATACTCATTCCTAGTAAAAACCATAAAAGAGTGTTTGGAGAGAGTGCAATGTCTTTTGAAAGGATCAAAATATCATGTACTAAAAGCAACTCCACCGAAGAAAAATAGAGATACCTGCTAGAATTTTTGTAAAATTCATCTATTGATTTGGTGATCCTTTTCTTACTAGTAGATGACAAATAATATTTCAAGATACTTGTAGCTAAATACGCAATGACATTGAATATTTATAATTATATATAAACAATTGTTAATTGGTACATATTTTTACTGACACCCAAACAAATATAGCGTGGATTATAAATTTTCAAAAGTTATACTTTAGGCTGCTTTTTTTGCGAAACACAGTACAGACGCATACGCTCATATACATCTTAACTCCATGTTAATTGGCTATAAAAAGTGCAACTTAAGCAAACAAAAAGTGCAACTAATTTGTTGCTAGCCTCGGCCTTGAGGTGATGGGTTTGAACCCTGCCAGAGCATATTTGCTTCTTTTTCTGTTTTGAAAAACACATCTCTCGCCCACATCTCTTCGTAAATCTGATAGTAGAAAATGAAATTTTGTTTTAGCGAAAACCATGTGTGGAAGTTTTAACGAAAACACCAAAGAAATAGGTACCACCTTCATGTGAAATTCTTGTACATTGTAGTTTTTTCAGGAGTCAATATTTGAAAACTTTGACCCTGTTTATAGGAGAAACATCAACATTCGTAATACCAAATCCATATCATTAGATCTATTATGAGCGTTGTTCTTATATTGTACTTATTTGTTATGGCATATGTTGATATGTCTCTATAACTTAGTCAAACATTAAAAAGAATTGGTAAAATACTAATATGTACTATATTTTGACATTCTGCAGCGTCGTCCTCGGCGTGTCTCCTCTGCCGAGCGCACCCTTCAACCAGTTGCTCCACTCTAGTTTTTTCTCGGCGGTCACCTCCTCAAGGAGAGCTTCTCTTCTAAGAATCTACTTCCCTTCCACCACTTTCCCTAACATGTTGTCCGTCTTCCGGGCAATGGTTCCCACGGGTAATATCGCCATGGAATCCATTCTCGCGGTGGAGATGGATTTCACGCCATCGACCTCTAATAAAACTAGGGAATGTGGGCAACCGATCAGGAGTCCCCTAATATATCCCTGCCAGAGCTTTACGAGTTCGATTCATGGCTGGTTCGAACCGACGCATCTAGACACCCCCTTTTTTTATGGTTAGAGTTAGTTAAATTGAGTTTTGACGTCACACATGGAGTTTCAACATGTTGCACATGTATATGGTGTTTGTTGTGCGCAAGTGTTGCAAAGATTTTAGACGTACGCTTCAAGAAGATGTTTCTCATGTTGCAAATGTGTTACTCTATTGTTGTCTGAGATGCTCACATAAATTGCGATGCATGTATTGTTGTTTCATGTTGTGGGTATCGTGACATATTTTCCTTCCATTTTGTTGCAATTAATCGGATTTGCTGCATACACTTTTTTTTTGCGCGGGTGTGTTAGAGATGTTGCAACACTTGTGTCCTTTTTATGCCAGTGGGGAGTAAATGTTGTAGCGTTGTTGCATACGTGTATAAAAATGTTGCGACGATCAAGGTCCTACACTTGACCACTTAAGTGGATCCAATGTACCCATATAATAAACGGTTATTCTAATAGGGGAACGTGCCCCACGAGCTGGCTACGTCCGGCGTTCCAAGATTCGCGCGCGTTTCCCATCCTACGACGCGGGGTGCTCTCCCTCCTTATCCGGCGCAGGCAAGTGGACCGGCCCGGGTGCGTGACGCGGCGTGCGGCACGTAGTGCTCCTATGATCGGGTCGCTCCGCTGCTAAGGGCCCCCCTTCCGATCGAACAGAGGCGCTGCCAACACCTGCATCAATGGCGCCGCCAGCGCCAAGTACAGCAACAGGGCGAGGGAAAGACCTTCAAGCGATGCTCATCAGCTTCGATATGGAGTGGCGAGCTTGAGCAGCCACCGGAGGATCTTCTAACTCCCCGCTCCACCGGCCTCCAGTCCATCTTTCCATGGAGCGAGCAGCTCCACCATCGACGTGCTCTATGGAAATTTCAGGCTTCATGATGATTCACAATCTTGCCTTTTTCATCGCCAGCGCCACACACCGATTCTACCCAGGCCAATATATCTCCATGGCTGTCTGCTAGCCAATACCTAGGCACCCATAGGCTGTTTGATGATATTCCTGGCCGGCCATGCTCCCCTTACTATCTCAGTGATGATAGGTATATGAGATCAGACAAGAGTGCAGCGCTTAGCGAACTGGTGAGTAAGACTAGGTGTCGGCCTTCCTAGTGGTAGGGTAGATGAATTAGGACACTAGGACAGTAGCGTTGGAGGTACAGTTCACCTAATAAGACGGGGACAGTAGTGTTATTAGGGTAGATGAATTAGGACATTTTCATACGATTAATCTAGTAACCGTCACCTAATAACACGGCGACTCTCATCTTACGACATGGCAATTGCTATCCAGACAATTTCAGAGCTGTCATTGCATAACATGGTGACTGTCAACGATTATTCTGGTAACCGTCAACTAATAATATGGTGACTCTCATCGTATGACATGGCAATTGCTATTCAAACAATTTCACAACTATTACTGGATAACCTGGTGATTATCAACGAATAATCTGGTGACCGTCACCTAATAAGATGGCGACTCTCATTGTACGACATGGCAATTGTTATCTGGACGATTTCACAACTATCACTCGATTACCTGGTGACTGTCAACGGTTGATCTGGTGACCGTCACCTAATAACATGGTGACTCTCATCGTACGACATGGCAATTGTTATCTGGACGATTTCACCACTATCACTCGATTACCTGGTGACTGTCAACGATTGATCTGGTAACCGTCACCTAATAACATGGTGACTCTCATCCTACAAGGCAACTGCTATCCGGACAATTTCAAAGCTATTGTTGCATAACCTGGTGACTGTTAACAATTATTCTGGTAAACGTCACTTAATAATACGGTGACTCTCATCGTACCACATGGCGATTGCTATCCGGACAATTTCAAAGCTATTGTTGCATAAGCTATTGCTGCATAACCTGGTGACTGGTAACGATTATTCTAGTAACCATCACAGGTAAATCTCATCGTACGACATGGCATCTCTTATTCGGACAATTTAACAACTATCACTAGATAATCTGGTGATTGTCACCGAATAATCTGATGGCCATCACGTAATAAAATGTTGACTCTAGTCGCACAACATTTCAGTTGTTACATTGAGAACTTGTGAGCTATCATGGTGACTATCCTTACACAACATGGCAAATGCTACCTGGACATTTGGTGCTACACTAGATACATGGTCCTGTGTCAAACTACCTGGCGATTGCCTTCGAATAGGTGTTCTATAGTTGTGATAGTTAATGTCAAAAATTCCTTGTCACGTGCGAACACAATTATCTTAGAGTGGTGATGTAACCACGCTCCAACATGTTTATCTTGTTTTTCTTAGCTAATTCGGTTCATTTAGGATGTTGAAGTGGCAAGAGATGTACTAGCTGGCTTACACCATGGCAAATTGGCAAGCATAAAAAGGGGATGTGCTCAAGTAGTAGGAAAAGTGATCGCGTGGGCTGAAGCACATGGCCCATCCCAGCCACCGCTGCCGCGCGCACGCGCGCTCCGCTGTCGGGCGCCGTATGGGATTGTTTCCGGTGGGCACGGTCGTTAGTTAGTACAGTCCTATAATAAATGGTTGCTCTAACTATATAAGTAAATAATCTCTAATGTAATAAATCACAAAAGGCTAAATAAATATGTTAAAAAAAGCGGCTCTTACTCGTCGCTTCCTTTCCTAAAAAATAGCTGGTTATAGAATATTGCCAACACAAATCCAGCAGACTCTGTTCCTCGGAAAAAGGACAGACCACAACCACGTACCAGAAAAAACAATCGATCAGAACGGGAAAAAAAACTTCCCCATTGTTGCTCCTAATCATAGCGGGTTCATCGTTTGATTCGTTTTTTCAATGCGTATATCAAACTGATGCCCATCGATCGTTATCGATTTGCGCTGCGGCATCGATCTTCTGGTTGTGCGCGGCGATGTCGATGCCGCAGCCGTCCTTCCGCAGCACGCCGGCGGAGGACGATGAAAACACGCCGCGCACGAAGCTCCTCATAGGCGGGATCTCGGCTTTCCTGCTCCTCGCCATGATTGTCGGCACGACGGCGTTCGTTCTGTCAGAGAAGGTGGAGGATGAGGGGGACAAGGACAAACGCGCCATGACCTCCACGATGCGCACCGTGGACCTCTTCTGCTCGCCCACGGACTACCAGGCTACGTGCAAGGAGACGCTCACCAAGACGCTGGAGCGGTCGTCCAACCCGGCCGACCACCCACACGCCGCCGCCGCCGCCGCGATCACCGCGGTCCGGCGTGAGCTGTGGAGCGCCTTCAACCGCTCGTCGCTGCTTGACGCCGTGCGCGAGAGCAACGACACGCTGGTCCAGGAGGCCCTGCGCGACTGCAAGATGCTCCTGGACGACTGCAGCGCGGACGTGACCCGCGCGCTGGACAACATCGCGTTCCGCGGCGTGGACGGGCCGGCGCAGGACCTTCAGGCCTGGCTGAGCGCGGTGATCACGTTCCAGGGCTCCTGCGTCGACATGTTCCCCAAGGGCGATCTCCGCGTCCAGATTAAGGAGACCATGGAGAAGGCGCGGGAGATCTCCAGCAACGCCATCGCCATCATCCAGCAGGGCGCTGCCCTCGCGGCCATGCTCGAGATCGACGCCGGCGCAGGCGTCAGCCTCCCGAACCAGAACGACGAGGACGAGGATGACGACGACGCTACTGCCCAGAGCCAGGAAAGCGACGGCAAGCGCCGGCTTCAGGAAGAGTCCGCGTCATCCGAGGTCCCCACGTGGGTGCCCAAGAAGGACCGGAAGCTTCTCGACGAGGCGGAAGAAGAGCGCAATGGAGGCGGGCTCACGCCCAACGTGAGGGTGGCAAAGGATGGCACCGGCGACTTCAGAAACATCTCGGCCGCCTTGGACGCGGTGCCGCAGAATTACAGCGGGAGGTACGTGATTTACATCAAGGAAGGTGTCTACGACGAGACGGTGAACGTTACCAACGCAATGGCTAACATCACAATGTACGGCGACGGCGCCAAGAAGTCCATCATCACCGGGAGCAAGAGCGTCGCCGACGGCGTAAGGATGTGGAGAACCGCCACTTTGGGTAAACAAACTGCTTAGCTAATAAATCAACCATTTGATGCAAGAGAGCTAAGCGTCGGTGGCTCGGTGCACGCATGCAGCCGTGGACGGCGACAGGTTCATGGCGGTAAAGCTGGGGATCCGGAACACGGCCGGGGATGAGAAGCAGCAGGCACTAGCGCTGCGAGTCAAGGGCGACCGGGCCATCTTCTTCAACTGTCGGATCGACGGCCACCAGGACACTCTCTTCGCGCAGGCCTATCGCCAGTACTACCGGAGCTGCGTCATCTCTGGCACCGTCGACTTTATCTTCGGCGACGCCGCGGCCGTCTTCCAGCGCTGCGTGCTGCTCGTCAGGGACCCGCTTCCGGGGAAGCCCGGCGTGGTGACCGCGCACGGTCGGCGCGACCGGCAGCAGACCACCGGCTTCGTCCTTCACCGGACCCGCGTCGTGGCCGATGACAGCCTCGCCAGCAAGTCGTCGACGGTGAAGACTTACCTTGGGCGGCCGTGGAAGGAGTACTCCAGGGTGATCGTGATAGAGTCAATCATCGACGGCTTCGTTCACGCTCAGGGGTACATGCCGTGGGAGGGCAAAAACAACTTGGGCACGGCGTTCTACGGCGAGTTCGGCAACGTCGGCGCCGGCGCCAACATCACCGCGCGGGAGGAGATGAAGGGGTTCCACGTGCTTAACAAGGACAAGGCGAAGCAGTTCACGGTGGAGCGCTTCCTGAACGGCGCCGAGTGGATACCGGAGACTGGCACGCCAGTGAGGCTAGGGCTGTTCAGCTGAAACGTACGGATGGACGATCATGGATACTTGATTGCGCGCGTACACGGTGTGTACGGGCAGTCGAGTATGTTCATCCACACGTGTGTACGAATGCATCGTCCGGTACAATCGTAATGTATGTACAAAATACAAATAGTGTCAATATACAGAGCGGAGATTTCTTTGGCTACGGAGGTCCAGTGCTCATGGTGTTTAAATTTTTTCGAAAATCCTTACGAGTTTCAAAAAATTATTAGAAAAATATAGACGTAGCCAATGGTGACCGTGTATCCCATAAACATGCAAATTTTAATTACTTCTATATTTTGGGCTAAAAATGACAAAAGTGTGGATCTGAGTTATGCGTATTTTCCAATCTTTAAATTTTATCAGATTTTGTCATTTTTGTGTAGCCTATAATACAAACTATTTTTAATTGATATTTTTCTCGTTTGTGGGATACACCATTGGCTATAGCTATAGTTTTGTTCAATTTTTTTAAAACTTATCAATACGATTTTCGAATTTATTAAACTAGCAAGAGCACTGGTACTCAGCAGTCAAAAGCACTTTTCGCTATACACATGACTAAAGAGGAAGAGTTTCCCCCTCCCTCTCGAGGCAAATCTGAATAAACCCTAACCCTTCCCCTCCGACCCCCCTCTTCTCTCCCAGTCTCTTCTTTACCAGAGGTGCTCCTGCGCATGATGAAGATAGCGGCGGGACCTTCGCCGCTTCATCTCGTGTGGAGGGCTCCAGAACGCCGGGGCGACGGCCCAGTCGGAAGGAACGACGTCGACCCCATGGATGGTGGCATCCATGGTATGCGTTGTCCGCTCTTTTGGCCGCGCAACGACGAGAGTCGGTGGTCGGAGGTCGTCCGCTGCTCTTAGCTTGTCTTGCTCGTCTCCCTGCCAGATCCAGATCCAGATCTAGATCCGAGTGACCTCTGCAATTTTAAAACACTTTAGATTTTTTCTTTTTGTGTGGGCAGAAATACAAACTATTCCGGGTTGCATTTTTGTTGGACTGTAAAATACGTCATTGACACATTTACGGTTTTTATGAATTCTTAAGAATTTAAATTATTAATTTCATAAAATGGGCACCATGTAGCCTGTCCTCCAAAACAGCTTTTTGCCATGTGGCACAATATATGAGTATTTAGCACGCGTAAATGTAGACTTTTCATCGTATGAGTAACATAATTGGTAACATGTTATATATAGATAAAAAATGACATGACAACTGAGGAGAGAATGAGTAGTGATAACATGTTACCATACATAACTTATCGTGAGTTTGAAGGACATATACTCCCGAGCTCACATACAAAATTGCAAAACTTATTTCAAAATAATTTGAAATAATTTGATAACAAATATACACAAGCGTTCTAAATACGTGGCAAGTTTCATAATGAAATGTCAAGTGTGGTATGCTCTGTGAAAAAACAAAATTAGTGGTCCAAAAATACTTTAAAATCCCCTTTTTACCATTGATTTATTTTTTTTACTCAGCGCAACAATAATTCTATTCACCACGCAATTTGACACTACGTGTAATATTTGTATATGTCCGTCAACAATTTTTTTTTCAAGTTTTTGAAATAATTTATAATTTATTTTGATTTATTTATTTAGACAGGAACATACGAGCTCATGAGCCAAAATAATTTTTCTTTATACTCCTACCAACTATGAAGATAAGAGTGTAATAAAGTTGTCAAAAAGAATGATATGAGTAGTTTTTTTTTAAATGGAGAAAGACAGATTAGTAATATCGCCTAATAATGTTTTAAGATAGTCTAGATGCAGTTTTTTGGTTTTTCCAACTTGTTTCTCAAATTTTAATGAGTAGGCGATGCTGCTCTAACATTTTCCTTGTGAAACGATAGGCACGGAATGATGAAAATTGAGGATTTGGTTCTTTTACTCCAAATAAACACATATTACTACAAAGTAAAAGTTGTTAAGACTGCCACAGCCAGAGTTTCACTACACACGCTGATAAAACATGAGACTGTTGACACAGAACACCAGCACAGCCGCACAAAGAGCCACTACACTGACAGTAGACCATCATACACTGGACTGGACTGTGGACAGACGCACACAATCAGACTCCGAAATTATTCAGCTCAGCCAAAGACTCCGCCCCATTGTACTGCAGTCATCTCCATGGCGCGAAAATCTAGCCAGAGATCTGGATGGACTTGACGTCGGGCTTCTTGGCCTCCTCCTTGGGCACGGTGACGGTGAGCACGCCGTCCTCCATGGACGCCCTGACCTGCTCCGCCTTGGCGTTGTCCGGGAGCCTGAACCTTCGCAGGAACCTGCCGCTGCTGCGCTCCACCCGGTGCCACGTGTCCGTCTTCTCCTCCTGCTCCTTGTTCCGCTCGCCGCTGATCTGGAGCACGTTGCCGTCCTCCACCTCCACCTTCACCTCCTCCTTCCTCAGCCCGGCATGTCCGCCTTGAACACGTGCGCCTCGGGGGTCTCTTCCAGTCGATGCGCGCGCCCGCGAAGGCCGCCGTCTCGGAGGAGGAGGTGCGCGGGACCAGGCTGCCGTAGCCGAAGGGGAAGCCGTCGAAGGGGTCCCAGAAGTCCAGGGAGAAGGGGTCGAACCCGTTGCCGCGGCGGATCAGCGACATCGTCGGTCGAATCGGTGGCGATTGGAGCTGCTGGCCGGTCGAAGATTTCGTTGGTGTTTCTGGAATCTGAAAGCCGGGCGAGTGATTGGGATGGGTGTATTGCTTTGTTCAGACTTGATTTGGTGTCTCTGTCGATCAGGATGTTGGTGAAATTTATAGTGGATGGGAACGATCGGAGTGGAGGCTTCTGGAGAATTCTCTCGTCTTCACGAACGGGCTGGGGGACACAGGATTTGTTGGTTCGTCCACATAGACTAGCAGGTTCTGCTCATTCGGTAAATTTCTAGCAGCTTCTAGAGAAGCCTTTACACTAACCAGGGCGTGCTAAATTGGGTACTGTACATAAATCTGAGGATGGGTTTTGTTTAACCGGGTGTATTGGTTTGGGTTTTGCATATGGGTATCTTCGGTTCGGGTGCTAAGAGCATCTCCAACTGGAGGCCCCAAACCCACCCCAAACGTCTGGGCGGACCGCCCGGACAGGGTTTGGCCCAAAAACCTTCACCCAACGGAGGCCCTCAAAGTCATCCGAAATGACCGGGCGGTCCGGCACACCCCAAACCCAGCCCATATCTGGGGCGGGTTTGGTGGCGCCCGGGCGCGCCCGGACGCGTCCGCCCCGTACTCGCTGACAGTGCGGACCCACGCTTTGTCCGCAATGACAGGTTCGGAGTACCTCCGGCAGATGCACGAATCGAATCGTGCGCAGTCGGAGGCGATGGCGGAGGAGTGGAATCAGCAGGCGGAGGCGGAGCTGGCAAGGATGCGGGCGGAGGACGAGGCCACGCGGGTTCGGGCGGAGGAGCGCGCAAGGGTGACGGCGGAGCACCGTTTGGCCGAGGAGCAGCTCAAGGCCGAGGCCACGGACCGCATCTTCGTCGGGCAGATGAAGAACAGGGTCGGCTTCGTCGAGAAGCAGAAGCAGGCGGAGGAGGCGTTCCGTCAAGGCTGCATCTACGTGCCAGAATCTTCCGGATCTGGCTCCTTCTACACCGACTCCGACGAGCAAGGGTCTTCTCCGGAGCCTCCTCCAGCTGCGGCACAGGGCGGCTCCGGCTCCGGCGACGGCGCGGCAACGGTCATCCTCCTGTCCGACGATGAGTAGACTAGGCTAGGTGGCTATCCGGTCGCATGAACTGCACGTAGGATTAGTATGCACGTTGCATGCTTTTGTAGTAATTTGGTATCTTAAATTAGAGGTGTGTGGTTGTAGCAACATGTTTTTAGGGGGTGGCCGGTCACTGTCCGCGGACGCGTCCGGGCACAGTTTGGGAGCCGGATTTGGGGGCTCCACTTGGAGATGCTCTAATGGGCTTAGTATACGAACAGTTTGGTTTGGTTCAGTTTCGTGAAATAAAAAGTTGGGTACGGTCAGGTATGGGTTCAAACCATTCCGATTCCGACAGGTGTAAGGATGACTCAAACGGGGCGATGCATCGAGTCCGCGTCGATCCGTTCCTGTCCGCGAGGGCCAAAAACACGGTCCAACGGGGCGACGCAAACGAACCGAGCTCCGTTTTTTGGTCCGCCGCACGTCCGCCGCCACCGATGCGTCGGGGCGGACGCGCGGCGAAGTGAAAACGCGTCCGCGCGGCCACGCGTGATGTCCTCCCCCGAGCCCACCCGGCAGCCACACGGCACCGGTCAACCTCCCCCTGGCCCAGTCCTTTTTAATGCAAGGCGATAGGGACGGGCAGCCCCCACCTACTCCACTGCCCACTCCGCTCCCTCTCCGGCGACCAAGCCGCAAACCCTAGCCCCTCCACCACCTCGCTCGCCGTGATGCCGCTCCGGTGGCCGGGGTTCGGCAAGGCCAAGAAAGACGGCGAGGCGGGGTCATCCTTTGGCCGCACCACGGCGGCGGGACGCACCACCAGTGCCGCGCGCGCTGCGGATTGGGTCTGCGCCGCCGCCGCCGCGCGTGAAGATGGAGGTGGATCCCGAGGACACCAAGCTCGAGGCGCGAAGGAGGCCCCGCGCAAGCAGATGGTCGAGGACGAGGCCAAGCGCTTGGCCATGGTCCTCGCCAGGGAGCTGGAGGCGGCCCTGCAGGCGCACCAGGCGGCGGTCCTGGAGGAACCACAACCATGGTTGCAGGCCATGGACGTGGACCTGCCACCGGCGCCTCCGCTGCCACAAGGCCTGCTAGGGCAGCGCTGGGTCTTCAATGGCAGCGCCTGGGAGGCCGAGAGGGCGCCACCCCTCCCAGAGCAGGCGGAGGAGCAGGCACAGGAGCAGCCGCCCACGCCGTCGGCCGTCGTCCCACCGCGAGGCGGACCACCGGCGCACCTCTGGAACCAGCCGGACTACGTCATCCTCGATGGGATGACGAAGAGGTGTAGAAGCCCGCGAAGGGCAAATATTAGAGTTTTTATATATTTTTGTTTTTAAAAATATTATGTAAAAAGGCCGTTTGTGGCCCACCCCCCTATATATGAATGAAAAAGGCCCATATATGGCATGTTTAGCTAAAAAAATATTTGCTGGGCGGACTCAATGCGTCGGGCCGTTGGGCGCTGACGTGGTGTGGAACACGGCATATGCCACGGGGTGGCTAAGATCGGGATGGGGGCAGCGTTCTGCAACAGCGGCACCCGCAGGGATTGCGCCGGAGCGCGGACACGGGAAGTACCCAGGTTCGGAGCCCTCCCGGAGGAGGTAACACTCCTACTCCTGCTCGATCTTTCTATCAATGGTGGACACAGTACAGAGGCGCTCCTTGAGCTGTTCGAGTGTTTCATGGTTCGGGTGTGGGGAGGAAGAAGAATGAGGCGACCGACCCCTTCTACTTGGGCACCGGACAGCCATATATAGGCCTGGCTGTCCGGCTTACAGGCGGGGCCGGCTGGTCCGCACCGGCCGGCCGGTGTCGGCTACAGAGAGGTTTCTTCGTGACGCGGCATGTCCGCGGCACAGTGTGCTATGCTTTGCACAGTCGAGCTCCATAGCCGCGTAGGAGATGTCGGGGTAGGCCCTGATGTCTACGCACGCTTCTATTCTTGTAGACAGTGTTGGGCCTCCAAGTGCAGAGGTTTGTAGAACAGCAGCAAGTTTCCCTCAAGTGAATCACCCAAGGTTTATCGAACTCAGGGAGGTAGAGGTCAAAGATATCCCTCTCAAGCAACCCTGCAATTAAGATACAAGAAGTCTCTTGTGTCCCCAACACACCCAATACACTTGTCAGGTGTATAGGTGCACTAGTTCGGCGAAGAGATATTAAAATACAAGTAATATGGATGATTATAAGTGGTAATTGCAATCTGAAATAAAAATGGCAGCAAGCAAACATGTAGCAGAACTGGTTGTAAACGGTGTTTCAATGCTTAGAAACAAGGCCTAGGGATCATACTTTCACTAGTGGACACTCTCAACAATAATAATATAATTGAATACATAGATATTTCCTCTTCACTATGCTACTCTGAGTTATTCTCTCGTTGGATAACGAACACCAATCCACCGCGTAGGGCTATAAAAGCACACCTTAAAGTCGCATTCCCATGTCTAGTTAACCCCACACTGTCAACTTGAGCGCCCTAGAAGGTACTAGACAAACACCGCAATTTCATAGAGACATCCAACGCAAATAATAACTCATGATAAGTATTCCTGTTATCTTTAGCCTAAGAGCCACACACGGGGCGCACACTGTCAACTTCGCACCGTGGGACAAAGGTGACTCCGGAGATTACATTAATAAAACCACTTGAGTAGCATATAAGATAATGAAGAGTACATCTATGGATTCAACTAGATTACAAAGCTCATGATCACATAAAGATCACACCATGGGAGAGAGAGATAAACCACATAGCTACCGGTAGAGCCCTCAGCCTCGGGGAGAACTACTCCCTCCTCATCATGGGAGGCAGCAACGGCGATGATGGAGGCGGTGGCGTCGATGGAGATGGCTCCGGGGGCAATTCCCCGTCCCGGCAAGGTGCCGGAACAGGACCTTCTGACCCCCGAAACGGAGTTTCGTGGCGGCGGAGCACGGAGATGTATTCGGGAGTTTCGTCAATTGTGTTAGGGTTTACTCCGCGGGGGCTATTTATGGTCCAAAGGGCAGCTTCAGAAGGTTCCCGAGGCAGCCACACGTGGCCTCGGCGCGGGTCAGGGTTTTCCTGGCCGAGCCGACTTGTCGGGCCTGCACAGGCCGCATACGAACTCCGATGGAGATGAACCTTTTGTATAAAACGTGCGGCGGAAAATTCCCGCAACTTTCGCGACTAGACTTTTTCCATTTGACGTCGTCTTCAGGCCCGAACGTGACGATCTTTGAAAATAGTTTTCAGACAGATTTCTGGAAAGTCCCAATTTGACTCCAACAAGGTTTCCTTTGCCCAATTTTGATAATTTCTACACATCAAAGTGTAAAACAAGAACATTGTGCACTTTGGCAACTATTAGTAGGTTAGTCCAATAAATGTCATAATATGATATAAAGTGCATATAAAACATGTGACAATTGATATAAAACATGCATGGAACATCAAAAATTATAGATACGTTTGAGACGTATCAGCATCCCCAAGCTTAGTTCCTACTCGTCCTCGAGTAGGTAAACGATAAAACAATAATTTTTGAAGTGACATGCTACCAACATAATCTTGATCTAATAATGATGTAATGGTAAGTGAGCTGAGATCAAATCATTCAAAGCAAATGTCTATAATTGATATTAAATAAGAGATAATAAAGCAAGATAGTTAAACAAGCTAAAAGTTTTCATGAATGACGGCCTTTAAGACATGAAACCGTACAAGGTTCATTATAGATGTTTTAAGTATCCAGTGTAGGAGTTCTATCCTTCAATTCCAAGCATCAAGCAATTTTTCATAACATAGAGAACGGATCCAGTCAAGTAAAAGTAAACATGAACGTCATGAATCCACTGTTTCGAGGTCTACTCAACCGGTGAGCGTAAGCATTTAGTATGGCACCAGGATGTTATGGCAAAGAGAACGTTAATGGGGGTTTGGAAGGCCAATGGAAGAAAGTCTCACAAAGCTATAAGTGATCATTAGACAAGAGGAAGTCTTATAATCGAAGCTATGCAAGGAGTAGTGATTGCCATGCAACGGATGCACATAGAGCTATATGTGTATGAAAGCTCTCCAATGGAACTAGTGGGGGTGCATCCAACTCGGTTGCTCACGAAGACCTAGAGCACTTTTGAGGAAGCTCATCATTGGAATATACAACCCAAGTTCTATAACGTAATATTCCCCACATAGTTATACTAGTAAAGCATGAAAACTCTCTCAAATGGAGCATAGGTGCTAAACATGAGCACAAATGATGACTATGAATACTGCAAGTGCTAAACATGAGCACAACTTTGATAAAGGATAGTAGTGTTGCCCCCCTTTTCTTTATTCTTTTTTTTTTTTTTTCTTTTTTTTTTTTTTTTTCTTTTTCTGTTTCACTTTTCGATGGCCTCCATGGCTCTTTTCTAGCAGGGGCAACACTCTAATATGATTACAAACTTTTTGGTACAAATAACTCATAATGAACAAAACATGATGTATAAAACTGTATGCCTCTGCCAGTGTAGCAGGATGTGCAATGATCTAGCGTAACATGGGTAAACCACACATCAGCTGTATAGAATCATGCAAAGCAATATATAAATGATAAATGACAACAAGTCATGTAATGTAAAATGGAAGTTGCATGGCAATATATCTCGGAACAGCTATGGAAATGCTGTGGTAGGTAGGTATGGTGGCTGTTTTGAGGAAGATGTATGGGTTTATGTGTAGGAGAACAAGAGGAAGTCCTCCCACGGGTTTTGGATGTACTGGCGAAGTATGCACAACTCTCAATGTGAGAAAAGGGCAATGCACAGCACCGAAGAGGCTAGCAAATTTGGATGGTGGAAGTGCCAAAACCGTAGCTTAACATTAGTCAAAAAGAACTCACAAGTTTATTGCAAACAACTAGCAGGTTCAACATTAAGCGCATGGTTAACATTTACCCCAAGGAGGGCCGTTCACGGCGGCACAAGTACCCCGTTAGATCCCTCGACCTTCACACACAACCTAGTTATTACGAACCACTTTTCAGACATGGAAAGCTATCAAGTCCAACTACACCTTCAACAATTTTAGTGTTTGTAGTACGGTGCAAGCTTAAAGACAATAATCCACTAATGATTTTAACTTAATTAACCAGCAAGCTTTACCATCTATTACTTAATACCTCAAAACGTTTGCAAGGAATCAGGTTATCAAAGTTCAATGATCTACAAGATTATGCAAGTTTTCATTATACCACTACCACACGCAACATTTTCTGAACCAACATATTAACCAAGCAACTCTCCAAACAAATATAAGTGAAGCAAGAGAGTACTTTCTACAAAAGAACTAATAGCTCTGACAAGAGGTACATGAAAACCAAGAGCTAGAAGCTAAACAGCGCGAAAATTGAATACTCAACAGATATAAGTGAAGAACAAGAGTATTCCAAGAAAAAGCGGAGCGTGTCTCTCTCCCAATCAAGAATGTTGTGATCAAGCTTATTGCAAAAATAAAAGTACAATACTGAAAATAAAAGCACACAGACGCTCCAAGAAAAGCACATATGATGTGAAAGAATTAAAATATAGTTTCACTAGAGATGACCTGATAATTTTGCCGATGAAGAAGGGGATGCCTTGGGCATCCCCAAGCTTAGACGCTTGAGTCTTCTTGAAATATGCTGGGGAGATCCATGGGAGCCTCCCCAAGCTTAAGCTCTTCACTCTTCTTGATCCTATTATATCATCCTTCTCTCTTGACCCTTGAAAACTTCCGTCACACCAAACTCAAAGTAATCTCATTAGAGGGTTAGTGCATAATCAAAAATTCACATGTTCTATAAAGACGCAATATGACTTGTTACTTTAAACATTAGCTACAGCCACTGATGTTATGTGAAGCTCTTCCACCCAAAAAAGAATTTCACTCAACACTAGTAAAAGAGAGAATGCAAAATAAAAAGGCATAATCTGTCTAAAACAGAACAGTCCGCAAAGACGAATTTTTTCGAGGCACTTACGACGCTCAGATCGAAAAACTCTAACTAATGAAAGTTTCAGACATTCATAAAGATTACGCACAAAAATTTCAGATTTAATTAACAATCTGGTGATTTTAGGAATTTCGTACAGTGAACAGCAAAAATCTGTTTCTGCGCAGCAATCAAAATTAAGCATCATCTTAACATTAGAGGCTACTCTTGGCACAACAATGCGAGAAAATAAAGATACAAAGGAGTTGCTACAGAAGTAAACAAGCACCTTGACTCAATAAAAGAAAAATTGCAGAAAAAAAAAATGGGTTGCCTCCCATAAGCGCTTTTCTTTAACGCCTTTTAGCTAGGCATATGATTTTTATGATGCTCACATAAAGATGAGAGTTGAAATAAAGAGAGCATCAAGAAGCATATATAAAACATTTAAGTCTAACACTTCCTATGCAAAGGAATCTTGTAAGAAAAAATCAATGAAGCACAAAGTGACTAGCATAGGAAGGCAAAACAAGTGCAACTTCAAAATTTCAACATAAAGAGAGGAGACTTAATATTATTGTGATATATGAAACCGTGTCTCCCTCTCTCATAATGACCAGTAGGTTTAAAGTACCATCAAATAAAAGCAAATCAAGAGAAAGCTCAAAACCTTCATCAAAAGAGAGAAATTTAGTAACATGAAGATTTCTATAACCATATTTTCCTCTCTCAAAATAATTTTCAGTGGCATCATGAATAAACTCAACAATATAGCTATCACATAAAGCATTCTTATCATGATCCACATGCAAAAGTATCATTACTCTCCACATAAGCATAATCAATTTTATTAGTAATAGTGAGAGTAAAACTATCACAACCATCATTGTATCATCATAAATAGTAGTATAATCATAATAAACTTTATCCTCCATAGTAGGTGGCACCAAAATACCACTATCATTATAATCATCATAAATTGGAGGTAAAGTATCATCAAAGAAAATTTTCTCCTCAAAACTTGGGGGACTAAAAATATCATATTCATCAAAACCAGCTTCCCCAAGCTTAGACTTTTCCATAGCATTAGCAATAATGGTGTTCAAAGCATTTATAGTAATAACATTGCTACCATCATGCAAATAATTTTCCATAGGTTTTTTAATTTTCTCTTCAAAAGCATCATGTCCTAATTCAAGATAAATTTCATAAAGCTCTCTAATTTTTTTGTTGTTTTCCATTAAGCCTAACTAGTGAAATAAAAACAAGAAACAAAAAGATATAATTGCAGAATCTAAAGGAAATACCTTCGAGCACTCACACGTCAGCAACAGTGCTAGAAAATAGCTAAGTAGCTGGAGGATGTGAGTACCTTTTACCTTACCTCCCCGGCAACGGCGCCAGAAAATAGCTTGATGTCTACGCACGCTTCTATTCTTGTAGACAGTGTTGGGCCTCCAAGTGCAGAGGTTTGTAGAACAGCAGCAAGTTTCCCTAAGTGAATCACCCAAGGTTTATCGAACTCAGGGAGGTAGAGGTCAAAGATATCCCTCTCAAGCAACCCTGCAATTAAGATACAAGAAGTCTCTTGTGTCCCCAACACACCCAATACACTTGTCAGGTGTATAGGTGCACTAGTTCGGCGAAGAGATATTAAAATACAAGTAATATGGATGATTATAAGTGGTAATTGCAATCTGAAATAAAAATGGCAGCAAGCAAACATGTAGCAGAACTGGTTGTAAACGGTGTTTCAATGCTTAGAAACAAGGCCTAGGGATCATACTTTCACTAGTGGACACTCTCAACAATAATAATATAATTGAATACATAGATATTTCCTCTTCACTATGCTACTCTGAGTTATTCTCTCGTTGGATAACGAACACCAATCCACCGCGTAGGGCTATAAAAGCACACCTTAAAGTCGCATTCCCATGTCTAGTTAACCCCACACTGTCAACTTGAGCGCCCTAGAAGGTACTAGACAAACACCGCAATTTCATAGAGACATCCAACGCAAATAATAACTCATGATAAGTATTCCTGTTATCTTTAGCCTAAGAGCCACACACGGGGCGCACACTGTCAACTTCGCACCGTGGGACAAAGGTGACTCCGGAGATTACATTAATAAAACCACTTGAGTAGCATATAAGATAATGAAGAGTACATCTATGGATTCAACTAGATTACAAAGCTCATGATCACATAAAGATCACACCATGGGAGAGAGAGATAAACCACATAGCTACCGGTAGAGCCCTCAGCCTCGGGGAGAACTACTCCCTCCTCATCATGGGAGGCAGCAACGCGATGATGGAGGCGGTGGCGTCGATGGAGATGGCTCCGGGGGCAATTCCCCGTCCCGGCAAGGTGCCGGAACAGGACCTTCTGACCCCCGAAACGGAGTTTCGTGGCGGCGGAGCACGGAGATGTATTCGGGAGTTTCGTCAATTGTGTTAGGGTTTACTCCGCGGGGGCTATTTATGGTCCAAAGGGCAGCTTCAGAAGGTTCCCGAGGCAGCCACACGTGGCCTCGGCGCGGGTCAGGGTTTTCCTGGCCGAGCCGACTTGTCGGGCCTGCACAGGCCGCATACGAACTCCGATGGAGATGAACCTTTTGTATAAAACGTGCGGCGGAAAATTCCCAGCAACTTTCGCGACTAGATTTTTCCATTTGACGTCGTCTTCAGGCCCGAACGTGACGATCTTTGAAAATAGTTTTCAGACAGATTTCTGGAAAGTCCCAATTTGACTCCAACAAGGTTTCCTTTGCCCAATTTTGATAATTTCTACACATCAAAGTGTAAAACAAGAACATTGTGCACTTTGGCAACTATTAGTAGGTTAGTCCAATAAATGTCATAATATGATATAAAGTGCATATAAAACATGTGACAATTGATATAAAACATGCATGGAACATGAAAAATTATAGATGTCGGGGTAGGCCCGTCGTCGTGGAGGGCTGACCGGCTGCGGTGCCGGACCCCTCCGACCGGGTAGGCGGCGCCTGGGATCTTGTCGGGCACGAGGCAGCGCTCCGTGCCTCCCGCCTGTCGGGGCTGCTGAGCACTGTGGGAGACGACAGGCCATGCTCGCTTTAGCCCATGCCTAGGCGACGTGGAGGGCATACCGAGCACGGCCCCGGCACCTGCCCAGCACGGATCCTTGTCTTTCGCTCGTCGTGGGAGCACGGCAGCCGGTCGTCCGGCTGGCGAGCAACCGAATCCGGCTGCCACCTTTGACCTTGGTCGCATAAGGCGGGCGATGCTTGTCATTATCTGTTTGTCTGAGAACTGTGCTGATGACGAATCTGTAGTTCCTCTCGCCCGTGCCGCTCGGCTGCGCTTCGACTGGCTAGGCGGAGTCCGGCTGCACTCGGGGCAGGCGGGCTCGGCTTAGCCGGACAGCTGGAGGCGGCCGGGCACCTGAATTTGCGTTTCACTGGGATCTTCTGTGGGTCTTTGGGTACCCGGGTTTTATCCCCATGTCACTAGCCCCCGAACACGTTGGAGCGATGCAGCCGGTTACGGCGAGGAGGGCTTCTGCGTGTTCAACAAAACCGAAGAAGTTCATCCGGTCGAGGAGGCTAAACGTCGGGCGCTCCGCCAGCCGGGTGCTGGTGATGACGTAAGGCGTGATGCTGGCACGTCCCATCCGCCTGCCAGGCGGTCGCCCGGCAGTCAAGACGACTCCTCGGTTCCTGTTGCGGGATCTTCTGCGGCGAAACTGCAGTAGTGGGATCTTCTGCGGCGAAACTGCCGCTCACGATCTCGCC
The DNA here is from genome assembly GCA_947311845.1 of Poa pratensis. Lineage (NCBI taxonomy): Eukaryota > Viridiplantae > Streptophyta > Magnoliopsida > Poales > Poaceae > Poa > Poa pratensis. The sequence continues at coordinate 85,014,407 of CAMZMU010000096.1, forward strand.
GGCGATCGTGCGGTTGCGCGCCACGCGGCGCAATCTCCGGAGGCGGTTACCGGATGCGCGGGCTATAAAAGGGGGGCGCCGTCCACGACGGGAGGAGTTCGCCCACTTCGCCCCATCGCCTCCACGCGCCAGAGCCTTCCGCCGCGACCTCCGCGCTCCTCTCCACCTCCTTCTTCTCCGGCGAAGCGGCTGCTCCACCGGCGCGGCGCCTCTCCCTCCAGCGCGCGGCAGCAGCGGACACGGCGACCACGGGCCACCACCACTCGACGCCGGCGACGACCCCTGCTCCCATCGGCACACTGGACTGGCGCAGGGAAACGACGGCGGCGGCGACTGGCGCGGCTCGCACATCACCGCGGAGGACATCGAGGGCCTCTGCGCGCACGGTCTTCTGTCGACGGAGGAGCACGTGGGGGTGCACCTCGCCGCCGAGGACGAGGTAGTCCCCGTCGCGCATGCCGGCGAGTCGGTGGTCTTCATGGACCACTTCAACCGCGGGCTCGCATTGCCGGCGAGCCCGTTCCTCCAGAGCTTCCTGCAGTTGTTCGGCCTGTAGCCGCACCACCTCGGAGCAAACTCCGTGGCGACGTTGACCTACTTCGCCACCGTCTGCGAAGGGTCGCTCGGTGTCTGGCCGTCCCTTCCTCTCTTCTGCTGGCTGTTCTACCTCCGCGGCCGATACCTCGGCGACAAGGAGGAGCTCAGCTTCGTCGATTGCGGAGCCGCGATCGTCTACCGCCGGTCGTGGACGGAGCTGCCGGGCTACAAGAAGCCGGATACGGTGAAGGACTGGCAGCGGACGTACTTCTACGTCCGCAACCTGAGGGTGGGTGAGGATCACATCCGCCTGCCGGCCTTCCAGCCGGTCGCCCGACAACTGGGGCGTGAAGAAGTACGGCGACCAGACGGACGTCGACAAGATGCTAGAGCACCTCGAGGAGCTCTTCACGAAGGAGGGGCTGACCACCCGGGACGTGACCCTCTGCTGGCTGTACAACCGGATCGCGCCGCTGCAGGCCCGGTTCCACAAGATCTGCTTCCTGAGCGGGCGCCTCGACCCCACCCGGCTGACCTAGAAGAGGTGGAAACTGGAGTCGCTGAACGGCTGGCTCCGGCACGTCGCCAAGGAGCAGAGGGTGGCGGAGAACTGGAAGTACAACAACGCGCCGTATACCCGCAGGAAGCGGGCGCCCTAGGTACGCCGTCCTTGCTTGCGCTTTTTCTTTTATGTCTTGGCCGGCTGCTCATCCGGCCGGCTGCGCAGCTGTTCAAGATCCAGCTTGAGGAGGATGGGCCCAACGGCCCCCAGTTCCGGCCGAACATCCGGCTGGAGATGGATGCGCCTGGGGAGACCCAGCCGGAGGGTGAGGAGGAGGCGGCCGAGGGTGGCGTCGACGGCGAGGGCGACGACGACGAGGCCGCCCAGGGAGACGGTGGTCGCGCCGGAGGCGACCAGGCGGATGACGCGCGGTTGACCAGGCGCCGCTTGGAGGTGGCGGGGCGGGCAACGCTCCGCCGGCTGCTCGGGGTAAGCCGTCTGCCTCTAGCTCTGATGTTGACGAGGTCTCGAAACCTGTGGAAGTCATTGATCTCTCGGACACTGAGAGCGTTGAGAGTGTAGAGACCGCGGGGTCAACCTCGGCCCCTCGCCCAAAGAGTCTGAAGCCGGCTACTCCAACCGGCGCGGAGGGATACGACGACGACGACGACGAGTTGCTGCCGAGGAAGCGACCGAAAAGGGTCCCGGTCAACGTGCGCGGGTAAGTGCTTCTCATTGCTTAACATCTCAGCTGTCTTGGCGGATGAATCAACGTGTTTTCTTCAGGGCGCCGAGGCCCTTGACAGTTGGCGGGGCCGCGGAGACGGCCGCTGCGCCGGCTGCGACAGCGGACGCGGCCGCCCGGGCAGCCGGAGAGCAGGAGGGCGGGCCAGGGGAGCAGCGTGAGCAGCCCCTTGCGCCGGGTGCGGGAGGCCAGCCGGTGGCCCCCCAGGTCGAGGTGGTCCCGCCTTCCGGTGGAGGTGATGCCCCGAAGACAAGGGCCGACGCGACACCCTCTACGAAGAGGGCCGAGGCGGCGGCGAAGAAGAAGGCGGGGAAGCAGGCGGCGCCGGCAGTCGGGGAGAAAGCCATGGGCGCCGCTGCTTCTTCACAGCGGCAGCTGGTGCCGGCTGACCCTTCCATTGCCGCCAACGCCGGGGGGACGCGGAGGCCGTCCAACCCGCTGGACTTCGCCTTGGAGATCCGGAAGGAGCTGGTGGTCCAGCTCCAGAACTTCGACCATTTCCTGGAACTGCTTAAGGTATGTTCTCGTGCTTTGTTTCTTTGCTTGTCCTGGGCCGGCTGCGGCAGCCGGCTTGAGCCTTGAACCTCATTTTTTCTTAACTTCAGGAGGAGTCCAACCAGAAGGTCCTGCAGCTGGAGAAGGACCTCGAGGCCGCCAAGAGTAAGTGTTTTGCCCGGCTGTGATTTTTCCATACGAAGCCGGGTGCGGGATCTGATGCTTTTCTTTGCAGAAAGCGACGAGGAGCTGCGCGCCAAACTGGTTAGCTACCAGTTCAGCGACCTGGCGCAGGAGGTGGAGCGCCTCAAGAAGCGCGAGGAGGAGCGGCAGGCGGAGCTGGACAAACTGGCCAAGGCCAAGGAGACGGTGGAGAAGGCGGCGGTGGAGGCGCGGGAGAAGTTTGAGAAGCTGGAACAGGGCTACAACAAGCAGCGCCAGGACGACCAGACGGAGATCTCGAGGCTGAAGGACGAGGTCACCCGTATGACGACGGAGGAGGGGTCGGCGCGCAAAGAGCTGGCTCGGATCGACCTCGCCGTTCGAGGTAATCTTCGTGATGATGTCCTTGTCTTGCTGAAGATTTTCTTGTCCTGACGTTTCTTGTCCGGCTGCGGGCTACTATCCGTCTGCGGGCATGGAGGCGGCCAGGGCCCAGCTGGAAACCCTTGGGGTGGAGCCGACTGACGCCGCCATTGCCGGCTGCTCGACCTCCGTGGCGGACCGGGTGGACCGGCTTGGGGTCGATGCCTGCGCGCTGGCCTTTGCGGCCGGGAGGCTCTGCAGGTACGTCTGGCCCGGCCACGGAATCCCCATCGTCCTGGCCGAGCTGGCACTCTTGCTCTCGCGCCGGCTGCGGTGCAGGAGCTGCGGGAGTCGGCCGCGCGTGGTGGAGCCTTGTGGGCCGTGTCGCTGCTCAAGTCCTGGTACCCGGCTGCCGACCTGGAGCTGCTCACGGTGGGCTTCTGGGATGACGATACGTACGCGAAGCTCAAGCAGCGCCCAGACATTCGTGATGCCGCCTGCACCATCGCTGACTTCATCGACTTTGCGGACTTCATCCCCGACAGGCAGGACTCGAAGGCTAAGTACGCCGAGGAAGATGATGGCGACGAAGTCGAGGAGCCGGCGAAGGGTTCCTAGGGGAAGGCCGTCGAAGAAGCCGGCTGCTCCAAAACTGGCGACGTGGCCAGCTCCTCCAAGGCCGCCGAATGAAGACCTCGGGATGCCGGGTTGCATCTTGTACTCTCGTAGTTTTTGTTGGACTTGTTCTATTTGCCCCCGGGATGCCGGGCGTACTTGTTTAGAACTTCTGGTACTCGTGTCGTGACTTCAGTTCGTCTCCTTTACTTTGTTTTTTCTCGAAATTTCTCGCAATTGCTTTTTTGCCTCTTTACCCTCAGTAGCCCCCGAGATTCGGCCCGACTGGCGTAGCCAGTTGAGTCGAATCTGGACTAGAAATCTTCGATAGCTTGCCCGACTGGTCGTGACAGCCGGGTTTTCGCGCACTAGCCCCCGAGATTTGGCCCGACTGGCGCAGCCAGTTGAGTCGAATCTGGACTAGGAATCTTCGATAACTTGCCCGGCTGGTCGTGACAGCCGGGTTTTCGCGCACTGGCCCTCGAGATTCGGCCCGACTGGCGCAGCCAGTTGAGTCGAATCTGGACTAGGAATCTTTGATAGCTTGCCCGGCTGGTCGTGACAGCCGGGTTTTCGCGCACTAGCCCCCGAGATTCGGCCCGACTGGCGTAGCCAGTTGAGTCGAATCTGGACTAGGAATCTTCGATAGCTTGCCCGGCTGGTCGTGACAATCGGGTTTTCGCGCACTAGCCCCCGAGATTCGGCCCGACTGGCGCAGCCAGTTGAGTCGAATCTGGACTAGGAATCTTTGATAGCTTGTAAGGTCGACAAAAATCGACACTTAGAACCTTCGTTAGATCGTTAGTCCTCAAAATCGAAAAGGTTGGCATTTTTTAGCTTCGGTTTTTATTCGATTAGGGGCCGGCTCGCCCTTGTTTTGCCGCCCGTGCCCCTTCCCGTGTCTCGGCTCTGCGACCCCTGCTCTTGCCGGCTGAACTCTGCAGCCAGATCCGAAGAGAGGGCCGGCTGGCTGGGCACACGGTACTGAGATCTTTGAGAGGCTGAACGCAGGCGAACGAGAGCGCGGTTTGTTCTGTCGCGAGTCGAAGACTTTTTCTTTCTTACGAGTTTTTCGCGTGTGCCCCTAGCCGGTTTCTGCCCAACGTGTCAGCCGGGTTGCGGTCTGCAGCCGGATGCGAGAGTAGGCGTCGGGGTCGAGCACGTTACTAAGCTAGCGTAAGCGAGAATCGGTAGTCGGCTAGCCACAGCGAAGGATAAAGAAACAGCACTGATACAACGGCAGCCCCCGAGTGTGCGCTCGGGAGTGCCAACTTTTACTCAAAAGAAACAACAGGGTGTTACACTTCTTTAGGAGTAGAACGGCCTGAGGAGGCTGGCGTTCCACGGGCGTTCCCTCCTCGTAAGGGGTAAACGGCTTGTTATCTTTCTCCTCGCGTACGTCTGTGAGATAGTACGCGTTGTTGCGCAGCGCTCTGCTGATGATGAACGGGCCCTCCCAAGGGGAGGACAGCTTGTGGAGTCCCTTGGTGTCTTGGATCCATCGGAGCACCAGGTATCCTTCGCGAAACGTGACCGGGTGCACTTTCCGGCTGTGGTACCGGCGCAGATTCTGCTGGTATATGGCCGATCTAGACAAGGCCAGTTCTCGCGCCTCCTCGAGGAGGTCCACGCCGTCTTCGTTTGCTCGCTTGGCTTCTTTCTTGGTGTAGAGGATGGCTCGAGGGGAGTCGAACTCGATGTCAGCCGGCAGGACTGCTTCCGCGCCGTAGACGAGGAAGAAAGGCGTGTAGTTCGTCGAGTGGTTGGGGGTGGTCCTGAGGCTCCAGAGTACATGCGGGAGCTCTTCGATCCAGCATCCGGGTGCTTGCTCGAGTGGGTCGACCAGCCGGTGCCGGATTCCGGCTAGGACTAGGTCGTTTGCTTTCTCCACTTGGCCGTTTGACTGGGGATGAGACACCGAGGCGAGGTCCTGCCGGATTCGCTTCTCACGGCAGAAGTGCTTGAAGACGCCCTTGGCGAAGTTCGTGCCGTTGTCGGTGATGATGCTGTGCGGGTAGCCGTAGCGGTAGATGATGTCTTGGAAGAAGGTGATGACCGTCTGGCCGTCCCAATTCTTGACCGGCTTGGCCTCGATCCACTTGGTGAACTTGTCCACCGCTACGAGGAGGTGAGTCATGCCGCTTCGCGCCGTCTTGAAGGGACCGACCATGTCGAGCCCCCATACGGCGAATGGCCAGGTGATGGGGATGGTTTGCAGAGCTGCAGCCGGCGTGTGTTTCTGCTTGCTGAAGCGCTGGCAGCCGGTGCATGCACGAACCATCTGCTCGGCGTCAGCTAGAGCAGACGGCCAGTAGAAGTCGTAGCGCAAAGCTTTTGCTGCGATTGACCTGGACACAGCGTGGTGCCCGCATTCGCCCTTGTGGATGTCCTCCAGCAGGCGGCGCCCTTCTGCTGGTTCGACGCACCGCTGAAAAACACCTATCGCGCTGCGCTTGTAGTGCTCGTTGTTGATGATGGTGTACGCCTTGGAGCGTCGCAGAACTTGTCGTGCTTGCACCTCCTCCTCTGGGAGTGTGCCGTGTGCGAGGTAGTCGAGGAAAGGTTGCGCCCATCAGGGAACTTCGTGGATGGTGAAGACGCCGGCTAGCGCCAGCTGGGCGGCTTTTGGATCCGGCTGCGCAGCCCCCGGTTGTGTCGGAGCAGCCCCCGGGTTTGCGCTGGTCTTGTCGATGAGCTCAGGGACGGGTGCGGCTGGCGCCTCGTAGCCGGGTGGGTCCAGGCGACGTGGTGGGGGGACAGCCCCCGAGTTTGCTTGTCCGGCTGGCGGGCTCGTAGCCCCCGGGATGACGATGGATTCCGAGTCGGGTGACGGTGTGATGGATGGCTTGTAGACGTGCTCGAGGGAGACGCCGGGTGGAATGGCTCGACGGGTGCCGCCGAGCTTGGCTAGCATGTCAGCCGTCTCGTTGTTGGCTCTGGGCACGTGGTGGAATTCGCACCCCTCGAAACATGCGCAGAGCTGCTGCACGAAGAATCGGTAGGAGGCCATGTTGGCGTCCTTGGCGTCCCAATTTCCTGAAGTTTGCTGGATCACTAGGTCCGAATCGCCGAAGCACAGGATGCGCTGGATGCTCATTGCCTTGGCGATCTTGAGGCCGTGGACGAGGGCCTCGTATTCGGCGACGTTGTTGGAGGCTTTGAAGTGGAGCTGCACGGCGTACTCCAGCCGGTTGCCCTTGGGCGCGGTGAGGACGATCCCGGCTCCCAGGCCTTCGTACATCTTGGGGCCGTCGAAGTGCATCCGCCAGTGCGCGGAGTCGGGCACAGGCGGCAGGTACTGTGTTTCCGCCCAGTCGACGATGAAATCGGCGAGGAGCTGGGACTTGATGGATACTCTTGGCTGGTACAGGACCGTGTGCGGGGCCAGGTCGACTGCCCACTTGGCGACTCGGCCGGTTGCGTCTTTGTTTCCGATGATGTCTCCGAGTGGGGCCGTGCTCACCACGGTGATGACGTGTTCTTGGAAGTAGTGGCGCAGCTTCTTCTCCGCCATGTGCACGCCGTACACGAGCTTCTGGTAGTGGGGGTAGTTCTGCTTCGACTGCGAGAGGACCTCGCTCACGTAGTAGACCGGCCGCTTGACCGGGTGCTCCTTGCCTTCCTCTTGGCGCTCCACCACTATGACGATGCTGACGCACCGGTTGGTGGCGGCGATGTACATGAGCATGGGCTCCTTTGGAGCAGGCGGCGCCAGGACCGGTGCCTCGGACAGTGCCCTTTTGAGCTCGGCGAAGGCCGCGTCTGCTTCGTCCGTCCAGATGAACTTGCCGGTTATCTTCAACAGGTGGTACAGGGGCAGGGCCTTTTCGCCCAGCCGGCTGACGAACCGGCTCAGCGAGGCCAGGCAGCCGGCGAACTTCTGGATGTCTTTTAGGCCGGTTGGCCGCTCCATGCCCTCGATGGCGGCGATCTTGTCTGGGTTGGCCTCGATCCCTCGGGCGAACCGAGTAGCTGGCCAGCCGGGACTCCGAAGACGCACTTGGTCGGGTTCAGCTTCATCTGGAACCGACGCAAGTTGGCGAAGGTTTCTCTCAGGTCGTCGATGAGGGTGCGGCGCTCTTTGGTCTTGGTGACGATGTCGTCGACGTAGGCATGGGCGTTGCGCCCGATCTGGTCGCCCAGACACTTCTGCATGCACCTCTGGTAAGTGGCGCCGGCGTTTTTCAGGCCAAACGACATGACCATGTAGCAGAATGCTCCGAAGGGCATGATGAATGCGGTCTTCAGGTGGTCATCCGGGTGGAGCTTGATCTGGTTGTAGCCAGAATACGCGTCCAGGAAGGACAGGTAGTCGCAGCCGGCGGTGGAGTCTATGACTTGGTCGATGCGTGGCAAGGCGAAGGGATCCTTGGGGCACACTTTGTTGAGGCTGGTGTAGTCGATGCACATGCGCCAGGTGTTGTTTTTCTTCATCACCAGGACTGGGTTGGCGAGCCAGTCCGGGTGGTACACTTCCATGATGAAGCCCGTGTCGAGTAGTGATGCCCACAAGTATAGGGGATCGCTGAAATCTTCATTGGGAAGTATTACCCAAATTTATAGTTCGACACGATGGGAACACAAGAATACCAATAAGACTTTGGCAATTGAGGCGTCACTCTCAACCACACCTGTATATCAATAAACTTGCAGCAGTGATAGTGATGGCAGTAGTATGATTCAAGTAGCAAATAGAACAGCATTAGTGAACAAGGGTTTCCCAGTTTTCACCGGAAAAGTGAAAGTGTAACTCAGAGATTTAAAACGTAGGCATGAGGTGATAGCGGGGTGTTGCATGAATAAGATTGATCATATAATAAGATATAAATAGCAATGGGACTTATCTCTAACTCTGATATATGTAGGTATGTGTTCCATAATTAGTTGTGCGTACTAACCAAGAGAATTTGCACAACATCTATTGTCCTACCTGCCCATTTCACCGGGGCCAAATTGGAACTACAGTTAATTAAGGTCTACCCTTTCGAATAGCCCGGAACAACGCATTAACACTTCATGAACACATAGAATCCTCAAACTAAAACATCTCCCCCTTGTTTACCCTATACTGTCACTTTTAGGGTTCGCAGGTTCAACATAATAGAAGGTGATACACTTTGCAGATAAATACCAAACTCAATTATATGATGAAGCAAAATAAGTTCAGTACTGAAATCAAGCCACTCGGGCCCTAGTAACAAGCATTAAGTATAGCATAAGTGCATCAACACAATACAAAAATATCCTCAAGATAAACCCCTAAGATCTCAAACAACGGGTATCATTACATGATCAATCTCATCCAATCCCCATCCACCTCACATGCCTACAGCGGACTACTCACACATGGTGATGGAGAGGGAGCTCATGGTCGATGGAGATGAAGGCGGTGAAGATGGCGGTGAAGAAGGTCTCCGGATCCCTCCACCGGAGGAGAAATCCTGGATCAATCTGTCTCCGAAAACGAAGATCGTGGTGGCGGCGGCGGTGTGTTTCGCGAAAGCTCTCCTCCTCTTAGGGCACCCACTTTTTCGTGGGCCCACGTGGCCCAAGGATCTGGCCGCGTGGGGCCCCCTCTTTTGGGCCTCCGGCGCTTCCTCGTGTCCATTCTTTGCACGTTGTCCTCCTTTTCCATAAAAAATGACGTGGTATTTTTCCTCGATTTAATTTCCTGCAAAAATAACCAGAAACGAGACTTTGCTAAAAACAGCGTCAGATTCAGCAGGTTTATTCAAATATGGGAAGATTCCGGAGCAAATTATGAAGCAAAGTGCTTGGAAAAGTAGATGCATTTTAGGTGCATCAACTCCCCCAAGCTTAGCTCGTTGTTTGTCCTCAAACAACTCAAACATAGTGCAGAAGCGATAAAAAGACTTTGACAAGAACGTTGCATTGCATATGTAACACCGTTTAATACCAACAAGTATTCAAAACATAATTTCTATAACAAATAACAAAATGCTAGCAAAGGTATATCTAATCAATGTTAAAACATTTATACATGTTGCAAGAGAAATATCATGAAGTGTCAATACTTGGATGAGTTTGCCCAACTGTAGAAATAAACAAAGGTTCTTGCATCGCTTTTAATTGAATCAAGACAAGATTTTTGAGATATTTTGATTCTTTCTTTTATTGACTAATGATCTCATTATGCTTACAACCTTGCTCTCAGTTTTATCAAACCATTTGGTGTTCCCTATTATGACTCATATGCTTGACCAACTAGAGGTTGAAAGTCTCATGCCCCGTGAATACGAGTACCTACACCACGTGCTACTCAACTCTGGTCACTAGGCAAATTCGAGTTTTTTAGTCATTGCAAGTAATAAAAGCGTCATCAAGAGCGTCAACTGGGGTACCTCTTGTCCCAAGACATGGAACAAGCCCATGTCCAAACGACAAGACAAACAGACAATGAACAATCTCAGCACTCTTTTATTTACTATTTGTGTAGCTTTTTATTATGATGTGTATCACTGAATGTTCACTATGGTACGCTGTAAATTTCCACCATGAATGATGCATGGCTTAGGTTGGCGGCCCAGGCGTCTCTCTAGCCAATTATTCCTACTCCTCAAACTTACTAAGTTTCCACATTTATTTCGCACATGATAAACATCCATAAACAAAGGTACATGATATCAACTAAATATAATTTAGTGCAATGTTGAAATCTTTCCATGTGTCAGCACATTTAAGTTAACTCCCAACCACTAAGCTTGTCAAGCATATGACTTCATGTTTATCATTTGAAAAATTCTTTTATTCTTTGGTTGGCAAGTTTAGCAAGCACAATGGGATGCGTAGACCTTTGTTTAGAGCCACAATTACTCAACTCACATCCAAGTGTTGTCGCTACATATTATCTCGCTTGCATCATAATATATCATACTAGAACACGGAGAAGATAAACATTTGCTACCACTTCCCTAGATGTTAAAGAAACTATGATGTGCGCACTTGTTGTTATTAAAAAGTCCACATAAGCATGGCAAAGGTGTCATACCTTTCATCCACCTCATGCACATCAACTCATCATTGTTGTTCTCCTCTCCCAATTTGAACTGCGAAATAAAAACTCAAATCTGCCATAAAATGTTACTGCATACAGTACTGTTTTTACCCTACCTAGACACCTCAGAAAAATCTCATAATTTACGGGTGTGTAGGTTATGAAAAGTTGCAGTAGTGGTTAAAATTTTAGCTCATTCGGAGTTACAGAGAAAATATGAAAAATAGAACAGTGAGCAGATTTCAGCAATTCCTGCACCTCCGTTTTGACTTTGGATTCAATAAAACGAAAATGTTTTTGTTCTTTTTAGTTTTAAGATGCATAAAGTAAATGTCCAGAAGTAACTAAACAAAAGAAACAAATGAAATCTTTTTGTGTTTTTGTGATTTTTAGAACAGGAAACTAAAACATAACAAGATAACAGTGATAGAACACAATGAATGGAAAGGGATTGAGGTACTCCCCCAAGCTTGCGATCAAGCTAGTATCCCGGGTAGTAGTTGTATCCACTTCCACCTCCAGGGAAGTAACCATATGGGTAGCCTTACATTCCTGAGTCTTGGGGCTCCTCTCGAGGTTGGTAGCCTTGCATCCCTGGATCTTGTGGCTCCTCTTGAGGCGGCATCTCTTTCACAATCCATTTTCCGGTACTCCTGTCAAAAAGGTCAGCACGGGGGAGCCTAATGGGCACTCTTTGTCCATTAGTACTCAAATAGTTATACCAATAATGATCCCCATGCATCACACTTATATCCATACGGGTAGTCAAAGCAAAATCGAGTAAATTGGACTCTATCACAGGAGTACCCATGTTATCATCATAACCTCTCTCATCTTTAATGTATTCATACACTAAAGTAGCAATAGCACCATCATAAATAGGGGTTTGATCAGTAATATTTCTATTCACAGCCGTATGCAAGGATCTGGAAAGAATGACTCCCAAGTTATACCCACATGTGGTGTTTTCTTTTGAACATTTAACTAAATAAACCATTGGTCCCGTGCAAGCAGAATTGTTGTCTCTAGCAAGAAATCCTCTTGCAAGGAACAACGAAAAGTATCTCAAACTTGGGTGCTGTATATGAGTAAATTTACCCCTATTCAATCTATCATGAGAGTTAACAGAAATAGAGTGCCAAAATGCAACAAGCTCCTGGTTGGAGTCAGCATGAGTTTCATCCCAACTACCCCTGTTTTCCACACCAATAGCTTTGCAAAACTCCTCCAAAGACATAACAAGGCGCTCCCCCCTCATAGTAAATTTACAAACAAAGGTAGGAGTGGGTGCCTTACTCTTCTTACTGTGCTTGTAGATCTCAGGGCCCTCAAACCTGAATGTGGAGAGGAATTCTCGCGAGAGTTCCTCGTATGTACCTCGTGGATTTTGGCCAAACTGAAGCAAACCAGTTGCATTGGCGAAGGTGTCGAAGTCTTCTTTTATCCCCCACTGCTCAAGAGCATGGGGGTCTTGCCATCTAGTTGTATGGATCTTCAGCATCTCCCCCACAAAAACTGCATCATCCTCCCAAAGATGGTTGTCATCATAATTAAGGGAGACTTTAGATGCTCTTCTCCTCGGTCTTGAGCTCATCCCAAGCAATGCCTTGCCTTTGTTCATCATGGTACCTTGCTTCCCATAAATAATATTCAACAAAAATTAAGATGTAGCACTCTAAAACAACATTGAGCCATCCATAACTAGTCTCCATATCAATATCATGCATCCATATCAACTAGAAAACTTAAATCCATGGATTTCTCAAGCATATTAGGTGACACCTAGTGCAGCAAAATACTTCATACAAGAGGCACAAGAACAAAAAATAATTGGATGGGTGGAGGAGTCACATACCAAGGAGCAATCCCACCAAACAGATTTGAAAAATCTGCCCTAAACTTGGAGATCCAAGAATAGCAGGAAGAACGAGCTCGGGAAAATATGGGGAAAATACCTGGAAGTGGTTTTCTGTCGAGGGGAAGGAGATGGGCACAAGGCACTCACCAAACACCACCTGGGGACAAAGTTGGTGGGCCCCACGCGGCCAAGGAATCTGGCCGCGTGGGACACCCCATTTTGGTCCCTGGTGGCCTCCTGGTGTCCCACTTCTGGCAGATGGTCCCTCTGGTTAAATAACTTACCTCCAATTTTTTCTGGAATAACTCACCAAACATTAGCTCTAGAGATAGGAACATCCTCACATATACCTATAGGCACAGCAGTTGATTTATCAGCCATTTGCAATGAAACTTCAGTTGGAACCAATTTATTTAGGTTAAGTTTCTTATATAAAGAGAAAGGCATAACACTAACACCAGCTCCTAAATCACATAGTGCATATTTCACATAAGTTTCTTTAATACGACAAGGAATAGTCGGAATACCAGGATCTCCACGCTTTTCAGGCAATTTTCCTTCAAATGAATAATCAGCAAGCATAGCAGTAATTGTATCATTAGGTATCTTCCTTTTATTAGTGACAATATCTTTCATATTTTGAGTATGGAGGAATTTTAATAGCATCAACAAGAGGAATTTGCAAACATAAATTTTTAATCAACTCAAGAAATTTCTCAAACCTAGCATCATCCAAAGATTTCATTACCTCTAGGGGATATGGTATGGGTCTTTGTACCCATGGATCTCTCTCTTTACCTTTTTGTGGATTTGGATGATTCTTCTTTTTGTTCTTCTCAGTAGATGGTTGAGGGTCTTCCTTTTCAGGAGGTTCAGGTTCTGCAATATTTTCAACTTCATGTTGATCTTCTTCAGGTGGAGATGATTCCTCTTCTTCAACATTATCATCTTCGGTCTCAGCATCAGAAATAGAAATATCATTGTCTTGTTCTTGAGAATCATCAATGCCTTTGTTTCCATTGGGAGATTTTCCTGCAGAAGATTTCCTTTTGAGAGCCTCTTGCTCTTTTCTCTTGGGATGGTTTTCAGGATAGTCAGGGTCCTGAGTACTTGCACCACCTCTAGTACTAACCCCACAAACTTGTTTCTTCTCAATAAGATTTTCATACAATTGATTTTGAAGAGAAACCATTTGTTCAATTTGATTATTCATCATTTCACAGTGTTTAACAATTCTTCTAACTTCTCCCACACTAGCATTTATATTTTCACGAAGGAATTTAATTTTATGAGAGTTTTCCATCATATTCATTCTAATATCATGCTCTACAGGTTTATTATGATAAGCAAAATCATTAACATATGATACATCAATAGGAGGTGTTACCTTTTCATTACCTTCCAAAGAGCTTATAGCATTGACTGGGATTGGAAAACATGGTCGATCAATAGGAAGTTTAACACCCATTTCAGATAATTCCTTAAGATGAGAGGTTTTAATTCCCTTCTCTTTCATATCCTTGGAGGCTCCCTTCATTGCTTCATTGTTTACTTCAAGAATACCTCCTTTCTTCTCTGGAAATATCTCTCTGTCATATATTATTTCAATATTCCAATCTTCATAGTTTCTAGAGATAGTTTCCAATAACTCAATTTCTTCATCAACGGTCCTTTCCCTGAAAACACTACCTGCAATACTATCAAGATAGCCTCTTGTATTTTCAGTCAGTCCATTGTAAAATATATCAAGTATTTCATTATTCTTGAAGCCATGGGTAGGACATTTCCTAACCATCTTACTGTACCTCCCCCAAGCTTGGGGTAAATCCTCCTTCTCTGTTTGTGAAAAGTTGCTAATCTCAATAGTTAAACCATGAATCTTATCAGCGGGGAAATATTTATTATAAAATACCTGCAAGCATTCCTCCTTGCTAGTAATACATCCAGGTTCTAAACGATTATACCAAGTTTTAGCATTTCCTTCCAAAGTAAAAGGAAACAACTTTAAGAAATAATAGCGTTGGTGGATTTCATCTTTACCAAATAACACAGATAAATCATGCAAATCAGCAATGTGTTTAAAAGGGAACTCATTGTCTCTCCCATAAAACTTATACTTCTCAGCTTTTTCAATTATTTCAGGATCAACACTAAACTCATAATCTTTGTCTTTAATTTTAATAGCTGGAGCATTCATTTTCTCAGTAACAGGGAAATAATTATCAAGAGGAGAATTTTTATAGCTATCAAGTTTATCCAATTTATCAAAATTCGAATCCATAAAAGCCATAGTAAATGCATCCTCTTCCTCAGAAAAAGTTTCATGTTCATCATCACAGTATTCATTATCTTCTAATTCAGACTCAACATTTTCAATAGTAGAAGATTCAGGAGTTTCAGGTGTTTCAGTTATCTCAGATGTTTCAGGTGTCACTTCATTGTCTACGCTACCACATATTAAATCAATTTCAGTACTAGTAGACATCTTAGACAATGGTGAACTATTCAAAACTTTTCCTTTTTTCTTAGGAACAACAGCAGAAGCAGCATTAGGTGAAAAGTTTGGCCTACTTAGCAAGTCCGTACCTCTACGAGTAGTTGAAGGCCTCACTTCCTTCGGAGTAATCTTTTCCTTTCCCATGGTTAGGAAAAAGCAAATGCATCAAATAAATGATAACAAGTTGTCTTACCAATAAAGATAGGTTCCCCGACAATGGCGCCAGAAAATGTCTTGATGCCCACAAGTATAGGTGATGAGGTGTACCCTCATCAAATCCCATGGTTAAGGACCTAGGGTTGAGATTATGGGGAGAGAACGTGGTAGTACTGGTAGTTTCGTCGGCTGACAAGCAGAGGCAAAGATTTACCCAGGTTCAGGCCCCTCGGGTGGAGGTAAAGACCCTACTTCCTGCTTGTCTGTATTGATTGTGGATTATGCGATTACAGGGGCTCCGGCGAGATGACGATCTCGCAAGAGCTTTGGTGGTTCGAGTATGGCTTGTCCAGATCGGTACCCCTCCCAGCCTTTAAATAGGCTGGGTCTCGGGAGTTTGTAACCGACCTAGTTTACACGTAAGGAAAGCCTAAACCGACTATGCCTATGTCTAGTCTTGGAGGGTACTCCATCTTCTTGGGCCTCTTGTCTTGGGCTTCGAGTAGGCTCTTCGATATTGGGCCTTAGTCGTCACGTGCACCAGGTACCCTCATGATAGGGTACCCGATATGTATACCCATGTCAGTAGCCCCCGAGTACTTGTCTGACTCGAAGAATCGGGCATGGACTCTTTCGTAAGTGCACGTCATATGCTTTGATTCTGTATATATAATTTGGAATTCCTGTATGAATAGCACACGTTTGGCTATGTCGAGTATCTCATCGACTGTGTTTTATGATGATCAAGGGATAATAGCTTAGCAGGCCCAGTACACTCGACGGATCGGGACTGGTTAACTACACATTCGGGTAAAACCTTACTAGCTTTCAATCAAACTCGAGTCCCCGGACTCGAATCTGGAACAAACTGGTCAGATTCGACTAGGCCGCTGAGGTCTTACTGAGTCGATCTGCAGTATAACTTTGAATTTTACCCAACGCGTCCGTCGGGATTTTTCATCATGTCTGCTGACACGGAAAGTATAAGGATTGACGTTGCTGGAACGGTCCTTAGCCCAGCTCGAAAGTTCGGCGGGTCTTACCTTTGCACTATGCGTGCAGCATCCGAGGTATTTGCGACGGACGCAACTCGGGAATGTTTCGAGTATGATTTCTGAACTTTGTTGGACGAGTCATGCCCTTTGTCGACTGATATTTGCTGTTATGCTATCGGGTGCGCGACAGCGCTCCCGATGGGAGTAGCCCCCGAGATTGTGCTTTATTGCTTTGCAATGGAGGATAATCTCAAAAACTCTCTTACTCTGCATATGTTAATCGAAGAAATTTGTGCCATAATTCTATCGGGTGCACGACAGTGCTCCCGATGGGAGTAGCCCCCGAGATTATGCTGTATTACTTGTAAATGGAGGATAATCTCAATCATTGTCCTAAGCATCTTCAGTCGAAGAATTTTTTGAACACGCTCCCGATGGGAGTAATATGACTTAGTCGAAGGAACGGTCGAGTGACCAATTTTGCCTTAAGAAAGTTTTGTCACACCCGAACTAATCAGGGCAATCGAGTGACCAATATGCGTTGAGCATACTCGAACGTATTTTCTGAACAGATGCTTCAATGACGTCAGGGATGACGTTTATTTCGACTCGATTTCTGACACGCGTGGCGTGCGTTATGCTGCGATTGATGGGACGTGACACATAGGTGGGCCCATTTGTGCAGAGCTGACCGAAGACGGTGCCGTTTGGACTTGATTTGACTATACGGGCCCACTTTTTCCGCAAGCGTGATGATGGCTCCTCTTTTTACGTGCGTAGTGGGCGGAGTGGCCGGCGACGGTTGCCCTCCGCGTTTGCCACGTGTACGGTCAGATTGCGTGCGTAACGCACGATTTGGATCTGAATGGCTGTGATTGCTTTTGTCTTGTGGTAAATAGGGGAACGGCGCTGGCATTTGTTTTTTACCTGCCATTTGCTCTGCGCGCCGCCCCTGTTCCATCGTCTTCCTCGCGCTCTGCCTCCATTGCTCCTGCGCTAAAGCTTTGCGCGCTCTCCCACCTGCTCGTTGACGATGAAGAAAGCGGCGGGCAACAAGCGCTCCGCCTCGACTGCTGCCGCCGCGCCCGATGCGGCGGCGAAGAAGGGGAAGAAGACTGCGGCTAGCACATCTGCGGCCGCCGTCGACCTCAAGAAGACCAATGGGGATTGGATGAAATCCACCCTGAAGGGCGCAGCTGGACAAGCTGCGCGAGGAAGGATTGCTGCCACCTTCCGACCAACTCCTCGTCCGCGCACCTTCGCCCAAGGAGGTACTTCCCGAGCCTCGCGCTAACGAGCGCGTCTGTTTCGCGGAGTTTTTGCCTAGGGGTTTCTCGCTCCCCCTCCATGATTTTGTGCGAGGTTTGCTTTTTGCCTACGGGGTGCAGATCCATGATCTCACCCCGAACGGTATTCTGCACATTGCGTGTTTCATCACGCTGTGCGAGTGTTTTTTGGGTGTTGCTCCGAGTTGGGCATTATGGAAGTCCATCTTCATGGTCCGGCCAAACAACCGAGGCGGCCGAACCTACCAGTCGGAGGCCTGCAGATCCAAGTGCGCAGCGACACCCGGTACTTCGCCCTGAAGCCAGTCGACTCGGCGCAGGGGTGGAGGAAGAGGTGGTTCTATGTGCAAGTGGACCAAAATGTGGCCCCAGCATTTTCGACTGCTGGTATAGCCGCTAGGACGAAAGCCTGGACCATGAGCTTTCGACTGAAGAAGTGGCGGAAGCAGCGCCTATGCTGGAGACAATTGGAGGGCTCCTGAACAGCATCACGGGTGTGCATCTGATTGCCACCTTTGTGAAGAGGCGGGTATGGCCACTCCGCGCTCGTGCCCACCCAATGTGGGAGTACGAAGGTCCCCTCGACTCCACTCGAATGAGCAAGGAGGAGCTGTCGAGGAGTGAACTGGTGACACATGTGCGGTCCATCACCAGTACAAAACAGAGCGAGCCCTGCAACGTCGACTGCCCAGTCGATCCTTATGGGGCTGAAAAGCCTTTGCCAGAGGTTAGTGAATCTTTCGAGTATATGATCTTCTGTTTTTGTTATCCTTCTGTGCATCTTTTTGACTTTCGACTGCTATATCTTGTATGCAGGGCCACTCGACTACCTCCACTCTTCCTCCTCTTCCCGAAGATGGGCCAACTTATGAAACAGAGGTGACAGTAGAAGCGAAGGGAGGGGATGAATCGCCTTTACCTTCGGCTACCACTTCACCCACAGAAGAGGTTGAAGAGGAAGGGGTAGAGGAAGCACAGGGCAAGGAGCCTGCCGTGAGTGAGGATGTTAGCGAGGTTCCTCTTCGCAAGCGCCGTCGGGCAGCCCAAGTTTTGTCTTCTTCCACGAGCTCACCCGCGAGGGAATCGGATGTGAGGGATGATGGAAACTCAGCTCCGTCTCCTACGACCACAGCTGCTCCCTTGGACGTGAGTCCTTTGAGCTCGGCTCCTCCTCCTCCTCAGTCGGTGGGCAGCTACCTTTTGGAGGCCCAAACTTTGACGAGCTCGACACTGAGGATGAAGAAGAGCACAGGTTTGCTCCTTTTTGCACTTAATAATATTTTTTGTGAGTTAGTACTTTTGCTTATGTTGTATGCCTTTCGGTCACTTGTAGTGCCGAGACTGTGCGACCTCCAACTCCTCCAACCGTGAGAGCCTCGACTCCAGATCAGCCTGAAGCCTCTCCTGTTGCGGCTGAGGTTGTGAAAACAATAGCCACGACCACTTCCATTGAGGCTGCCAATATTGCGAGTACATCGACTCCGCAAATTGGAACTTCTGCTGCCAAGCCCGCGCCTTGGATTGAACACGTAAGTGTCTTTTTGTCGAGTCTTCCTTCTGGACCTATTTGTGTATAGCTTATGTTGGTTTCGTGTGCGTGCAGCCCTTCTACCTCAACCTGGTGGAATCAGGTAAAGCATTTGTCCAGGTTGAACAGGAGAGGGATAATCTGCGCGCTGTTATGGAGCAGCTCACCCGTAAGTATCTTGGGTTTCTGTAAGTCTTTGCCTTGTCGATTGTGAATGACATCTGTCCATCTATCTCAGGTGACAAGGCAACGCTGAATCTCGGGTTAAAGAGTAGAAGAGACACTCGCCAAGGAGCGCGCGGAGTCGAAGAAGGCCTTGGATGATGCCAAGGACTCCGCCGCTTTGCGCGAGAAGAATTATGCTGAGCGCCTGGCGAGCCTCACCCGAGACGTAGGCGGTGAGTCGAGCCTTTCACTTTTTGCCTACTTCTTTTGCCACTGAATAGTATGTAACATTTTTGTTACTTCTGCTTTTTTGAAGGAGCTGTTGGGGCATCGACACCTGTAGATCAACCGAGTGTCGATTTGTCCCTTGACCGCGCAATCGGACCTGGATGTCGTCTCTACCCAAGCCAAGGACGCACTCGCCAAATCTACGAGCACGCTCGGCGCCGTGTTCAAGGATGTGTTCCCCTCCAGCCAACCTCCTTCGACTGTGGATGGCTTCGCAGACGTCCTGGGCCCGGGAACTTCGACTATGACGAACTTTGCTCGCGCTTTGACGGTACGCGGCTCAGAGACCACCCTCAAACTCCTTTTAGGTCATGGGATAGAGGGTGACTTCGAAGCCGCTCTGTCTGCTTTCCCTCGTAAGCCTGGCGGGAAATTGGTGTCCCTAAAGCATTTGAACGAGCCAGCCGCAAAGTTGGCTGAAACTTTTATGGCCACCATGGAGCGCCGGGCAGAAGAGGTCGCCGCTCGTGCGAGTAGGGCTAGGTCAGAGTCAATGTCTGAGAAGTAGGGCAGCCGCGCCTTTGATGTCTTGTAATTAAACTTATGACCATGCGAGTATGCATGTGCTTTTGCTACCTTTGTATGAATTTATGTTCCTTTTATGATTCTGTTTGTAAAGCTGTATGTTGTTGCTCGTCTGAGCTTTGTGACTAGTTTCTCATGAAACTTTTATGATGCTTGGAACAGAAACGGCCAGCCGCCACTTCATCCAGTTCGTCGCGGCATCATACCCCTTCTCGATCTCGAGCTCAGGCGTCAAACGATGCCGCGGTAATACGTTATATGAAGGCTCGACTTGCGAAACAGGAGCAGGAACTGGCGAGTGCCCGAAGCGAGCTGGAAAGGATGAGGGCAAGGCCTGCTTTACCCACCCAACGGGAGGAGTATGTGCTTGGCGAGATGGAGATCGTGAACAGACAGCTCGAGTGTAAGCATGACTGCCTTGATCTTATGAGTTCACAGCCTGTTCTTTTTTGTTCACCCAACTTGTGTTGTTGCAGGTTTTGTTCAAGATTTCCAGGCGGAGCAGGCTCGCGTGGATGAGCAGTTGAACATGGCAACTGACGAACCCACGACTGGCCGCCAGCACTTTCGATTGGACAAGCACCGAGCACGCATACTCGCGACTCTGCAAGATCGGGTGTGGCGGAGCACTATGCTTCTTGAATTGTGCAGGTCGGCCTTCAGTCGAATCAACCAGATGGTTTTTCCGACTGGGCCACAACCTCAAGGAATCCACGCGTTGCTCGATCTCTTCCGGTCAACAGGTTCCATTCGAGGCTTCATCACCCAGAAGCTTGTGGACGGTGCCAACGCAACCATGGCATATCTCCGAAGTCAACGTCCAAATTTGCAGCTACGTCCACCCGTGCCTGGATCGTCTTTGTCCCAGTCGAATCTTGACGAAACATTCGATCACGCGAGGACATTGGTTGATTGCTATCAAGCGCAACTTATGGGCCCTGTTCTTCCAGCAAAGGATGAACCAGAAGATTAGGGTATTTATGTATAGGGAACAGCCCCCGAGTGTAAATTTGCCACTTAGTACATATTTGTTCACTTGTATGTATGCAGCCCCCGAGTGTATCGAGTGGGGTTTATGAAAAACAGTTTACATAGATCATGAATTACATAGCCCCCGAGTGCTCGAGTGAGGTTATGAATTTTATGAGAGTTGAAGCTTCAACTTATGCCTGCAGGCTCAGCCCCCGAGTGATTGATTGGGGTTGAGCAACTTTTTCCTTTGTGTTTAGTGTTACGATCCAGCCCCCGAGTATTCGAGTGTGGCTGAATTATTATGTTTGAAGGAGCGAAAGCTTTTATGTTTTGAGCTCAGCCCCCGAGCATACGGGTGAGGCTAAGTTTGTGCTGATAATTGCGAGTAGTAAGCAGAAAAGTATGAGGAATTTATTGACTATATTCCATTTATGAATGTTAGGCTGCAGGCCGCCTCATTAAAAACCTTCCAGTCCCCTTAGGTACCCTGGTAAGGAAAAGAGCGCGTCTGAAACCTGCAGCCATCCGACATATGAGCCTATTACATTATGCGACTGAGCAATCTAAGCATAGAAACGGCGCAGCTGCGCAACGTTCCAAGGATTGTGGGAGAGTTCGCCGGTCTTCGCATGCTTCAGTCTGTATGCTCCACCACCTATGACCTCGGTGATGATGAAGGGTCCTTCCCATGGAGAAGCAAGTTTATGCACCTTCTTTTGCTTCAGTCGAAGTACCAAGTCACCCACCTCGAAGGACCTGGTACGCAGTCGACGGCTGTGATAGTTGCGTAGATCTTGCTGGTAGACAGCTGTACGTGCTAGCGCTGTGTTGCGTGCTTCTTCGAGCAAGTCGACTGCATCTTCGAGTGCTTCATCTGCATCTTCTTCATTGTATGCTTCGACCTTGGTGCGTTGAACCTTACGTCTGATGGCAGGATTGCCTCTGCGCCGTAGACCATGAAGAATGGAGTGAATTGTGTTGAGGCGTTGGGTGTTGTGCGTAGGCTCCATAGCACAGACGGGAGCTCTTCTACCCAAGCACCCGCAGCCCTTTTGAGTGGCACCAGGAGGCGCTTCTTGATTCCACTCGTCACAAGCCCATTGGCCTTTTCGACTTGGCCGTTTGATTGCGGGTGCGCCACAGATGCATAATTGAGCGTGATATCTTGCTCTTTGCAGAAGGATTTGAATTCCTCAGCCGTGAAGTTTGTACCGTTGTCAGTGATGATGCTATTGGCACACCAAAGCGGTATATGATGGATTTTATGAAATTGACTGCTGTAGTGGCAGTCGAACTTGTGATGGGTACTGCTTCAATCCACTTGGTGAACTTGTCGACCGCCACCAGAAGGTGAGTATGCCCTCCATGGGAGGATTTTTTGAGTGGCCCAACCATATCGAGCCCCCACTGGGCGAAAGGCCAGGCCAATGGTATTGTCTTCAACGCCGATGCGGGTGCGTGCGGCTTTGTGGCGAATTTTTGGCAGCCGATGCACCTTTTGACTATGTCCTCCGCGTCTTTGAGTGCTGTGGGCCAGTAGAAGCCTGCGCGAAAGGCTTTGGCTACGAGTGATCGACTGCTGGCGTGATGCCCGCAAGTACCTGCATGAATATCACGAAGGATGGCTTGGCCATCTTCAAATGCTATGCAACGCTGGAACATACCTGATATGCTGCGTTTGTAAAGTTCACCGTTGATGACAGTGTATGCTTTAGATCGTCGAGTGACGCGTCTTGACTCTGTGAAGTCTTCGGGTACCTCGCCGCGGAGTATGTATGCGAGGAAGGGTTGAGTCCAAGTTGGCTCGATGAGGAGTACCTCGACTGGTGGGTCCTCTGTGCTAGGTGTTTTGCTCTTGGCTGGTGCGGCTGTGCAGGAGTTGCCGCTTCTTTTTGATTGATCTGTGCTCTATGCGCTCGAAGAAGACACCAGGTGGCACTGGTGCTTTGGTCGCACCAATGTTGGCTAACTTATCTGCTTCTTCATTGCTTTCACGCCCTATGTGCCGCAACTCGCAGCCTTCGAAGCTGCCCTCCATGATGTTGTACAAGTCACGGTAGGCGATCATGTTATCTGCGATTGCGTCACAAGCCTTCATTGTTTGCTGCACCACCAATTCGAGTCGCCGTAGATCATCAGTCGAGTGCACCCGAGTGCTTTGCCATCCTCATGCCATGGATCAGAGCCTCGTATTCTGCTTCGTTATTGGATGGGAACTCGAATCCCATTTGCAGGATGTAGCGGAGCTTGTCGCCTTTTGGTGATATGAGGATGACACCTGCGCCTGCGCCTTCGTTTTTCTTCGAGCCATCAAAGTACATGGTCCAGGAATTGGACACATCTGGTGCTCCTGGGAGCTGAGCTTCAATCCACTCGGTGTGGAAGTCGGGTAAACTTGTGCTTTGATGGCCTTCGGGTAATCATACTTGATGTCTCTTGGTGCTAGCTCGATGAGCCATTTTGCTACTCGCCCAGTTGCATTGGGGTTTGTGAGGATGTCCCCGATCCCTGAAGTGCTGATTACAGTGATCGGGTGCTCGGAGAAGTAATGCGTCAGCTTCCTTGAGGACATGAACACGGCGTATGCCAGCTTCTGATAGTGCGGGTACCGCTGTTTGATGTGGAGAGCACTTCACTCAAGTAATAGACTGGACGTTGTATGCTTTGGGCGTGTCCCTCCTCTCTGCGTTCGACCACAGAACAGTGCTCACCACCCTATTAGTTGCAGAGACATATAGGTATAGTGGCTCGCGTTCCCTTGGTGCTACGAGGATTGGAGGGCTTGTGAGGACTCGCTTGAGGTCCGTGAAGGCTGCTTCGGCTTCTGGCGTCCACTCGAACTTATCTGCCTTCTTCATCAGTCGATAGAACGGGAGTGCTTTTTCGCCTAGCTTGCTGATGAATCGACTGAGTGCTGCTACTCTACCCGCCAACTTTTGCACGTCGTGGAGCTTTGAAGGCCTTTGCATCGTCAAGATGGCCTGTATTTTCTCCGGGTCCGCCTCGATTCCTCGAGCTGAGACTAGATACCCGAGGAGTTGCCCGGCTGGCACGCCGAACGTGCACTTCTTCGGGTTGAGCTTGATGTGGAAGCGTTTGAGGTTTGCGAATGTCTCGCAAGTCATCGAGTAGTGTTTTCTCTCTTGTGGTGATGACGATGTCATCTACATAGACCTGGACGTTTCGCCCAATCTGCTTCTTGAGGCAATCTTGCATCATGCGCTGATAGGTTGCGCCTGCGTTTTGAGCCCGAAAGGCATTGTGGTGTAGCAGTAGACCCCGAGTGGGGTTATGAACGCCGTTTTTTCTTCATCCTCTTCCTTCATCCTTATCTGGTGGTAACCCGAGTAAGCATCCAGGAAGGACAAGCGAGCGCACCCGGCGGTGGAGTCGACGATCTGGTCGATTCGAGGTAGTGGAAAGTGATCCTTTGGACAGCACTTATTGAGTGCTGTAAAATCTACACACATCCGCAGGATGTCTGTATGCTTCTTCTCTACAAGTACGGGGTTGGCCACCCATTGTGATTTCTTGATCTCTCTGATGAATCCTGCTGCGAGTAGCCTGTCGACTTCGCTTCGACTGCAGTTCTTTTTGGGCCGGATATGCGGCGCATTGTTTGTTTGACTGGTTTAGCACCTGGAAGTAGCTGGAGAGAGTGCTCGGCGAATTCCCTGGGAATACCTGGCATGTCTGCTGGACACCATGCAAATATATCCCAGTTCTCACGGAGGAATTCGACGAGCGCGCTTTCCTATGCGATAGGCAGACTCGACGAGACATTGACTGTCTTGGTCGGGTCAGTCGGGTGCACCTGATGCGATCTTGTGTCGTTGGTGGCACTGAATGCTCTGTCGACTGCCACCTTTTTGTGCTCTGGCATAAGTGTTCGATCGTTGGAGACCGCTAGATCGCGAGTGTTGCTTCCATGCCAAACATCTCAGAGATTTTGCTGAATTCTCGGTCGCAAGAGTCAGACTTTTGGAAGTTCCCCTTGACTGTGATTACTCCTTTTGGTCCAGGCATCTTCAGCTGGAGGTATGCGTAATGTGGCACCGCCATGAATCGAGCGAACGTCGGGCGTCCAAGTATAGCATGGTATTGTGACTTCCAGTCGACCACTTCGAACTCAATCGACTCTGTCCTGAAGTGGTGCTTGTCCCCGAACGTACGTCGAGTTGTATGGTGCCCTCTGGGCTTATTGCTTTCCCTGGAACGATACCGTGGAAGGTATTTGAAGATCTTGGCAGGTTTTCGACTGACCTGTTCATTTTGCGGAGCGTATCTGCGAAGATGATGTTTATGCCGCTCCCACCATCCATGAAGACCTTGGACATGGCGTAGCCTCCAATTTGCGCGTCGAGTACCAGAGCAGAGTGCCCTGGTCGAACAACCGATGGAGGGTGGTCCTCTTTGCTGAAGCTTATTGTAGTTTCGGCTCCTTCAAGTATTCTGTTACCGCAGGAGGTGACATGACCGCCATGTTTACCTGTCGAGTGCGAAGTTTTTGCTCCCTGTTGGAAGGTCGACCTTTCTGTATCATGTACATCTGCCCTTGGGGCGGAGGGTACTGTGGTTCGTCCACCCGAGGCACGGGCTGTATGGCACCCGCGAGATTTCCGCCTGGGGCAGGCTGTGGTGGTGGAGGTGGTGCCATCAGAACAGGCACGTTGTTTGGCTGAGGCACGGGTGCAGGTGCTTGTGCGGCTGCTGCCTTTCTGCGATTTACGTAATCAGTCGCCATTTGGTCGAACTCCCTGCAGTTTCTCATCGAGTGGTTGGATCGCAGTTTTCCATCGTCCCCCTTGTACAGGTGGAATCTGCAATCAGCGTCCATCTTTTCTTCGAATGATCGCTCAGATTGTGCCCGTGACTTGCGCCAATCCTTCCTCTTGTAGCTATCACTGCGTTGGCTGTCTCGACGATCATCTCGACTGTCTCGCCGATCATCTCGACTGTCTCGCCGATCTTCCGACCGTCGGTCGCTTCTGTCCTGATCATTGCGGGGTGTGGAGAACCCAGCCGCCATGAATTCGGGTCTGTCATCGTCGTAATGACGTTTTGAACGTTTGCGCCTTCGGTCGTCTCTGTACGAGTCTCTATGGCTTCGACTGCTATTCTCATGTTTGTCACGGGGTGAGGACCCGCGTGTGGTGCGTGCCATATCCTCTCCATCTGCCCACTCAGTCGCGATCTGCAAGAGGTGGGCTACAGATTTTGGCTTTTGGCGGCCAAGTGCTTCTTTGAAGTCTCGCCTGGCGAGGCCCATGACGAAAGCATCCATGGCCATATCTTCTGAAACCACTCCAACTGAGTTACGTATCTCAGTCCATCGTCTGATGTATGACCTCAACGTTTCGTCTGAACGCTGAACGCAGGCCCGCAGCTCCTCGAATGTTTTCGGGCGCTCACATAGAGGCTCGAAGTTTTTGACGAAATCCCTGCGGAAGTGATCCCACGAGTCGTATGTTGATGGAGGTAGGGCCTTGAGCCAGTCGCGAGCTGTGCCTTCGAGCATGAGTCGTATGTACTGCATGGCTGTAGTGTTGGTGCCCCGCTGGCACGCAACTGCCAGCCTGTAATCTTCCAGCCACCCGGAAGGTTCCTGTCGACCCGTGTACTTGGGCTGTTCGGATGTGAGTTTGAATCCTTTGGGCATCCGTGTCTCGCGGACGCGTCGAGTGAAGCACAGAGCTCCATGTGGCTCAGGCTCTCGATCAGAGTATGAGTCGCTACTGTAAGATCTGCGTGATCTGCTCCTGGACCTGCGCCTTCGCGAGCCGCTTCTTTCCTTCGAGTGGTGGCGACGACCACTGTGATTATGCTCTTCCCGAGGCGCGTCGACTAGGGCACGGTCTCGACTCCCACCTGGAGTTCTTGGAACTTGGCGTATGGCCTTTGCAGCTAAGGCGAGTGATTTGATCTGTTGGCGGTGTAGTTTTGCGTTGGGGTCATCCGCTGGGGGCTTGATTGCCTCCAGGTATGCTGCAGCGGTGTAGAGAGCACCTGCTGCTGTTTTGGGCACCGGCAGTCCTTCCTCGTCGTATGTCATGAAGGAGTTGCCTAAGTTGCGGGTGAGTGCCGCCTTCTCGCCTGGCGAGAGGTGTGACAACCTTGATCTGGTCTGTGTCTGCTCGCCCGGTGGAGCTCAGGAGAGCTGTCTTCTGCGCGCACTCGACAAGCTAGCTTGCTTTTTGCGTTCTTCGAGTGTGGCTCTTATCTGCTTCAGTCGAAGTGACTCCTGCCAGTTGAAGTACTGGAAGGTCAACATCTCTTCTTGTGTTGCGTCTGCTGGCATCATTGTGCACTCCTTGATGACTTTATCTGCTTTTGCTGCCATCTCAGCAGTGATTGTGAGAGTTGTGGCTCCATCGGCATAGTAACTGTGCACGGGAATTCTGTAGGCCTGCGACTGGCCGCAGTGTCTGATGTTTCTGCGGCGATGGCAACGTAGACCTGCTGGGTATGACCCGAGGGTATGTGTATGTACTTTCGAGTCCCGTCATGGACTCGACATCTTCATCGAGGCTCATGTCTGAGCCTGTATGTTCATCGAGTGGTCGTCTGGACGGATCTCGCAGTCGACCTTCGTCGCCTATGCCCATCTCGGCGTCGGCGAGGTTGTTATGAGTCTCGAAGTCGAGGTTGTTGTTGGCGCAGATCTCGGAGTCGACGTGGTTGTCGATATGAGTTTCAGGTCGTCGAAGTCGCTGAGGGAGATCCCGCAGTCGAAACTATCCTCGAGTGGGAGATCCAGCTCGGGATCGTTTGTGCGATATGCTGATTCGGCCTCCTCGCCCTGGAGTTCTTCAATGAGCTCGCGCATCTCTCGTGTGGACATGGTTGTTGCAGACGAACAAGCTTGGAGGGTCGACGATGGTATGGACGCAGTGAGATCCGCAGTCGAAGGAGCCGCAACCGATGGAGCCTCGGGTGCGAAAGTCGCGAGTTGGCGTGGATCCGTCAAGTCCTGCACACCAAGCTTGTTGACGAAAAAATTGAACGAACCAACGGTTAAACCCAAACCTGACTCGAGATCGGAGAAGGCCTCCTGGAATCCTGGCGAGTGTGGCTCGAAATCCATCAGAGGATCCGATGTGCTTTTTGCGGGTGAAGCTGGCGTGTTGCCGTTTGTCGAGTGAGCCGGCGAGTTGCCGTGTGCCGCCTGAGTCGGCGAGTTCTGGTTTGTCGATGCAGCCGGCGAGTTGCCGTTTGTAGATCCGATCGGCGAGTCGCCGTTTTCCGATGGAACCGAAGAAACCGCGAGTCCAGCACTATTCTTTCCCACAGACGGCGCCAATTGACGAGGTGTACCCTCATCAAATCCCATGGTTAAGGACCTAGGGTTGAGATTATGGGGAGAGAACGTGGTAGTACTGGTAGTTTCGTCGGCTGACAAGCAGAGGCAAAGATTTACCCAGGTTCAGGCCCCTCGGGTGGAGGTAAAGACCCTACTTCCTGCTTGTCTGGTATTGATTGTGGATTATGCGATTACAGGGGCTCCGGCGAGATGACGATCTCGCAAGAGCTTTGGTGGTTCGAGTATGGCTTGGTCCAGATCGGTACCCCTCCCAGCCTTTAAATAGGCTGGGTCTCGGGAGTTTGTAACCGACCTAGTTTACACGTAAGGAAAGCCTAAACCGACTATGCCTATGTCTAGTCTTGGAGGGTACTCCATCTTCTTGGGCCTCTTGTCTTGGGCTTCGAGTAGGCTCTTCGATATTGGGCTTAGTCGTCACGTGCACCAGGTACCCTCATGATAGGGTACCCGATATGTATACCACCCATGTCAATAGGGGATCGCTGAAATCTTCATTGGGAAGTAGTACCCAAATTTATAGTTCGACACGATGGGAAACACAAGAATACCGATAAGACTATGGCAATTGAGGCATCACTCTCAACCACACCTGTATACAATAAAACTTGCAGCAGTGATTGTGAGTGGCAGTAGTATGATTCAAGTAGCAAATAGAACAGCAGTAGTGAACAAGGGTTTCCCAGTTTTCACCGGAAAAGTGAAAGTGTAACTCAGAGATTTAAAACGTAGGCATGATGGTGATTAGCGGGGTGTTGCATGAATAAGATGATCATATAATAAGATATAAATAGCAATGGGACTTATCTCTAACTCTGATATATGTAGGTATGTGTTCCATAATTTAGTTGTGCTTACTAACCAGAGAATTTGCACAAACATCTATTGTCCTACCTGCCCATTTCACGGGGCCAACTTTGGAACTACAGGTAATTAAGGTCTACCCTTTCGAATAGCCCGGAACAAAGCATTACACTTCAGGAACACATAGAATCCTCAAAC